>JAEQBA010002621.1:0-33871 GCA_019434445.1 Phalangium opilio
AAGGTATTGTGGCGACAGTCATTACGGCAACCAGGGTATAAACAGTGTCTTGTAGCAACCATAATTGCTAAAAATTAGACCCAATTTTGTTATTTTAACACTTGTGACGAGGGCCGAGTGCGTCGCCGTCAATAAATAAAAATTCACTTACCAAGGCTTAAGTGAAGAACTCGGTGAAGGTTTCTATAATAACCCCTAATATATACATAAAATTAAGTAAAATTTAATT
The DNA here is from genome assembly GCA_019434445.1 of Phalangium opilio. NCBI lineage: Eukaryota > Metazoa > Arthropoda > Arachnida > Opiliones > Phalangiidae > Phalangium > Phalangium opilio. Next base: position 230 of record JAEQBA010002621.1, read on the forward strand.
ACGAACGAAATCCAATTTAATTATGATTAAAATGTTAACAATTTGGACCTTTAAAATGAAAAACACTAGGAAGAATGTTGGGAACCAGGATTGTAAAGTGATTCAGCGCCTCAAAAGAAACTTTTAGTAGAGCAGACGGATTTTTTGGCGAATCAGAGACCAAGTTTGGCTTTGGCCAATAACAACTGTCTCGGAAAGTAGCTAGGCGCTTTCAAAGGTTAAGTTAGGTCTCCTTAGGGGATTGGGTGTGGTGTGGGCCCGATATACTACTCCTTGATTCCATCTAATATCTATTTCAGGTAGTTTTCCAATACTGTTTTACTTTCGGCTAAAATTTGTTTTAAATTAACATTTGTTCCACATTGTTATACCACTCAGGCCTAGACTTGGAAAGTTTAAATGAGTTTTAATTTTTAGGACTAAAAATTGCAACTTTTAAGTCTTGCACCGCATTTTAACCTCGCGTCAGAATATTCGACGCTTGTATTGGTTATGAAAAAAGAGAAGTCGAACTAACGGTGAGCGAGAAGAGATGTATTTCCCACCTCTCAGCTTTTACACGCGCCCGCGTAATAAATAATCTGATTAAAAATGAAAACCGTCGCTCACATATTATTTTCTTGTTTTTTTCCTCACACACTGCTCTATTTTTACCCTCTACACGCGCCTTTGAAAACGTTACTTCGCAGCAATTGTAACTGAAGGCTTAATATAATTCCCATTCGAAACGGCAAACCAAATGTCGAAAGTAAACCACAACATAAAATTTCAGTTGTCTCACGAAGAAAATGCCGCCCCACGAAAAATACGCCACTATACCGATGCATCGTATCGTTCTTACGATTCTTTATTAGTCGTTGACTGGTTACCGCAATGGTATGTCAGGAGGAGGTGACGAGCGTTCTGCAAAAGAAATGGGGTGGGATATGCCGTTGGTATTATCATCTACAGCCTCTTAAAAAGTCATTGCGCGTTGCAGTTTTTGCACATATTTTACGATACTGCTATGTTAGTTTTTATTCCTCTTTCACATTTTATCCATGTCACAGTTGTACATTGCAAACTTACACCGTTAACTGGAAGTGTTAAAATTAACCACTTAGATTCGCCACTGTTCAGATGCATAGTATATCGTTCATACGATTCTTTATTAGTCGCTTTCGCAATGGTGCGTCAGGAGAAGGTGACGATGTCACTATGACTCTGCAGTTGCAATGCGGTGTGATTTGCCGTTGGTACTATAGATCTACATATTTTAAATATGAAAAAGATTCATGTGTATCCCCATTTACATAATTTTGTTTATAAGTCCTTCGGAATCTAGTCTATTAAAAACGCTGTGCCCGGAAAAACATTCACAAATTTTAAATGCGCAAAACAGTCATCTAGTTTCGGTTTATAAGTAGCTCAAAAATATTGCCGGAGTTTCGTATCTCTATTTCACTACTCTACAAGATCCATATTTTGAAATAGAACAAAATGCTTGGAACATTTTGTTTAGTGCTGTGCGAGTACTCGATACTCGATAAGACTCGAGTACTCGACTCGATACTCGATAAGAGATTTTCTGAGACTCGAAAAAGTTTCGAGTATCAAACCAAGGCTCGATAAATACTCGAACCAGCTTTTCGAAGGCCTTCAACTCTGAAAATGGGATGTAGTAAATATAAAAATCTACCGGAAAGTCACTCTTATTGGTTTATAGACGAAAGTTAATGTTCATTGGGTATTTTAGATCATAATGCCAGTGTAATGTAGTAGGTTAGTAGCTTCTAGAATAGTGGAAGTAAAAGTGAAAGTTAAAAAAATACAGTTAAAGGCGCGTTGACTATTACTATTATTTTTTATTTTATTAATTAATTTATTTTATTCAGCTAAGTAATTTCCGTTTGAGACTTGCGCGAAGTATAACAATGGCTAGAAGATACTTCGATGAGGAATGATATTCCGAAGTAAATATTATTGGGGAATTAAGTTTGATAAATTTAAGGGAAGAAAACTAATACCGTCTGGGAATTGTTTGAAGTAGTTGTCGATGATCAAAATTACACTGAATGTCTATTATTAAAGCGATAAGTTAACAGAAAGTGTGGAAATACTTGAAAATCATTTCCCAATTACTCGATAAATACTCGAAACCAATTTTCCAACTACTCGATACTCGGCTCGATACTCGATAAGGGAAAATTTCAATACTCGAGACTCGACTCGAAACCTAAAATTCAAGGCTCGCACAGCCCTAATTTTGTTGGCTAGAGAAGATCATGATGATGCATATATGAAACAAACTAGGTTATCGTATTTTAATTTGATTTCAAAAATTTCAGAGAAAACAACCGTCGAAACTACGTATAAAACCATATTAGGCTGGACTACAAAATCGGGGCGTAAAAACTGGATGCCGAATACATTAAAACATTTGAACTGTGAGGAAAGCCGATGTAAAGTAACGGAAGATCGTATGAAATTTCAAGAGAGCGACATCGTAATTTTGCACGCCAAAGATGTGGACCTCGAAGATTTACCCTTAAATAATTACGACAACCCTGATTCGCGAAAGTTATGGGCCCTATTGAACCATGAACCTCCGCCTCAGACATTTAAGCACGTCTTTGGATATTTGAACTTCCAGGTAGACTGGACTATCTCATACCGGTTAGACTCCACCATTTATGCCCCCATTTACGAACTTAAACCTCTTAACAATAGTAAGTTTTCATTCAAATTTACTAACAAAAAACGAAAACCCGCTACATGGTTGGTCAGTCATTGTAAAACATCCTCTAATCGCGAAGGTTACGTAAACGACTTGAAAAAGTTTCTTCCGGTTGACGTATTTGGTAAATGTGGCAAAAAACTTAAGTCGTGTCCCAAAAATTACGATTTATCGTTATGCTACGGGAATTTAAGTCGCAAGTACACATTCTACTTGTCGTTCGAGAATTCATTGTGCCGTGACTACTTGACGGAAAAAGTGTTCCTAGCACTACAGGCTGGCATGATACCAGTCGTATTTGGAGGGGCTGACTATAAGAACTGGTTGCCCAAAGAATCTTACGTGGATGCTTTAAAGTTTAAGGGTCCACAAGAACTTAGCACTTATTTAAATAAGATATCGAAGAACCAGACGCTATATAATAGTTTCTTTCGATGGAAGAGTCAGTACTTCGTGGTGCAAAGACGATACAAATGGTTGTGTGATGTTTGCAAACGCTTACACTCTCACGAAGCCACAATTGATAGAAGGAAACCGACCCAAGAACGTATTGACTTGCTTGAATGGTTTTACTTAAACAGCTACTGTAAGTCTTGGCAAAATAATTCCATAGTACACATTGATATATAAATAAAAAAATACATTCGCTGTAGTATATTCATATTACACAAAGACATCCGATTTAGACTGTCTATTTCTGGTTTTTATAATTTCTGTCATTTTAGCAGTGAAAATTGAGTTTCTTCTTGGAAAAATTCGGTTTATTCAAAAAAATAAGTCCATAGATTTTAATTTAAGCATAAACAATCTTATTGCCTTTTAAAAAGCGTTTTATAACAGTACTAACAGAAGGTAAGCTGAAAATTATTGAAACAATGGTTGCTTATGTTTTACAATTCAAAGGCATATTCATAATCGAAATTCGGTTACATAATACCATATTTTATTTTTATTGTCAATAAGAAGCAACGAATGAGTGACGTCATAGGCGTGGTTCTGGTCAGCTCGAGAGAGGTTGTTATCCAACGCCATTTTTAAATAGACCATTTCGATGTAGCTAAATAAGATATAAAACTTTGCCCTCCATTTCGCTTTTTAGCAAAGAAAATGAAGTGAAACAAAATCGAAGGGCTGCTATTGCTGCATTTTGAAAATGAAAGGTAAGCCTTGGTCTAAACAAATAGAGCGCCCCCTCTTTCTTATTACAGGTTTCAATGAAAACGGTTTGCCGCCATTTTAAGAGGAATTTTTCCGAAAAATTACGTGGATTTTTTTACAGTTCCGTGAAACTTTGGTCGGTAAAAACAAGCAGGGTTGTTGATTTTTTTTGGGTTTTTTGAAAACAATCAATAAAATCGATTTTTTTTTTATTTAAATCGGATCTAATGATTTTTATTTATTTCTTTGATTTTGATTGAACTACTAGTTAGTAAATTACCTACCTGAAAACTTTGAGTAAGAATAAGCCAAAAGCAAAATAATCATGACATTAGATATTTTCTACAGAGTTATTCTTATAGTTACTATTCAAATGCTTGTACAAAAAAACTTGCTTGACCGCTATTTCATTTCCCAGTCTATTTCAATTCTTACTTCAGTTATAATTGACCACATGAGTGGCAAGACAAACAGGAGTTCTGGGGAAAACTACTGAAATATGCCAAAACCATGCTTGTTTCTAATTATAGATCTTTTCTAGTTAAGTTTCTTAAACTATTTCTTTCAATATTAGAAAACATTTTTTAAAATTAAAAATGAATACTTGATTTTAATCAATTGATTTTTTCGCTTGATTTGAAACAAACAACCCTGAAAACAAGGCTTAAAACACGGAGCTTTTATTTACAAGGAGAGGAAACTCGGTCTCTCCACCTCGCCCTTAGTGTACGTACCTCGGTTCTGCTTTGAAGTAGAAAGGTATGGATTGGAAACTCCCATACCTATAACGTTGCCAATGTACCCCGAACGAAGTCCTCCCAGCATTCTCAGTATTAGGTAAGGTCGTACAGTACGGAATCGTAAAATAGAAGCTAGTTCTCATACAAATACAATTTCACGATATATACGGCAGCATTTAACAATCGCCTACGAAAGGGTGGGGGCGTGCGCAAGGTACACTTGGAAGAGTTTCAGTGCCGCGGGTCGCCTATCATCATTTATACTCCATCTTACCTCATTTCTCCCTAGTTTTGCGCATCGCTTTCGTACACTACTAAAATGGTAACACAGGGACCCGATTCTCTAAGCTTCGAAATGGAAATTTCGATCGAAAACGTTTCGATTTCGATACAAGATTTCGAAAATTGCCAAAATGGTATTCTGTAAGGTCGTTTTCGAAAAATGTCTGTCGATTCGAAATCGAAATCCGAGATGATTATCGAAATCTATTTCAACAGGGTAGTAGCGGACGAAAACCTCTTCGTTATCATTTTCCTCCAATCAGGAACGCGTATCGTGATAATACACGAAAGACAACATTAAGGAGAACTCGCTGAGATAAACATAGCTCGCCTAGAATCTAGGATTGATTAAATTCGCGTTAGAAATAGATGAAACGAGAGATTTGCCGCATTTGCGACGACAGCGAGTAATTAGAGATAAATCCAAAGACGTGTATATCGTCTCGAAAAATTATTGAAAGCAGTTTGGAAATTAAGTTTGCTTTTTAATTAGCTCTTCCATTAAGGATTTTAACAATGCACTATTTTACATTATGCATAGTTTACAGACTAGGAAGATCATACCATTTACACAAGGAGGATTGGCTTTATACTCACCAAGTGGGTACTCAGGCCTTCTTGCGTAACACCTGAAGCCTGGCCTCCCTGTGTAAATGGTATGAATCCTCCTAGTCTGTAAACTATGAATAGCAGCAAGTTTCAACATTTATATTTTATTCCGTTCTTTTCCATTCAGGATAAGTTCTTTTTGCTGATGCACGATTTCCTTTAAGTGATTGGCTATATTTTTTGTGTTGTTTTGACACATCTTCTAATAGCCCCACTAACTGAGTTAGCGTAGTTTTTCTATGACCCTTCCCATTGCAGTTTAGCTTCGATTGTGAAATAACCATTACGTTTTCGCGTGTTAAACCTCTCATGAGTTTTTACATAATTCGTAATAGCAGAAGTACATAACACTTCTCTTTGATACACATTGCCATCCTTCTATTATCCCCTCTATTAGTCCCTCTATGGTCCCTTGGTGGCCATTACGCACAAAGATTTTGAAAATGCTTAACAAGTAACTCCAAAATAGTACACTAACTGATAGAACCGAAGTCGTTAAAAATAGTACACTAACAGATAGAACCGAAGTCATTTCTTTTACTTTGTTTATTATAAAACTACAAAGCAAGAAAGCATCTCATTCTAACAATTTGAAAGTCCCGCAATTCTTTTAGTCTATCTTATTGGTTGCTAAGATCACATGACTACCCATATACTCTATATTTTAACACACCCCAAAAATACCGGAAATACGTCACACGATCGAGTTGTGGCTACATATCGAAAATCGGAATCTCCCATAGCGATTATCGAAATATTCTGTTACAGAATTCGTATTTACGGATTCGATCCTTACCAGCTAGTTCGAAATCGTTATCGATTCGGAATCGAAATTGTTATTTCGAAGCTTAGAGAATCGGGTCCCAGGCCGCTTCCCGCTAAGAGAATCTCTCTCTCACTCTACTTCGTTAAGTTCAAATGATCGAAACCCCACTTAACCATGGCTTAACTCTGATGACGCCTCCGACGATTCCTTATCAGCCTCACCAACCTTTAATCAACTCTCTAGTTCAGCTATAATAGATTCCAATCACTTACACACATCAAATCAACCAATTACTAATTCTGAACTAATCAACCTAAATCAAGGTCAACTGTCAAAGACCCCATTAAAGTTTAAACGAAAGGTCACTCTTAATAAACGAAAAGTTGCTTCCGCTAATTTGCAATCTCGCCGCTCCCATAATTTCCCTTCAAGTTCGTCTTGTCCTATTTGTTATAATTTGTATTGCAGCTAAATCAAAGAGGAGGGAAATAGGGAGAGAGAATCAGCAAAGGCAGCCGTGATCCATGCGTAGTGAGAAGAGGGGAAAATATACGGTACGCCGCGGCTCTTAATGCGCAATTTATTCGCGCACAGTTGACGTTACAGGTTCTTCACTTTCGGACTACCAATACTAGAGAGAAATTTCAGTTACGTAGGGGATGACAGAGACAGAGGCGGTTAGGTCCCCCCTTGCGCGAAAGAAGTGCGTCCTAAATCTTATCGTACCAGAAATTTTTGTTACTACCCCTTCTATTTTTTCCATTTTTCGGCGGATTTTATAGAGCGCGTTTCTATCTCCCTATTTCCCTCCTCTTTGGCAAAATAATAATTAGTCAGATACAAAGACAAATGATGATTTATTAGCAAATGTTACAAAAACATGACTGAGCAACCGTAAAAACTAACAGGAACTGCCGTTTTCTCATGGCTAACGCTAAAGGAGTATTGATGGAATGCCTTTATAGATGGCGTTAGTGTCCTTCATTTTAAATACGCGCGCTATTCTCAACAAGTTGGTAAATCAAAATAAACCTCTCCGAGTCGAGATGAGGGCTAACATTTTCAACCAAGAATTAACTTTTTCAACAGAGGTCAATCAGCCAATGAGAAAAACCGGAAATAAGTAGCACAGATTTGCCTAATGCATTTGTAATGGTTAAAGGGTCAAATCTTATACTATATATCCTCAATAATTCCATTAATGGACCAATATCTATCACTTAAATGTGTTTTTAACTTTCGATTCACTCTGAGTCGTTTAGACCCCCTAAAAGAGGACACGAAACAAGGCCAATCTTGGTTTAGGTGTAAGGTATCTAAATTCACAGACCCAATCGTAACAACCAAATTTTAAGAATTAACAGTTTCATTTAATACTCTGCGAAAAGAAATTTTTATCGTTTTGTTAGCGATCTTTTCATCCTACTCGCTTATATTAACTTTGATATGGGTATAGTGTTTTGATTCAGATACAATCTTCATTACTCGTTCTACAACTCTATTTGATATTGGGCATTCCATGCGATTTCTGTTATTATTAACTTAGTAAATCATAACGCAAGGGTTAAAGTACGAGTGAGAAAATGTTCACTCTTATGTTTAATGGAATTTTCTGAACACTGAGGAATGTTCTTTTTACGAACAATACAAAATATCATATATCGTACATAGATGTCGCTACATGTTAAGCTTCTACAGATCAATATAGTCCGGGAATTTAAATCACTCCTAACACCCCTCCTGGATCCCTGATCCCCATTGATTTCAAATGTAACTTCAATCTTGGGCTGGGAATGATCTTAGTCAATTGATCTGCTATGTTGTCTTCCGTTCTCACGTATGTTAGTTTGAGTTTCTCATCTTCTAGATGTTCTCGTATATAAAACGTTTTCAACTCAATATGTTTGGATCTGTCAGATGTTGTGGGGTTTTCAGCTACCTTCATCGCTCCCTGATTGTCTATTTTTACATTAGTCGTTCTTTCGATAAAATCCCTCATTCCAATTTCTTCAATGAATTGTCGCATCCAGATACACTCTTTAGCGGTTTCAGTAAGTGCGATAAATTCTGATTCAATGGTGCTGAGTGCTGTGCAACGTTGCTTTCTGCTAGTCCAGCTTATAGCTGCCCCTGCTAAAAGTAGTACGTTTCCACTGAATGATCTGCGATCCACTACATCTGATCCCCAGTCAGCGTCGGTAAACACTTCTAGAGGCTTTCCAGTTTTCTTAAATTCCAGCGCTAAGGTCTTGGTGGAATTCAAATAACGTAGCATATGTTGCAGTCCAGAATAATGTTCCTTTGACGGTTTCTTGCAAAATTGGCTCATGTAAGTGGCGGCAAAAGCCAAGTCTGGTCTGGTGTGTGTCGCTAAATATAAGAGACCGCCAATTGCCTTTCGGTACATAATACTGTGTGTTTCATCTAGTTCTTCTCCCTCTTCGCAATTCTTATATTTTGTGCCTAAGCAAAGTGGTGTTGTCACGCTTTTGGCGCTGTCCATACCCATCTCTTTTACTAATTCACTACTATAAAGTGATTGATCCAACAGTATTGAATCTTTGGTTCTTCTTACGCGCATTGATAGAATATGTGTGACCTCTCCCAAGTCTCTCACCTCAAAATGCTCTCGCGCCTTTTTCTTTATTCTCTCGATTGCTTTTGATGTACCAAATAATACTAAATCATCAACGTATGTTGTAACGATTAGTTCTCGGCTATCGCAATAATATACGCATGGATCCGCGAGTGAACGCTTGAGTCCTTGTGCCTTGAGGAACCTGTCAAGATGTCGATTCCATAATCTACCCGACTGTCGTAGTCCATAAATGCTCTTGTTCAGTTGCCATACGTAGTCTACTTTGTCGAAGTCTTTCCTTTTAGCTAATATTGGAAACTTGTTCCGCAATTCTTCGCTTACTTCCGCAAAATGCTCGGGTTATTCCATGTAAGTTTCTTCGTCAATGTCTACATTTAAGTATGCTGCTGTGATATCCAAGTGTTGAATATGCCAGTTCTTCTCAACGGCTATTCCAAATAATACTCTGGTTGACTTCATTTGAACTACAGGTGCGTATGTTTTGTCAGCTTCTGGTCCTGGTCTTTGTGTATTACCCAACGCTACCAGTCTAGCTTTGTGTCTTACTGGATTTCCTTCTTCGTCGTGTTTGGTTTTGAAAATGCACTTTCCTCTAATTACTTTCTTGTATTTCGGTCTGGGTACTAGTGCAAACGTGTCGCTTCGTATCATGTTTTCTATTTCTTCTTTCATGGCATTCTTCCACTCCTTTCTCATTGTGCAGTTCAATGCTTCATTAGCAGTCTGCGGATCTAATGTTTTCTCGTCTTGTATGAAAACGAGGTTACATTTTGGATCTTCTTCTATTTCATCCGTATACTCCTTCATCCAAATAGGTGGTTTTACTTGCCGTCCCGCTCTCGTTCTAATCTGCGAACCAGCACTGGCGTCTTCATTTCGTTCCAAATGACGTTACTCTTCGTCTTCATGTCCCTCTTCTTCATGTACAGCTTGTTGTTCTTCTTCGTCGACTGCGCTACTGCTTTCATTAGTGACACTTTCATTGCTTTCGTTTCTATCCTCCATGACATCATATTCTATAGTATCTTCTGTACTTTCGTTCGATGTGACATCGTTGACCGAATCTGCGACTCTCTTGTCTGGTGTCCCGTTGTTACGTTCGGTTTCAATGTTCATCGCTTGCCACATAGTTTCTTCAAGTGATGTACTTCTTTGTGCGGCTGTTTCATATTTTTCCGTTAATGGAAAGATATTTTCCTCAAACGTAACATCTCTACTTATGAATACTTCATCTGTGGATGGGTTCCATAATCGGTATGCCTTTGCTTGCGTGTCATACCCAATAAAAACACATGCGACTCTCTTGTCTGGTGTCCCGTTGTTACGTTCGGTTTCAATGTTCATCGCTTGCCACATAGTTTCTTCAAGTGATGTACTTCTTTGTGCGGCTGTTTCATATTTTTCCGTTAATGGAAAGATATTTTCCTCAAACGTAACATCTCTACTTATGAATACTTCATCTGTGGATGGGTTCCATAATCGGTATGCCTTTGCTTGCGTGTCATACCCAATAAAAACACATGCGACTCTCTTGTCTGGTGTCCCATTGTTACGTTCGGTTTCAATGTTCATCGCTTGCCACATAGTTTCTTCAAGTGATGTACTTCTTTGTGCGGCTGTTTCATATTTTTCCGTTAATGGAAAGATATTTTCCTCAAACGTAACATCTCTACTTATGAATACTTCATCTGTGGATGGGTTCCATAATCGGTATGCCTTTGCTTGCGTGTCATACCCAATAAAAACACATGCGAGTCCTTTAGGCGAGAACTTGCCACTTCTTCTTTTATTGTTAGCCCAAGCCCGGCATCCGAATACTTTCAAGTGAGACAAATCTAAGCTTTTCTTTTTCCATGTTTCCCACGGTGTTTTTCCGTCATTTGCTTTCGTAGGGCATCTATTCCGTACATAAGCGGTGGTGTTTACTGCGTCAGCCCAGAAGTAAGTAGGCATTTTTGATTCTAACAACATGCAACGAGCGGTATCCAAAAGTGTTTGGTTGGCGCGCTCGGCAACGCCATTTTGTTGTGGCGTTCCTGGAATCATGAACTGTCTTTCTATGCCATGCTGCTCCAATAGTTCTTTAAATGAACGGCTTGTGTACTCCGTCCGTTGTCACTTCGGATTGCTTTGATACTTGTTCCAATATGGTTTTCTACTCTTTTGCGATAAAGGTCAAACTTTTCTTCTACTTCGCTCTTTCTCTGCATCATGTATACTTCTGTATACCTTGAATAGTCATCTATGAAGGTAACAAAGTATCGACTTCCTCCTTTCGGCGTAGGGTCGATTGGTCCTACCACATCCGAATGTATGAGAATCAACGGTTCTTTAGCTCTTGTGAAACTTTTGGAAGGGAACGGTTTCGTCTTCAGTTTGCCCATCATACAAGTTTCACAATTGTTACTAATTATGTCTTCTTCAATGGTGATCTTTGGACCATCTGGTCGAGGCATTTGCTTTACAGCAGCGATATGTAGGTGCCCCAATCTTCGATGCCATAGTTCTTCAGTTTTCGACATACCGTTGTTTGCCTTCAGTACTACTGTTTCTTTTTCAGTGTCGGGCGCGTTCGTCCTTACTGTCTTTTCTTCATGGAAATAGTACAGTTTACCCTGTTTCAAACCTTTTGCTACTAGGTTTCTATTTTTCCGTATTTCCGCCTTTTCTTGGAGAAATGTTATTTCCAGATTCTTGTCTGTCATCTGCGACGTCGATAGTAAATTTCCTTCCAGCGTTGGCACGCAGAGAGAATCCATAAGCGTGAAAGTCCATCCTCCACATTCTTCACTAAATTGGATTTGTACATTTCCTCTACCCTCGGCCAGCAAAAATCCACCTCCTGCTATTCCGACTTTAGTTTGAGTAGGTTCAAAAGTAATGAATTTGCCTTTATCGGACGTCATATGTTCGGTAGCTCCGCTGTCCATGACCCAAATTCCGTTTGAAATTTTGTGTGACTGTCTGGCAGCTAGTAGAGCAGTTTGCCTTATACATGACTGCCTTTCTTCTTGATTAGTCATTGCTATCGCTGCCATATGATTATGACTTGTTTCCAGCGTAGGCCTCTTCTAATTTCCACTTTCACCTGGACAATCCCTTGCTATGTGTCCAAAATTCAAGCACAGGTAGCATCTTCGGTTAGCGTTACTTCTTTGATCTCCGTTTCTGTCTCTGAACGATTCAGTTTCTTTCCTCGTGGCAGTGCTACGCCCAGCATTGAGTCGATCGCCAGATACAGTTTTTCGCCATGTGGTGTTAGATCGATCTCTTCCTCTTCCTCTACCTCTCGGGTTTCCAGTTTGAACTGTAAGAGCTTTGATATTATCTTCCAGAGAATGGTTGTCTGTTGGCGAGAATCCTATTCGTCTTTCTTCTTCGGTTAATTTTGCTTTTATCTTCGTCATCGTTAAATCCACTTCCAAACGCAAGCTTCTCGACATGAATTCGTATTCCTTTGGCAATCCCAAAACAGTTAATCCAGCTAAAACTGTTTCTTCAAATTTGAAGCCAGCATGTTTTACTTTATGATACAACGCATTCCGTCTTGTTAGGTAAGCGCTTATCGATTCGGCAGTTTTCTTCTCTGTGATGATAAACTCTTTCAAAAGTAATAATCCATGCCACGTGTCGTATTGAGTGTGGATGTCTTTTAATGTTTGCCAAATTTCGCTCGCAAATTCGCAATCCGATACATCATCCAAATTTTTGGTTATTGACGATCATATAAATAATTGATCTTGCCTTGTGATCCTTAGCTTTCATATCCGTTGACAGCGTTTCTTCTTCTTCGTAGCCTAGATCCACCGCATCCCAACAGCCTTTATGTTCCAATAATCCTTGGGCTCTCATCGACCAGTATCGATAATTCTCACTGTTGAGTTTTTCAATTTTATATTCTTCACCCATTTTAATTTACAGCGTTCTTCTTCGTCACGTTCGGCAACACTTCTTAACGTCGCAAAATTGCCAGTCATCTATGTTAACCCTTGGTTGATTTACTCACTGCGTTGTTTATTTCTTCTTTTCTTGCGTTATCTTCCGCTTTACACGCTTTTTACCAAATAAACTTGATCCTTCTGACTATTACGCGCAGTGCAATCGCTACAGGACCCATAACCTGTTATTATTAACTTAGTAAATCATAACGCAAGGGTTAAAGTACGAGTGAGAAAATGTTCACTCTTATGTTTAATGGAATTTTCTGAACACTGAGGAATGTTCTTTTTACGAACAATACAAAATATCATATATCGTACATAGATGTCGCTACATGTTAAGCTTCTACAGATCAATATAGTCCGGGAATTTAAAATCACTCCTAACAATTTCGACCAGTGATGTCACCATGGGTCAATCGATTTTTTCCAAATTTGGTACGCCACTAGATACTATTAAGAAACTAAGGTTTGCAAGATTTTAGCTCAAATATAGAGTTTTCAAAATATTAAAATTTTCCCGGAACCCTCCATTTGTATAAAGATTTTTTTGATTTTTGCACCACTTTATATGTATGAGTCTAACGTTTTTTAGCCACATCGTATGATGTACATCTACGATGTGGGTATTAGTTTGGCCTGCCCTGTTTTCGGCATTGTAGGCGGCGTTGCGTCCCACAGTAAATGCCTTTGGCAGTATAAAAATTTTCGTTCGTCATTGAAGGGAGAGTGAATGTGGGAGAATTGTAGTGAGGTGATGTTTTTCGTTTGTGTATTTTAAAAGGATGAGGACTATAATAGTAATTTAAGCATTGCATTTAATTTTACTAGTAAGGTTAAGCTTTGTGGATTGTGGTTTACATTTGCTCCATATATTTAAAGTGAGAGAGAGGAGTATAGTACTGCCCTTATTTAAAAGGAAGGTTTAATACTCCCTTTAAAATTCCGGTCACCCGTGGACAATAAGGGTTTGGCGCTTTCAATATCGCTCCCCGATTTCAAAATTCAAAGAAATCGAGGGGAATTTTTAAAAAAGCAAAAGCAAGTATTTACCGACGTTATATTTTGAATGGTCTTAAGGTGGTGTTTATTATTAGAAGTTACGTGTATTTCTCCACAAATCGAGAACAGTTTTAAAAGAAAGTAATAGCTTGTGGCTCCGGATAATGCAATTATAACATAAAAGTAAATTTATTGTAGTAAGGATTAATGGTTATAATTTTTTTGTTAGGACATCGAGGGGCTAATCACTCTGATTTTCTGTACATCTTTTAATGGTTATTTACGATTATTTCGTTTTATCACTGTTAAACGATGCGCATCGTGGGGGTACTCACTCACGTTTTCCGTTCGTGTCACACCATTATAATTATAACAGAAGTAAAAAATGTTCAATAATAATTTTAAAACAGTAGCGCATCGAGGGGCTGTTCACTCAAATTGTCTGTACTCCTGTTAAGTATGGTACGATGTGGGTTCTATTTCGAGCCCTGCCCTTGGGTCGTTTTGTTCTATTCGGTATTTCTGAACAAAATATAACAGACTTATTAAGTGTTGCTAGGGCTACTTATTGGTGAAAAGTAGTCGGTTCCAGCTCAGAGCAATGTGGTCATGTGGACCAGTGAAAATTTTAAATATTTTAGTACCATTAGATACCTCTCAAAGAGATCTTTAAAATGAGCCATTTAAAAATTTGGTTTTTCTTAATTTTGATATTTTATGAACATTGGCAAGTATTTTAAATGCTAGCGATTCGCAATATACCATTTGGTGAAGAGAGTTGTGATGTAAAAATGCTTCGTTGAGGGAAGAATAGCGTATTCAAAAGGCAGGCTGATAATTTAATCATCTCTCGCTTAAAACGAAAAAAAAAACATGTTCAGTCGCCGCTTTGTCAATAGAGGGCGTACTGTACAAAACCACATGGTTCGGCAATTTCAAAAAGTTCGAGTTTATTTGAAGGTCGTTTTATTTTACGCGGAAGCATTTTGCATTAGGTTATCTTTGATTATTGCTCGATAATGGCACTTTCACTATGTTCAGTTGGTGAAATAAATGATGACTGTTGTCACAAACTAGTTTTTTCAAGAAAGGTTGGTTTAAATTTATATTCTGAAATGGAAAGCGACGACTGTTTGCTTATATCTTTAAGGTCTGGAATCGATGCTGAATTTTTAAAATCTGTTTGTTCTCATCACTTTTCCGCCCTTGTGTCGAGATATTCTTCATTACAATTAAAATGCTGCAACCCATTTCAATTGCACCTGAAATTTTTACCTTGAAAAAACTTAAATTTTTAGAAGAATCTGTGCTGCTTAATGAAAGAACTGGCAAGAATATAAAGCCAGGCCAGAAATTGTTTACAATGTACTATCAAAAAATTCGATTCGAAATGCTGAACCAGATGAGTCACAGAGTCCAAGTGAGAGAAGTGATAGTGCCAAAGGAGAAAGTCAACTTTTTACCCTAACTTAAGAGAAGCATTTAACAATTCGTTAGTGGCTCTTGAAACATCAGCGCTTAAGCTACATGGTTTACACGGAACGGGACATTTGGGCGCCGACATTTAGGCGCCGGTCATTTGGGCACCGCCACTTAGGCGCCGGGACAGTTAGGCGCCGCGACATTTAGGCTTCGCGACATTTAGGCTCCGCGACAATTTGGCACCGAGACATGTAGGCTCCGCGACAATTTGGCACCGAGACATTTAGGCTCCGCGACAATTTGGCACCGAGACATTTAGGCGCCGAGACAATTAGGCGCCGCGACATTGCCGTAAAATTTTCTCGAAAGATTTGAGATATTTAATAAAGGAACATGACAAGTACTTTTAGGCTTATATTCTTTTTATTCAACTGACATCAGAGTTCAACCATGTTGTTGTTTATCTTCATTGACTTCCCAAAATAATATGCCTTTTCCAAATTATTGTTTATCTTCTTTATATGCCTTTTCCAAATTATTGTTTATCTTCTTTATATGCCTTTTCCAAGATATTGTTGTTTATCATCCTTGACTTCCCAGAATAATATGCCTTTTCCAAAATATTGTTGTTTATCTTCATTGATTTCGCAAAATAATATGCCTTTTCCAAAATATTGTTGTTTATCTTCATTGACTTCGCAAAATAATATGCCTTTTCCAAATTATTGTTTATCTTCTTTGACTTCCCAAAATAATATGCCTTTTCCAAAATATTGTTGTTTATCTTCATTGACTTCCCAGAATAATATGCCTTTTCCAAAATATTGTTGTTTATCTTCATTGACTTCCCAAAATAATATGCCTTTTCCAAATTATTGTTTATCTTCTTTGACTTCCCAGAATAATATGCCTTTTCCAAAATATTGTTGTTTATCTTCATTGATTTCGCAAAATAATATGCCTTTTCCAAAATATTGTTGTTTATCTTCATTGACTTCCCAAAATAATATGCCATTTCCAAAATATTGTTGTTTATCATCATTGACTTCCCAAAAAATATGCCTTTTCCAAATTTTTGTTTATCTTCTTTGACATCCCAAAATAATATGCCTTTTCCAAGATATTGTTGTTCATCTTCATTGACTTCCCTAAATAATATGCCTTTTCCAAATTATTGTTTATCTTCTTTGACTTCCCAAAATAATATGCCTTTTCCAAATTATTCTTTATCTTCTTTGACTTCCCAGAATAATATGCCTTTTCCTAAATATTGTTGTTTATCTTCTTTGACTTCCCAAAATAATATGCCTTTTCCTAAATATTAATTGTTGTTTATCTTCTTTGACTTCCAAAAATAATATGCCTTTTCCAAATATTGTTGTTTATCTTCATTGACTTCCCAAAATAATATCCCTTTCCAAATTATTGTTGTTTATGTTCTTTGATTTCCTAAAATAATAAATAGGTTAGGATATGTTCGTTTTTTATTATTTTAGGATTGTTTTGTAAAAAGAAGTAAGTTTTCGTGTCCTTTAATGGAGATTGCGAACATAGTCATGCAGTGACGCACAGGGACAATACACGGGTTGCCAAATTGAGGGGTCATTACGGATTTTTAGAAGAAATAATGGAAAAATTATTGGCACGCAAATGTCTCGACGCCTAAATGTCGCGGAGTCTAAATGTCACGGTGCCTAAATGTCGCGGCGCCTAAATGTCACGGCGCCTAAATGTCGCGGCGCCTATATGTCACAGCGCCTA
Source organism: Phalangium opilio (assembly GCA_019434445.1). Taxonomy (NCBI): domain Eukaryota; kingdom Metazoa; phylum Arthropoda; class Arachnida; order Opiliones; family Phalangiidae; genus Phalangium; species Phalangium opilio. The sequence continues at coordinate 17,223 of JAEQBA010002621.1, forward strand.
AATGTCGCTGCGCCTAAATGTCACGGCGCCTAATTGTCTTGGTGGCTAAATGGCGGCGCCTAAATAACCAGCGCCTAAGTGGCGGCGCCTAAATGTCACGGACCGTGGTTTACACGAGCATCAACGCCCTGCTTATGCTAAAGGAAAAATTAGAGAAACCATCGAAGGAGGTAAATCTGAAGTAGACAGGGGCGTTCCGAAGGGACAAGGTTTTGGGGGGGAGCCCACCAAATTTTGCCAACTTGAAACCAAAAATTTGCCAAGCGACACGTAGTAATGTAGTATCATGTTACTCTGTTTCGTAAAATAGTTTTGGAATGAAAATCTATGACTAAATTCATCAAATTTCCCCGACTAAATTCATCAAATTTCCCCTACTAAATTCATCAAATTTCCCCGACTAAATTCATCAAACTTCTCCGACTAAATTCATCAAACTTCCCCGACTAAATTCATCAAACTTCCCCGACTAAATTCATCAAACTTCCCCGACTAAATTCATCAAACTTCCCCGACTAAATTCATCAAACTTCCCCGACGATTTTCATCAAACTTCCCCGACGAAATTCATCAAACTTCCCCGACGAAATTCATCAAACTTCCCCGACGAAATTCATCAAACTTCCCCGACGAAATTCATCAAACTTCCCCGACGAAATTCATCAAACTTCCCCGACGAAATTCATCAAACTTCCCCGACGAAATTCATCAACCTTCCCCGACGAAATTTATCAAACCTCCCCGACGAAATTCATCAATTTTCCCTGATCAAATCATCAATTTTACCTGATCAAATTCATCAAGTTTCTCTGATCAAATTCATCAATTTTCCCTGATCAAATTCATCAAGTTTCTCTGATCAAATTCATCAATTTTCCCTGATCAAATTCATCAATTTTCCCTGACCATTTGCAATACCTCACATGGCGAACATAGACTTTGAAACTAGTTATTATATAAAATTGTTGAAATTATAGGATAATAATTTACTAGTAAGTGAAAAAGTGACTAATTATTTTAAAAATAGTGAACCGAAAGTAACTAAAAGTTACTAAATGAAGATACTAAAAAGAGCTGGCTAGGGTAAAATCTTACTATGTTGCCAACACTCTTTCAAAGCAATTCACTTCACTGATTTCCTTAATTCGGACTTCTGATTGTAATTAAAGACTTTATAAAAGTGTGTCTTGTAATGAACCACCGTCTATAAGTTGATATAACGAGATCAAATGCTCCCTTGTACAATGAATATTGTAAATTGACTTGAATCATTTTGATAAGAGTCGTTATTGTTATAGATATAAGAATACTATTTTGTTTGAATAGAATCCCATTAAAGTTATATTCGGAGCGAGCGAAGCGAGCTCCGCGATTTTTTGGCTCTGCTCAAATCTCTGATTCCGGTCACTCTGATACTGTTTTCCAGAATTTCAATTTCACTCCAAAATATTTTTCCCTGACATTTCCCTGGCCTTTTTTCAATTTCCCTGAGCTTCATTTTGCCAAGTGAGCGTCAATTTGCCAACTCGACAAAATTTTAGGGGGGGAGCCTCCCCCTGTCCCCCCCAAGGGATCGCCCCTGGAAGTAGAGAAACTTCTCAACATTGAAGAAAACGAATGTGACCCGAGCTCAACAAATGGCAATGAAGAAGTCTTCGACACCTTGATATCCCAATTAAAAGAAAAATTGAGCAATTCTTCAAGACAAGATAAATGCAAGCTGTTGACAAACTACTGGCCTATTATGAAAATTTCTAAAGAGTTTCAAGTGACTCATTATTTGGCGAAAAAAGGCTCGAAAATTAAAGAAAGAGTTCGGGATTTTACCAGATCTTCAACAGAGGGCTGGAAATGTATTAAGACCTGAGATAGAAGCTCAAACGCGACTGTTTTACGAAGATGTCCAGTAAATACGTCTTTGAATTCTTCCAATACAGCTTCGGGACTTTCATTTGTTGTGACAATCATGATTTCAGAACTTGGCTTTCTTGGCAAGTTTGAGTGATTGTTTCTGGAGATCAGATTAAAGGGAATGAGAAGCTTTTTTTTAAAAAAAACCTCTTATTTATGTAACAAAAGATGGAATTAATTTCTGTGAATTCATAAATATCAAGCTTTTAATTCTCCAATTTCTTTTTATTTGGCAATATGCATTTGAAAATGCTTCATATGAAATTATTTGAAATCCTCTTTTTGTGAAAGGCTAAAAGTTTTCCCGTAGGGCGAAGTCACAGATATATTTTTCACGTGAGATGGTGCCACTCTTTCTGCTATCAGACCCAGAGTTTAGACTGACGAGAATTTAAGTTCGAGACGCGTATAGGATTCCCGCGCTTTTTTTCCTCACGTCATAGTGATGTCATAAAACGGGCAAACAAGCTCGACAAGACAAAATTGTTGGTATATCGAAACTGAATTTTCGTGATTTTTCAATGGATTTTGAAAATATAAACTTTGGTTCAATTATATTTAAAACTTGATATTTTGAAAGTAGAGACTTGAAAGTGAAACATAATACCACTTTCGTGGTAAAATATGATATGAAATTGTAAATTCGCATACACTTTAAGTTGTAAACTTGCCTTCAGTCCCAAGATAGGTGCAGAGTTCAATGCTGTTACCAGAATTTTCTGATTAATTGCAGGTGTGTTTGAGGAAGGTATTTGAGCTTCGAAAAGACACGATCCAATAATCGGTAAAGTAGTGCCATTGTTAGTCTGACCTTCTTGATTTGTTTTATTTAGCTTGGGTTAAACACTCCATTTTTGTTACTTTTTGTAAGTCTTTTTCCGGAATAACATTAACTTGGGCTCCAGTATCAACTTTCAGACAAACTGGATTGCCATTAAGAAATAGGGTCTGAAACCGTGCAGCTTTACAGTTAGATAACTCATCAGTTAAATGCAGAGCACCAACATAGAGGACGCGATCTGTTGAGTCATTCCCACCGTAAACTTCAGTTTGTTGGTCATTACCATCATTCAGTTAATGAATTCGACGTACGGGCAGCTTTTTACGTGCTTTTGACTTGAGTTGGCTCTGTTTTTGACATTGACTAGCCCAATGGTTTTAAATCCATACAAGGAACAAGTTTGTCCGTAAGCCGGACAGATATTTTTATCACCGCAGAATTTACAAACGCGTGGTTTGGGAACTTTATTCGGCGCATTTTTGGCTCCAAGGTCTTGTTTCGAGTTAGTAGAGGCATTAGTCTGAAATTTTGGCCTATTTTTCCCACGGTGGAGAGCATGCACCAACGCAGGATGCTCGCACTTTGCATCAGCCTGAACGCGTGATTGTTCAGCAGATTTGCATGCGGTTATCACATCCCGGAGATTCATAGCTTTTTTACTGTGGTCACGGAGTAGCCGTTCTCTTAAGGCATTATCTCGTAGGCCTTGAATTAATGTATCCCGTAACATGTGATCTTCTAACGCGCCATCGTTTGCATTCCACGACATCGTGTCTCAGACGAGAAGAAAAATTTTGAAATTTCTCACCCTGTTGTTGTTAAATTTTTAGAAAGATAAAACAGCATAAATTTCATTTTGATAGTCATTGAAGTATTTATCAAATTCACTGAGACTTTGGTTCAGAGTGGCCGACGTAGCAGGGGCTAACGGCTGTAGCGTAAACGATCGGTACTGTTGTTTTAGTTCATCACCATATGACGAAACAGGGCGGTTTTCGTAACCTCAGATTCAGTACTGTAGTTTAAAGCGTAGACATAGTCTTCAAAATCTTGACGCCAGTAACGCCAGGATTAAGTAGGGTTTAATGGTGGGATCATTAGTAGCCAAAATTGTTGAGCTCGAACCAATGAAACCGGACATTCCCGTTATTAAAACAAGCTGACTCAATAACTTGAAATTATATGATAGTAGCGAAAATAGTTTATCCAATGGAGAGTTATTACAAAACGCGAGTTCATTATCGAATTTCTGACACCATATGACAATCCGAAAACGGCAGAACGTTTTAACGTTGTGTAAATGTATTGGGTACTAAGTGGGTTTTGGATGCTTAAATGCCCAAGCAGTAGATACAGACGTTGTTGCTAAATTTAATAATATATTTTCACTGGGAGTTTTACGAGTACCAGAAACGCGTTCAACCTAATTTTCTCTACTATATGTTTAAAAAATATCTATTTTGGACTCTAATTACGCTCGAAATGAAAATAAAACATCACAAAAGAATTAATTTTATGTTAATTTTACTTTTCAAAAGTGAAAGTTCGTAGAAGCTAAAGTTCCGACTGCCAGCATATATTCCCTGTAAATCGAAACATCACGATTATTGAAGGCAAAAAAAGAGAGAAAAAGGTAAATATAATAACCCATTTCAGTACTTGCTGAGCCTACGGGACAATGTCAATGTAGGAAAACTTAAGCTAAACAATTTGGGTAAAATATTTTGAGATAATTATATGTAAAGCATAATTGCAAATGTATCTGGTCCTTTGAAATTCATCTCTAGAATTCTTAGCGAATTTCGTTGGAAAATAAACCCAATACCTTCTTTGGAAATTTATCTCTAGAATTCTTATCGAATTTCTTTGGAAAATCCACCCTTGATCTTCTTTGGACATTTATCTCATTAATTCCTAACGAATTTCTTTGGGAAATTAACCCTTCTAAGAATATCTCTTCAATCAAGTTCTTTTTGCTCGAAAAGAAATGGTTCAATTGCATCGGAACAAAATTGAGACAACTTTCAAAAACAACAACAATATTTGTACTCGAAGCCACCAGAAGTTTGTTCCAATCTCGAAAACCGAACTCTTTATGCACCGTATATCTGCAGATGATTTAGGTCAGAAAGTCCAATTTGTGGTAGAAAAGTGCCATGAACATGACGTGACAGCTGGTCAATATGTTGCAGCCATTTATTACCAAGTTTGGTACATTGGTTTGGTATTGGAAACCTTTCCAGTAGAGAACGATTTCCTTATTAAATTTAAGAAAAGAGACAAGGCCCGAAAGAGGCGACAAATGCCATGTGCCTCTTCCATTTTGCGTCTGATATGAGAGCCGACCGCCATTGCATCCAGAGCGAGATAATTTAATTTGAAAGATTATGATTTGGAATACATTCGCGCCCTATTTTCCAAATGAAGTTAAAATACTTGCCAATGTTCATATAATAAAATTGGAAAAACCAGTAATTTTCAAGAAATTAGTTTTTTTATCTCAAATCAAAACTAAGAAAAACCATATTTTTAAGAGCTCATTTGAAAGATCTCTTTGAGACGTATGTAGTGGTACTAAAATATTTAAATTTTTCACTTGTCAACATGACCATAAACCACTTTGAATGGGACCCCCGAAAACAAAATTTTAATTTTAGATGCTTAACAACTCGGCAGTGCTTTGAGCTGGAACCGTGTACTTTTCACCAATAAAGTGCCCGTGCAACTCTTAATAAGTTTATTAAATTTTGTTCAGAAATACTGTATAGAAAAAAGTTTAGGCTCGTATATATAAAGGGGTGCAAAAATCAAAAAAGTCGCTATAAAAATGGAGAGTTCCGGGAATATTTAAGTATTTTGAAAACTTCTCAATATTTGAACTAAATTCTTGCAAACCTTAGTTTCTTAATTGTATCTAGTGTGCACCAAATTTGGAAAAAATCGATTGACCCATGGTGACATCACTGGCCGAAATCGCATGAAATGTCCCATCAAAGAGAATATACCAAGAGGAGCAGAAAGTCTAGCCTTTCAAAAGGCTTTTGAAAAGCCCGGCCACGGTTTTGGAGTAACTAGATCCGGTTTTTGTTGATTGGCTAAGCAGCGACGCCTTTTATTGGTTAAATTATGTCGACTGCTTATTATTGGTGTTGGAAAAGCCTGGGTTGATCTCTGGGTTGAACGTTGATGTAGAAAAGGTATTTTTTAAGCAGACAACACAGTCACGTGAACAACCGGAACTAGTTTCTCCAAATTCAGAGCCGGTCCCTATTTACAAAGTTTCTGCTCCTCTTGGTATATTCTCTTTGGTCCCATATATGCGTATAGTGTTTCGATTCAGATGGAATCTACATTACTTGTTCTACGTATATTAACTTTCACTTGTGTCATTCCAAAAAAGAAGTTTATCTCAAATAATTAAATAAATGTAACGGATATTAAATATTTTAATCATCAGTATTTTACCTTAATTTAGTCGTTTTAAGAAACGTTATTTTGAAAATGATCTATTGTTGACGTTAGACTTCTAGCGCACACTGTTTTAAAATGTTTTGTAAATTAAGGGTATATAAGGCAATTGATTCCCAGTGAAGGACAAGAAAAAGCGCAATCGCGTGAACCTTTGGCGGCAGCGTTTCTCGTAACCCTAGCCGATCGCAGCGTATATCTGAACCCGATGATAATGGAGTAGAAACCTGTTAAGTTTGTGTGTTGCCTCGGTTAGGTTATGTAATCAGGCAAGACAGGTCATTAAAAACTTAATAAGTCAGAAGGGAATAAGAGAGAAGGGAGACATTAGAGACTGCTATGGTAACGGGAGTCCGACCAACCTCAAGAAAACCCCGAAAACTTTGCGCAAGTACACAGCTTTTAACCAATTTACTGCAAATATAGCTCTTTAAGTTCTCCGCGGTATGAGCATCAGGCGGCCTATTTGTCTGCTAGATTTTCACTCTCCAAAGGCTTAGGGTTGTCGATGTTTCTTTCTTGTGTAATTATAACCTCAAGTATGTATTTTATTGAAAATAATTTTTATTTTTCAATATTAATTCAGAATAATTAGTTTCCATCTATTTATTAACTTGAAATTAACTGATTTTGGTATGTTCTCAATTCCCGTGCATCTAAATTAATTGTACAGCTTGATTTCGTTTATCAACATTTTTATCTCCTTCAATGTAAAGTTGTAAACAAAACCACTTTTTATACGTCAACCGAGACGTCACCTTCTTATCTGACGACACAGCTACGACAGAAGTTAGATAACCAATCAGTGAAGGGTAGTTGATTTGAGGTTAGTAAGACTGTTGTTACGAGTGTAAAGCGTTATGGAGATATAAAGTGTGTCCCTTCTCTCTTACTCCCTTCTGATAAGGTTTATTTATTAGTAGCATTTAAAAGTCGTTATATATTCGTCTAGTGAACTGCATTCTAGGTTAGCGCGAATCGTACTGTACTTCTACCGCGGGTAACAATCATATATATACAAGAGATTGGCCTATTTTTTATCATCAATGCCTATTTTCAAACAATGTAAAAAACTAACAACATTTTTACATTCACCTATACTACACTACCCCCCCTTTTTAAATGTAGTAATGTAGTCTGTCGGGTTTTTTTGTTATCCTCCCGGAAGTTCGCCTGACTTGGTCGCTGGTCTTCGCATTGTTGGTATATGGTGTGACGTTGCATTGGTTTTGTCCTGGGACCTCCGAGCTTCGTTCAATTGCTCGTTCAGAATTTTGGAGAGGCGCTACAGGTTCTGCGGTGGCTTCCATTCCGTGGATTGACGTTGAGTTTGTCGTAGATGACTCGGCTCGTTCCGTCAAATTCATTTGACTGGCTTGACTTGGTTGGCTTGAGCTCGGTGTAGAGATTGGTAACTCTGGGAAATCAAGGCTTGGGCTCGGTGTAGAGATTGGTAACTCTGGGAAATCAAAACTATAAGTATGTGGTCTGGGTTCTGCAGGAATTCCCAGAAAAGCTTCGGAGTTTTGATTGGTATCTGGTCCTCGTCGTAACTGATTAAGGTGTTTCCGTAGCGTGCGGTTTTCAGTGTGAACTTCGTACATCATATTTCCCAAACTTTTATTAACGCGTGCTGGTATCCATCCTCGAGGTTCTGGCTGATTGGGCATTTTTGCGTATACTTGATCTCCGATTTGAAATGATCGTGTCATCGAAGATAATTCTTGATGATTTGCGTTTTTCGGATGAAAAATGTCCAATCTGGTGGTGATATTTCTTTCAAATAGTAATTCAGAAGGAGATTTTCCAGTCGCTAGGGGTGTTATACGATAGTTGAAAGCCCTGGTTGAGCATGGTGATTTCTTCAAAATCGTTCCCAGATATCTTCTTCAGTGTAAATTTGATTATTTGAACGCTTCTCTCAGCTTGGTAGTTCGATGCTGGATGATACGGGGCAATGGTAAGGTGCTTCATTCCATTTTGAGGTGTAAATAGCTTGAATTCTTCACTGGTGAAGCAAGTTGCTTTGTCCGTTACGAGGGTTTTCATCACGCCGTATCTAGCCATGCACTCTAAGAAAATGGGGTGTGCTTTAACACCTTTAAAAGTAGTTTATATGGGTCCAAATTTGACACCGTTACAGGTGTTCATTTACACCTCTGAAAGGGTTTAATAACACTTAATTAGCAATTGGTTCACGGAAATTTGGCCATTCATCTACCAACACCAGCCCTTACTAACTGGCTTCTAAGGACCACAATCTGCTAGTCTTTGTCCATCCCACATGGACACTAGTCTGTACTTGCTAGCTTCCAAGCACAACCACCTTCTGTTCTTCGTCAATTTCACCTTGACACCAGCTTCTATGCACCACCATCTTCTGTTCTTCGTCAATTCCACATTGACACCAGCTTCTATGCACCACCATCTTCAGTTCTTCGTCAATTTCACCTTGACACCAGCTTCTATGCACCACCATCTTCTGTTCTTCGTCAATTCCACATTAAACACCAGCTTCTATGCACCATCTTCTGTTCTTCGTCAATTCCACATTGACACCAGCTTCTATGCACCACCATCTTCAGGTCTATGTCCATTCCATATGGACGCCAGTCAGTCCATTCTGGCTTCTTTTCCTTCGTCATCGTTTGGTTTCAAGATATACGCGGCGATCGGCTAGGGTTACGAGAAACGTCTAGCCTCCCAATGGCAGGGCTTCCACCATCGGTTCACGCGAATGCGTTTTTATCTATTATTGGTTTCAAGATATACGCGGCGATCGGCTAGGGTTACGAGAAACGTCTAGCCTCCCAATGGCAGGGCTTCCACCATCGGTTCACGCGAATGCGTTTTTATCTATTATTATAATGGAAACGAATCGTATATATACCCCAAAATTTCAAAAAAGCGGGCACTTTAAACGTCAATATTAGCAAAGTTTCGAAAGATAATAGGAACAACTTTATTTTAAACGATTTAACTATTTTTAAAGTTATTTACTGGCGATTAAAATAATTAAAAATAATTATATTTATTTAAATATTAAAGATAAACCCAAGTACCGAAGTCGTTAAATCATTGCCTCCTATATCTATCAAGGCCCGTGCATTGCGTTATATTTCCTACATTGCCTCTTATATCTATTTAGGCCCGTGCATTGCGTTATATTTCCTACATTGCCTCCTGTATCTATCAAGGCCCAGGCATTGTGATATATTTCCTTCATTGCCTCCTATATCCAACAAGGCCCGTGCGTTGTGATATATTTCCTTCATTGCCTCCTATATCTATCGAGGCCCGTGCATTGCGATATATTTTTGAGAACAACAACCAAAATGGGAAGCTCCTCTCAGAACCATAATAATTTGTTTTCTCTGTTATATGAAATGAAAATATGGATAATATTTTCGGCAATTCAATCTGAATGGCTCTTTCTGATGTATCATTCTCTCAGCACTGTTCATAATGGACAGGAACGTAGAGATTCGAGACACTAGGAATTACGATAGTGTTTCAAATCCTCCGTAATGAGGGCTTAAAGGCTTGGAGTGAGTCGAAAGATAAATACACATCCTATTTTTTAGTTGTACCATGCGTACCACAATGCTGCCAGGCGTTTATTGAAGCATGCTTGGGTACTAGTACAGACTATTACGTCTACCAAGTTTCCTAGCATCCAACAATAAATAGGATTCATAAAAGCCAGTTTTACGCGCATGTCATGGGTCAAGTCGTTAAATATATCGACGCAGTTAAATAGCTGATGGCATTATTTTATCCACTTTCTCATTGCGTTTCGAGAGGAAGTTCAACTTTGGCACGGACGACAGATGGCGCTCTTAACCTTCTACCCCCAAAAATCGCTGTTGTCTGCTCGTTTTCCCCTTCCGCGTTTTTTCGTTTTAAACTTATGATTTAACGAACTGTTAAGATAAAATTTCATATTTCCTAAGACAGATAAGCTTCTACTCCTTTCATCTTACTCCCAGTTAGATTTAACCTTGTTAAAACATAATCAGATGAATTTGAGTTACAATGTCGTAAAATCCTGTGCATACAGTTACCTAGGAGTGATAGAGACATTTTTAACGATGCCTAGAGATGATTAACTTAAGCGAAATAGTTTTACGTTTGAATACAAATACCGCTTCCAGTAGTGGGTTTATAGTACTCCTTGTTTGTGTAAGATTAGTGTAGCTGTAGAGCGTAATCATGGTAAACGCTTAAAATATATATTTTCAATAAAAACACCGCTTCCACTAGTGGATTTATACTCCTTGTTTGTGTAAGATTAGTGTAGGTGTAGAGAGTAATCATTATAAACGCTTAAAAATATATTTTCAAAAATGAACAATATAGAACATTTATTTTGTATCAAAAAATATTTTGGTGCTAAGATTGCTTTAGAAAAATCCAAACGGCTAGGTATTGGTGTAAGCTATTTGTAGATGAGATAATGTTTTACATGTTTTAAATGAGGCTAAAACTTCCACTATTGTGTCTAAAAAAGTGTTGGCAATGTATATTTTTTAAATATGACGGAATTGCGGTTGATATGATAGCGCCCTATTTGCGAAAAAAACCTTTTTTTAAACAGTTGAATCACTCTTTGATAGAATTTCAAGAGAAGAAGTTAAGCGTTAAATTTGCTCGATTAATTTTGTTCGGAAAATAATATATTTAAGCGCTACGTATTACTGAAGGAGATTGATTTTGATAATCTTTGTGAGTATTTAACTGTTTAATAATTATTTTGGTTAAGTGGGAGCCTAGCTTATGTGTGATTGGGTTGTGGCTTACATGGTTTGGGGACATTTGCTTTTTGTGTGGCGAGGTATGATTCAGCTTTGATATGGACAAATGTTACAAATCATACTGGTAGACTAAGAATACGGTTGAGGTATAGCGAGAGAGCAGAGTTTCCACAGCAATTGAGAGATATTGAAAAGGCTTGAACAATTGACTATTTTAAAATTGAATTCCTGCACTTGCAAAGAATTAAAAAAGCGATAGATGCATATATTTAGGTTGTTTAAGGGGTAGTGATAGTCATCTCCACTCGGAGAGGTAATATTTTGGCTTTCCCAACTTGTTAACTCTTATATCGCACTGAAAGTGAACTTTTACTCTCATATTAGTGTTGTGCAACTCCTTAAAGGGTGCGGCATAGCACCTTTCAGAGTGTCGCTTCACACCTTTAAGAATGTCGCCTAACACCTTTAAGAGTGTCGCGTAACACCTTTAAGAGTGTCGCGTAACACCTTTAAGAGTGTCGCGTAACACCTTTAAGAGTGGGAGATTTTTTGGTAGTACTTTTCCTAGACTTAAGAACAAAACCGATGACGTATAAAACACTATAGTAGCTACATTTTGACCACTCATGAGGCATAACTCAAATATCGAGTATGGTTTTCCTGTTTAATTAAATTTTGATTATCCGCCATAACGCAGTATTATTAGCAATTAATGCTATATTCATAGCAGGGTTTCATCTTGAGAGAACTTCATCACCTATAGGGAGGAAAGTTCTCGCATGCAGAACTATATCTCTTTAAGCGAGGATTGTTGCATATAAAGTCATTTTTACGGGTTTATAAACTTCTGAAAAAAGGCAGAAAGTTTTCAATTCGTACAAATGCATAGGGTATTAAATCAGTTTTGGAGGCTATAATATTCAAGCAGTAGATATAGACGTTCTTGTTAAATTTAATAATCTCTTTTCACTAAGAGTTTTTCGAGCACCAGAAACGCGTTTAATCTAATTTGCACTACAGATTTTACAAAACAAAATCCATTTAGTACTCTAATTTTTCTCAAAATAATGATAGAACATGTCACAAAAGCAAGTGCCCCACTTTGGCTTCTCAAACTGGCCCTACTGTGAGGCCAGTACCCAACCTAGTCTCGTTTTTTAAGAGTATCGCTTAACACCTGTAAGAGTGTCGCCTAAAACGTTTAGCATAGTTTTATGAAGGTACAACACCGCCAGATTACCAATTTCATTGTTAATTTTATTTAAAGGATAAAACTGTTTTCTTTCATGAATATCATCTTTAAACAAGTTGGGAAAACCAAAATATTACCTCTCCGAGTCAAGAGGTCTACTACTACAAACTTATTTACCTAGATATGGAATTATTTCTCTTTTTTGAAGTAATTTGCGAAATATTGAAGCAGTATTCCAAGCATAGCGGATATACAGTAAAGCAGACGACATTTTACATCCAATAAGGATAAATCTTGGACACATGGAAATCAGTCAATGGGGAAAAGATCAGGAAATGAAGTCTACGCTTCAGCTGTTTACCGTATATTCTGATAGCTACATTCACAACTGGTTTGCAGTGTAAACACTATCGTCTCGTCTCACCTTAACAATATTCTTAGTTTGCCAACATGAATGTTAACGTTAAATAACACCAAAGCTAAATTGTAGCTAGACGCACTAATAGTCAATGCGCACCATAAAGAGAATAAAAAGTCTGTAGCTACTACCCGTTTACCATTAGCCCTTTTGCTATTCTAATTGCCACCATGATCTTTTCTTCTATTATAAAACCTTAACCTGATTATTTAATAGTGTATTTAACTTTCGGATCACTCTGAACCGTTGATGTCTCTTCACTTCAGACACGAAAATCAAAGCCCAAAGTTTACTTCACCTCAGGCCTCAATTATTTACTCTTTGTTTCACTAAGCCTATTGCGGATAATACTTAATATACCCGCCGGAGTCTAGGTCTTAGTTTTCTTCATGAAATCACTAAACCAAGGATTATTCTATATACAGATGTAGTATAGCTTAAGTAATATATAAACAGCCATTTCAAATAACAATATTAAAAAATATCTTTGGAATATCAAAATGAAACAGAGCTTTAAAGCTACAAAAGTACTAAATGCATCATAATTACGAAAAACACTTCCACATATTCACTTTATATTATGGAAAAAGGGAATATTAAGGTTCTGTATGATTTCTTAACACATCAACACAAGGCTAACTGCTAACGCGACGCACTAGTGTAACAATGGACGGACACACACAGACGCAAGTTGGGAAACCAAAATAAACCTCTCCGAGCCGAGACGAATTTACTTTCTAAACACAGGTCCACCAGCATATGAGAAAAACCGGAAATACATAGTTCAAATTGGCGAAATATTGCCAAGGTCTTTAGCAAAGGCTTAAGCGTTTAACAATTTCCTTTGTATCCTCAATTTTTCTAATGAGGACCCAAAATGTATCACTGAAGGGTGTATTTTACTTTCGGCTCACTCTGAACCGTTAACACCTCCTATAAGAGGAGGCGAAACAAGGTCATTTCTAGTTTAAATCTAGGGTATCTTATTTCACAGACCCAATCGTTTCAGCACTTGTGGATAGATGAAGAATTAACACCCATATTATCTAATGAATATAAGAAATGCGATTACACTATATATATAAATATAGTAAAGCTGAATTAAAAAGTAAACACCAAATTTGAAATGTTAATATCAAAAGATGTTCTTGGAATATTAAGATAGCTACACAACTACTTAAAGAATCGTAATGCCGAAAAATATTTAAAATATTTCCATTTAATATTCTGCAAAAAGGAAATGTTATCGTTTTGTAAGAGATCTTATCATCCTACTCGCTTTATATTAACTTTGATGTGCGTGTAGTGTTTCGATTCGGATGCAATCTTCATTACTCGTTCTATATAAACTCTCACTTGTGTCATTAGATAGAAATAAGTTTATCTTAAATAATTAATTAAATATAAATTATATAAATTATTTTAATCGCCAGTAAATAACTTTAAAAATAGTTAAATCGTTTAAAATAAAGTTGTTCCTATTATCTCTCGAAACTTTGCTAATATAGACATTTAAAGTGAAGGGTACCCCTCTTGCCCGCTTTCTTCAAATTTTGGGGTATATATACGATTCGTTTCCATTACAATAATAGATAAAAACGCATTCGCGTGAACCGATGGTGGAAGCCCTGCTATTGGGAGGCTAGACATTTCTCGTAACCCTAGCCGATCGCCGCGTATATCTTAAAACCAAACGATAACGATGGAGAAGAAGCCGGAATGGACAAAGACCTGATGATGGTGGTGCATAGAAGCTGGTATCAATGTGGGATTGACGAAGAACAGAAGATGGTGGTGCATAGAAGCTGGTGTCAATGTGGGATTGACGAAGAACAGAAGATGGTGGTGCTTATGAGCCAGCAACTACAGGCTAGTGTCCATGTGGGATGAGCAAAGACTAGCAGATTGTGGTCCTTAGAAGCCAATTAGTAAAGACTGGTGTTGGTAGATGAACGGCCAAATTTCCGTGAACCGCGAACGCGTTCCGGAAATCGGGTATTTGTTTGCTCCGATTTGTAAACTGCGAACGCGGTCACGTGGGGTCTGACAGACAGACAGACAGACACACACACACACACACAGACAGACACACAGACAGACAGATACGGCCGGTGTAATACCTCTCCGTGACATACGTCACTCGGAGAGGTAAAAAAGATAGACTGCTTTTTAACTCTTTCCGTATTAATTTTGAGTTGAGAAACAAGATTATCTTTAATTTTAAATAAATATAATTATTTTTAATTATTTTAATCTTCAATAATTAACATTAATAATAGTTAAATCGTTTAAAATAAAGTTATACCTATTATCATCTCAAACTTTGCTAATATTGACGTTTAAAGTGAAGGGTACCCCTCTTGCCCGCTTTCTTCAAATTTTGGGGTATATATACGATTCGTTTCCATTATAATAGTAAGGAAAAAGCGCAATTGCGAAAACCTTTGGTGGCGATCCCACCTTAGGGAGGCTAGACGTTTCTCGTAACCCTAGCTGATCGCCGCGTATATCCTAAAACCAAACGATGATAATGGAGTAGAAGCCAATGAGACAGATTGGTGTCTATGTGGAATAGACGGAAGACCAGTAGATGGTGGTGTTTAGAAGCCAGAATGTACAGACTGGTGTCCAAGTGGAATGGACGAAGACCAGAAGATGGTGGTGATTAGAAGCCAGTATGTACAGACTGGTGTCCATGTGGGATGGACGAAGATCAAAAGATGGTGGTGATTAGAAGCCAGTATGTACAGACTGGTCTCCATGTGGGATGGACAAAGACCAGAAGATGGTGGTGAGAGAACTCAAGTAGAGGAGCCATTTCCGTGACTGTGAAAGCAGTTCGGAAATGGCGAACACGTTTGCTCCGATTTGGAAACTGCGAACGCGGTCACGTGGGTGTAACAACAGACAGACACGATCGTTACAGAACCTCTCCGTGACATACGTCACTCGGAGAGGTAAAAAGGTTTAACAATTGCGTTTTTCAATAATTTTTTACTGTTTGTATTTACTTTAATATTAAGACATTAATGAAAATGAAAGACCTTTTCTAGAAACCCGCAGTATTATAATTTTTCGTGTTTAATTTCGAACGGTGTTTTGATAGTGTTATTTTACACCGAATTTACACTTTAAATTGGCCCCTAAAATCTGAAGGTAATAAAACTCTCTTTTGGGTGTTTTTACGGTGTTTACACCGTTTTAACACGTTTTTAACACTTCCATTTCTTAGAGTTTGGTTTCTCTGAGCGCAGTTATTGTTGATTCAGATGTTGGGCTGGTTCTGATGAAAATTTCTATCCATTTCTATCCATTTGGTATGGGCATCGACAATTACGAGCAAGTATTTCCCATCAAGTGGACCGGCATAATCGGCGTGTACTCGCTCCCAAGGTTTAGTGGTGGTTGGTCATGATGTGCACATTCGTGATGGTAAAGATGCGTTCTCGTTGCATGATTTGCAGTGTCTTGAAATGTCCTCGATTTGTGGGTCGATCTTCGGCCACCAGACTGTAGTGTGGGCTTTGCATTTCATGCGTACAATGCCGTCATGAGTTGTGTGAAGCTCTTGGAGGATGTATTCTTGCAAAGATCTCGGAACAACTACTCTGGACCCCTTTAATATCATGTGGAATGATGTTGAAAGCTCGTCTTTGATGTTGAAATATGGCTTGACTTCAGGTTTGAAGGTAGACTTTGATGGCCATCCATAATGCAGATATCGCAGAACTGGTTGTAGAACAGGATCTCGATTTGTTGCTTCAATCATTTTCGACGATGTAACTGGTCGGTCTTCGAAATTGTCGAGTTGAAGGACGTATCTTGAGGTTGTGGTGGGTTGAAGTCTTGGCTGGTAGTGGTAGACGATGATAGCATCGGCGTTGGAGTTTGAGATTCCCTTTTTGTAGACAATTTGTAGTTGTGTGATGACAAAAGTAAAGACCATCTCTGAAATCTCGCAGCTACCATTGGTGATATTGGCTTCTTTTCGGATAATATAGATACCAGCGGGTGATGGTCCGTAAACAAGGTGAATTTTCTTCAAGGAGGTAATCTCGAAATTTTGAGACTCAAGGCCAACGCGTCTTTTTCGATCTGAGGGTATTTCTTTTCGGCGGATGCCAA
>JAEQBA010002622.1:0-15241 GCA_019434445.1 Phalangium opilio
TAAAACCAGAGTATAGATTAACAGGCAAACTCGAGGGGTCCGTCACTCGTTAAAAATGTGTACGAGATTTGAAATCTATGCAAATTTCTTTGATTTGTGATTTGTTACGGATTGGAAGATTTGTTAAGGATTTAAAGATTTGTTAAGGATTTAAAGATTTGTTAAGGATTTAAAGATTTGTTAAGGATTTAAAGATTTGTTAAGGATTTAAAGATTTGTTAAGGATTTAAAGATTTGTTAAGGATTTAAAGATTTGTTAAGGATTTAAAGATTTGTTAAGGATTTAAAGATTTGTTAAGGATTTAAAGATTTGTTAAGGATTTAAAGATTTGTTAAGGATTTAAAGATTTGTTAAGGATTTAAAGATTTGTTAAGGATTTAAAGATTTGTTAAGGATTTTAAGATTTGTTAAGGATTTAAAGATTTGTTAAGGATTTAAAGATTTGTTAAGGATTTAAAGATTTGTTAAGGATTTAAAGATTTGTTAAGGATTTAAAGATTTGTTAAGGATTTAAAGATTTGTTAAGGATTTAAAGATTTGTTAAGGATTTAAAGATTTGTTAAGGATTTAAAGATTTGTTAAGGATTTAAATATTTGTTAAGGATTTAAAGATTTTTTATGATTCGAAGATTTGTTATGATTCGAAGATTTGTTATGATTCGAAGATTAAATAACGATTCGAAGATTTGTTAATGATTCGAAGATTTGTTAATGATTCGAAGATTTGTTAATGATTCGAAGATTTGTTAATGATTCGATGATTTATTAAGGATTCGATGATTTATTAAGGATTTGAAGACTTTTGGGGGACTTGATGATTTGAAGACTTTTGGGGGACTTGATGATTTGAAGACTTTTGGGGGACTTGATGATTTGAAGACTTTTGGGGGACTTGATGATTTGAAGACTTTTGGGGGACTTGATGATTTATTAAGGATTTGACGATTTATTAAGGGTTTGAAGATTTATTAAGGGCTTGAAGATTTATTAAGGGTTTGAAGATTTATTAAGGGTTTGAAGATTTATTAAGGACTAGCGTGTAATAAGAACTTCCATCAAAACGATATAAAGAATGGGTAGATTTTACTGATGACTAATATTTTTGTAGCACCCTAGGAGCGAAGGGACTCGGCGTTGCCCGTCAGCCCCTTTCGGGATAATTTTTTATTACTTTTCACGCGGACATTATTCCATAAAGAAAGGTTTTTAAGTTTTTGGCCGCTATTTAAAAAGATGGCAAAAAATAGCACCCGAAAGACCATTCAGCCCGTCTATATGTTAAAGGAAACCAGTGAACTAAATATTTGCGAAATTGGTTGAAACGCGCGGATTCTGTTGTATAGAGAAGTTTTTTTACATTTCTAGGCGTCATTTAGGATGGGGACAAATTGGGGGGAAATCTTTCTTAATACGCGCCTACAACTTAAGAGGGGCGATTAGTTTCGTTTTTCTGTTTGGACAACGTCAATGGGGAAGGGCAGATGACACAATGATTGCTCAAACTTTATTGGCTCTCAGAATGTCAAAAGCAAAATTTTTTCGTGTGTCAGAAAAGAAGTGCAAATGTTTTTCGTGATCTGTTGCGAAGATGCGAGTAGACGAAGGCGCGAACACGCGAGCGCGAGCTCAATGTGGACAAAGTTTAACGTTCCTGCAAATTTTCAGCCTTCTTGGGCAAGCGGTTTGGACTGAGCGTTGATTATCAGTCTGTCAGTGAGTCAGTCAGGACTATCTATTTATATAGATATAGATTTAAAGAATTGTCTAGGGATTCGATAATTTGTTTAGATTTGAAGATTTCTTAGAGGTTTGAAGATATTTTGCGAATTTGAGGTTTTTTGGAATTCGGCGGGTATTTAAGATTTTTTTAGGATTTGACGATTGTTTGTGGTTTGAAGATTTGTTAGGGATAAGAATTTGAGAGAAATATGATAATATTAGCTTTAAGACCTTTTTTCGGTATAGGCTTAGTTATTTTAAACCATTTTAATTTGTACATTCTTAGTACGTGTGCCTAGATACATTTTAATGGGATGCCAACACGATTTAGTAAAAATTTTACAGGTTCATTTTTAGTGCTGTTCGTGCTTAGAGACCAAATATTTCTTCTTTAAGCAATATAATATAAACCTAAAAAGATTTAGTCGATAATCAAGCTGAAAATTCTGATAAGTATCTAAAAGTTGGAATTAACGCGTTCAATGACTTTAAAGCTCGAAATTTGACTTTAAAATGCATCATCGTTGGAAGTACGAAGGCGTATGAATTTCAAAGACTAAATATAACTCGATTAATATCAAATAGGTTAATCTTCATGAAATGTTGCCTAGCTAACATAAACATGGCTTTGTGGTAGGTCACCAACGCATCTGTTGCGTAAAATAACGTAACAAAATTCATATTTTTATCATTTGTTCAAAAATTGGTTTATAAAGTCATAAAGGTCTTTTTCGACTTTAAGAATTTCATTTTCAAACCAAAGCAGTTCTGTTGGTATTGTACAGAGGTAAAATTTAATGTCCGCGTAATTGTAAGGAATGGCGTTTAGTTTAAATTTATAGTGATCAGTAACAGAATAGAGTTCAAACCAGTTGCACAATGCTCCTACTGAATTCTTGGGTGGTGGTTTTGTATTTACATACATGCTGCTGTATGCAACATCCGATTTCCGTTTACCTTCGAGGTAACAAAACTGGAGAACTCTTCCCAAAATAAGATTATTTTCTACGTTGAAGGCGCAGAAATCACCTACTTTTATAGTAGATCGTGGTTTTAGTCCTTCTTCATTGCCTTGGACAAAACTGTGCTTTTTTTCATCGGAACCTCTGACACGTAAAGTTCGATCGCTTGAAAGTCGGTTAGGGTCTTGAAGCAGCCACAGTGCAGTAGTTTTTCGTATAATAGGTGATGCATTTGAACTTTTCGTAGTGTATTTTACGTACGGGCTGTTGGGTAGAAGCGCTTTATCTGTATTTGACTCTAAAGATTCATTCTTTGAAAATTTGTTTAAAACAATAAGATCATCTTCGTCTGGTTGGTAATCATCAACATTTGGTGCCACTAGTTTTGAGCGATCATTTGGGTCATCATAATGCAGGTCAGTTTCCTCATGATCAAAAACTACTCCCTCAATTTGCTTTGCAAAATGTAGACTATGCAACTCTGAATGTGCGAGGTCTTCAAGTGTGTTGTGTATTCCGACACTTTTTAATATATCTAGTGCTTGAATTTTACTTTCTGCAATTGTCATGGATATATCAACCAGATCTGCCAATTCCTCGGAAGTTTCATTTACACCAATCAAAATCTTTTTCTTATCTCTTGGAATAAACATATGGTTGTCCTCGGTGGATAATTCCATTTGAACATCCAATCTTCTCAATCGGTACAGTAATTCGTGAACTGAAAAGTTGACTACGGTTGAGAACACCGAAGTCATGCTTCGTGATGCTCTGAAAAAGCCTTCACATTGCTGGCTTCCAAGGAGCGTTGGAAGGAAAGCTTCCTTGCAATTTGATTTTCGCAATCGGTGATGAAACAATAAGAGCGAATAGGCATTTACTTCTACGCACAGGTGTGCGTTTCGAGTAATAAAATTGTTCTTTACAGTAAACTGCGCATGATGCGATAGCCATGCTTTCCACCCTCTATAAAAATATAGAGCACAGAAAGACATTTTAATTCTCTCAATCACAGAAAGATCATTCTTTAAAAACGGCAGAACAGAATATCTCATTATTTGGAGGTATGTTGCCGTTCCTTCAGCACCTGGTATCTCTTTTAACAGTTCAATTGTTTTTTCTGAATAAAGTCTTTCCGCAGCTGCAAAATTTTGACGGTCTTTGACGTCCAAGTCACTTCCCTTCAACCCGTGATCAAGTTTTGATTTTTCTTCAAAAAGAATGTCGAGGTATCCTTTACTACAAATCTTACTTCCCATAGCCAGAACGTTGCTGGGCTGAACAAGTCTTGTGCGCATTTTCGCTGCTGGGTGGACCGCATCTTGAAAGAAAAGCAATGGAAAAGACGCGATCGACGCATCCCGGGCATTTAAAATCATATCTGCTATTGACACCACATTATTGTTGCGATGGCTTTCACACATGGCTTGTAAATATTTTGGATCTCCGTCGGAAGACACTGCAAGAACCGTGATTCCATTTTCTTTAAGCTGGTTGACTACGTATTTCCAGCGTGACTGGATGACTTTCTTTCCATATTTATTATCGGTTCCGAAAATCATCAATGCAAATGGTGGAACTCCTTTTTTCAAACTTTGAACCATTACAACGTGCACTAGCTCAGCTTTCTTTGAAGAATGCATGTAGTTATGAGCTTTTTCCAAATCGCTAAATGGGAAAGATCCTGGAATGGGCAAACCATTGCTGTCCAGGGGAGGAACAAAACCAACGCATTGATTTGTTTCGGAATCATAAGATATTTTAGCTGTACAGCGAGTTGCATCCTCGCTCAACACTACCAGACGCTTTTCATCTCCATAGTTTCTTAGATGATTTTGTAAGGTTTCAATTCTTATTTCCCCCTCGTTAGCTTTAGTAGTAGAAGCAATTAACCGTTCAACTTGCCTCACACTTGGAATAGCCCGACCGACGTTTTTTGAAATAAATTCATAGCAGTGTTTTCCTGCCCATATCAGCAACAATTTTGAGAAATTTTTGATAACATCATCATGCCTAGGGGACTTGGCTTTGGTGTTCTTGATGCAGTTTTCATAAAGCTGGCGTAAAAGATTATTAGGTTCCAAACCTTCTTGGACCACTATACCATTGCCACTAAATTGATGTTTCAGTTCAATTTTAAGCGATTCATTTTCTCGAATTAACTGCTCAATTTTGTCAAGACACGGAAAGTAGTTTGTGATTTTAGCACAATCTTGGGCTGATTTACGAAGACTTTTCTTGAGTCTTTCCTCATCTCGTCCCCGACGTATTTGTTGCTTGGTGGTCGGTTTTCCTATCAACATATACCAATTATGGGACGCATATAAGGATATCCGTTATATAGCGTTTGATTTCCCCAAGAAATGTCATTTTATGCCATAGATTTATGCATGGTTAAAGGAAAATAATTGTAAAGAAATAGGGGCGGGATGGAAGGAAAAGTAAAATATTGGTCACTGTAGTAATTGCACGCGACATGAGGTGGGAGGAGCAAAAATCGGTTTGCAGAGTAAGAATCCAGGTCATAAGTACCTTCCTTCCCATACCCCCGCACTTCATAATCCATTTCAAAGTTTTCCACCCAGTCCACAACCGAATAACTAACTTTTTCTTTAAAGGGAGGGTGAAATGGAAAATCAAGTCATTTTTTATCTGTTCTTCTAATTATAAGACCAACCTTCATCCAGGAAATACCTCCGAATGATTTTAAAATTTAAATTAGTTTGAGATTTCATAGATAATTTGGAATTTGCACCTCTGACCAATCGCCCCGTCTTTTTATTAACAAATTCCCATGGTGCGCTCCAAGTCGAATGAAATTTATCCCGAGATTTGATAAAATTTGCGAGCAATGTGATAATCATGGTGCGAGAAATCGAGTGTTTCACGGGAATTTGGTAAGCAAGAAGGCAGGGCGTTACGTAATTGGTCGGAGGCGCAAATTCCAAATTATCTGTGAAATCTCATACTAATTCGTAGGTATTTTCTG
This sequence comes from Phalangium opilio, assembly GCA_019434445.1. Classification (NCBI taxonomy): domain Eukaryota; kingdom Metazoa; phylum Arthropoda; class Arachnida; order Opiliones; family Phalangiidae; genus Phalangium; species Phalangium opilio. Next base: position 5,672 of record JAEQBA010002622.1, read on the forward strand.
GATGTTTCACTATGCAGATAAGGCTTATAATTAGTAGAAGACTAGATAAAAAAATCCGACGATTTTCCTTTACACCCACCATTTAAAGCGCTTTTGGTTTATGTCCATGATTTAACTATAACTAATATCTGATTAATGTACCCACAGCGCGTGATCGAGTAGGCTATGGTCCGGTCAAAAGAAATCTTCAGTTTAGCGTTGTAAATAAGGCGGTGGCACAGGGAAAATGACCAGTTTAAAAATTAAATCGGAGGGGGAGCAGTGGTCCACAGGACCACTAAGGAAATTCTAGGGTAACCAGGGTCCAGACATTATCTCAACTATTTTAATTACTAGAGCTCGGCATTTTCGATCAATTATCCACAAATTGGTGGATAACCGATTATTTATAAACAAATTTGCGGATTATAATACGATTTAACACGTAAGTTCTGTGGATAATTTTCGGGTATGGATAAAGATAAAATAAAGTAGATAATTGATCGAAAATGCCGAGCTCTATTAATTACCCACTTCTTTAGTTTAGCAGACGCCGCGCCCTGGTCAATGGTCATGGACCAGTTCATTTATTCCTGGGCAGGGGGTCGCTGGCCCAATGTCTAGTTTTAAAAAAATCCCTATTTCCCACCCTGCTTCAGTTGGGAGTCCTGGACAGCGTGGGAAATAAGGCGGTGGCACAGGGCAAATGACCAGTTTAAAAATTGCCTGGACCAGTTTAAAAATTAAATCGGAGGGGGGTCAGTGGTCCACTTGACCACTAATAAAATTCAAGGGTAGCCAGAGTCCAGAAATTATCTCAGCTATTTTAATTATCCACTTCTTTAGTTTAGCAGACGACGCGCCCTGGTCAATGGTCATGGACCAGTTTATTTATTCCAGACCAGGGTGATCGCTGGCCCAATGTCCAGTTTTAAAAATATCCTTATTTCCCACCCTGGTCCTGGAGCTCCTAAAGTCCAGAGATGCATATGACAAGGATTCATTTCTCATAAGCGAGAATGGCCAACTCTGTTGTGTTAGAGCATAGCCCACTTGATCACGCACGCTGGCTGCACGCGCTCTAGAAGCCCGTCCAAACGATTTTTTTTACATGTTAACTCGCGAATACGGCCCGTCACATAGGTTCGGTCTAAACTTTCAAACCCGTCTGGTTTTAACATGGGCGTCTATGGGAGAGGACCAGTTTTTTCAACGTTTTTGACAATATTAGTGCATCTACTGGTTCAAATCACTTGAATTTTTAATGAGACGTGTATTGAAAGGTTTGATATTATCCTGTAAAATTTAAAGTCTTCAGCTATAATAGTTTTTTTTATAAAAAATAAAAATCATTACATAGTAGAGAAATAAATCCTTCAATTTCTCACACATTGGATTCGTAAACCTCGACACGCACCACGATTAGAAGCATTAAAAGGCAAAAACAACACACTGACCCCATACATTTTTAGTAAATAACATGTCTCAAGGTTACTATAGAAAAATGCACTATGTCTCACTAGTCACTACAGCTGTTTTCGGCGCTGAAGTGACCAAGGCTTAAAGCAATTTCACGGGTTTCACCGCCTTAAAAAAGTGGCAAGTTTAGGAATAGATTGTGGGACAATAAAAAGGTGGAAAATTATGAAATTAGGCTTATATTAAAGCTTGAAACCTACTTTATATTATATTTAAAATCCATCCATCAGCAAATCCTCAAAAAATATGAAAATGACAACGATAAAGGACCCACTTTCAAATTTTTTCCCCTTAAAAAAATGGCGGCCGCCACAAACGGGGTAATTTGTCACGGCGGCAATATTAAAGCAGTCTTATCTCACTACCGATAGGCCATTTCAACCAAAAGGCATTAAGAAAAAACAATCGGATTAATATGACGCAACTAAACCCAAAAAAAGGCCAATTTTGGTCGCGCTGATATTTTCTAGTAAATCAGTCTATCCATGCTTAAATAACGCAGATTGGGGTAATTTTGAAAATTTAAAATTAAACATACTTAAACTTAAAATTAATCAATGAAAGCTGGAAAGCACAACTACTAGATATGAGGCTTTCGTTTAAAACCGTTTTCAAATTAAACAAACGTATAGTTATATCATGACGGCTACAACAAGATGGTTATCTGTAAAATATTTTCCCATGTTATTTCTATGGGAAAATTTCGAGGTTTTCGTCAAAATCTATGATTATTTTTATGGAAATGAAAACCACCCTTAGCAACTTTATTTTTTATAAAATAAACTATTAAATGGATCTCTTTGAAATTTTAACCACATATTTAGGGCCCGAATTGTAGTTCTGTGGAATTTTTTCAAAGCAGTTAATACGATACAAAAAAAGTTATAACCAATCAAAAACCATCCTTATACATTAAAGTATGAAGGCTTGTCTTAAACTTTTCTAAAAACATAAATCGATTTGTGAAAAGAATAGGTCGATTCTCTATAATCAGCACTATATTTTTGGATTAGCAATACGTTTCCAAAGGCTAAGTCAAGCTGACTCCCTTTATTGGTTGAAACCTTGTTCTTCAATCCTGGCATAAGTTAGATTACCGATAGCAGGAAATTAGGCTAGATTACCGATAGCAGGTAATAAAGCTAGATTACCGATAGCAGGTAATTAAGCTAGATTACCGATAGCAATAATTAAGCTAGATTACCGACAGCAGGAAATTAAGCTTGATTACCGATAGCAGGTTTTTAAGCTAGATTACCGATAGCTGGTAATTAAGCTAGATTACCGATGGCAGATAATTATGCTAGATTACCGATGGCAGATAATTAAGCTAGATTACCGATGACAGGTAATTAAGCTAGATTACCGATGGCCCGTAATTGAGCTATATTACCGATGGCCCGTAATTGAGCTAGATTACCGATGGCCCGTAATTGAGCTAGATTACCGATGGCCCGTAATTGAGCTAGATTACCGTTGGCCCTTAATTGAGCTAGATTACCGAAGGCCCGTAATTGAGCTAGATTACCGATGAAAAGTAATTAAGCTAGATAACCGATGGCCCGTAATTAAGCTAGATTACCGATGGCAGGTAATTAAGCTAGATTACCGATGGCAGGTAATTAAGCTAGATTACCGATGGCCGGTAATTAAGCTAGATTACCGATAGCACGTAATTAAGCCAAATTAACGATTACAGGTAATTAAGCTAGATTACCGATAGCAGGTAATTAAGCTAGATTACCGATGGCCCGTAATTGAGCTAGATTACCGATGAAAAGTAATTAAGCTAGATAACCGATGGCCGGTAATTAAGCTAGATTACCGATGGCAGGTAATTAAGCTAGATTACCGATGGCAGGTAATTAAGCTAGATTACCGATGGCAGGTAATTAAGCTAGATTACTGATGGCCGGAAATTAAGCTAGATTACCGATAGCACGTAATTAAGCCAAATTAACGATTGCAGGTAATTAAGCTAGATTACCGATAGCAGGTAATAAGGCTAGATTACCGATGGCACGTAATTAAGCAAGATTACCGATAGCAGGTAATTAGGCTAGATTACCGATAGCAGGTAATTAAGCTAGATTACGGATAGCAGGTAATTAAGCTAGATTACCGATAGCACGTAATTAAGCAAGATTAACAATAGAAGGTAGTTAAGCTAGATTACCGATAGCAGGTAATTAAGCTAGATTACCGATAGCAGGTAATTAAGCTAGATTACCGATAGCACGTATTTAAGCTAGATTACCGATGGCACGTAATTAATCCAGATTAACGATTACTGGTAATTAAGCTAAAGTACCGATAGCAGGTAATTAAGCTAGATTACCGATGACAGGTAATTAAGCTAGATTACCGATAGCAGGTAATTAAGCTAGATTACCGATGGCCCGTAATTGAGCTAGATTAACGATTACTGGTAATTAAGCTAAAGTACCGATAGCAGGTAATTAAGCTAGATTACCGATGACAGGTAATTAAGCTAGATTACCGATAGCAGGCAATTAAGCTAGATTACCGATGGCCCGTAATTGAGCTAGATTACCGTTGGCCCTTAATTGAGCTAGATTACCGAAGGCCCGTAATTGAGCTAGATTACCGATGAAAAGTAATTAAGCTAGATAACCGATGGCCGGTAATTAAGCTAGATTACCGATGGCAGGTAATTAAGCTAGATTACCGATGGCAGGTAATTAAGCTAGATTACCGATGGCAGGTAATTAAGCTAGATTACCGATGGCCGGTAATTAAGCTAGATTACCGATAGAAGGTAATTAAGCTAGATTACCGATAGCAGGTAATTAATCTAGATTACAGATGGCAGGAAATTAAGCTAGATTACCGATAGCACGTAATTAAGCCAGATTAACGATTACTGGTAATTAAGCTAAAGTACCGATAGCAGGTAATTAAGCTAGATTACCGATAGCACGTAATTAAGCAAGATTAACGATAGAAGGTAATTAAGCTAGATTACCGATAGCAGGTAATTAATCTAGATTACCGATAGCAGGTAAATAAGCTAGATTACCGATAGCACGTAATTAAGCCAGATTAACGATTACTGGTAATTAAGCCAGATTAACGATTACTGGTAATTAAGCTAAAGTACCGATAGCAGGTACTTTAGCTAGATTACCGATAGCAGGTAATTGGGCTAGATTACCGATAACAGGTAATTAGGTTAGATTACCGATAGCAGGTAATTAGGCTAGATTATCGATAGCAATAATTAAGCTAGATTACCGATAGCAGGAAATTAAGCTTGATTACCGATAGCAGGTAATTAAGCTAGATTACCGATGGCAGATAATTATGCTAGATTACCGATGGCAGATAATTAAGCTAGATTACCGATGGCCCGTAATTTACCTAGATTACCGATGGCCCTTAATTGAGCTAGATTACCGATGAAAAGTAATTAAGCTAGATAACCGATGGCACGTAATTAAGCCAGATTACCGATGACAGGTAATTAAGCTAGATTACCGATAGCAGGTAATTAAGCTAGATTACCGATGGCCCTTAATTGAGCTAGATTACCGATGGCCCTTAATTGAGCTAGATTACCGATGGCCCGTAATTGAGCTAGATTACCGATGACAGGTAATTAAGCTAGATTACCGATGGCCCGTAATTGAGCTATATTACCGATGGCCCGTAATTGAGCTAGATTACCGTTGGCCCTTAATTGAGCTAGATTACCGAAGGCCCGTAATTGAGCTAGATTACCGATGAAAAGTAATTAAGCTAGATAACCGATGGCCCGTAATTAAGCTAGATTACCGATGGCAGGTAATTAAGCTAGATTACCGATGGCAGGTAATTAAGCTAGATTACCGATGGCCGGTAATTAAGCTAGATTACCGATAGCACGTAATTAAGCCAAATTAACGATTACAGGTAATTAAGCTAGATTACCGATAGCAGGTAATTAAGCTAGATTACCGATGGCCCGTAATTGAGCTAGATTACCGTTGGCCCTTAATTGAGCTAGATTACCGAAGGCCCGTAATTGAGCTAGATTACCGATGAAAAGTAATTAAGCTAGATAACCGATGGCCGGTAATTAAGCTAGATTACCGATGGCAGGTAATTAAGCTAGATTACCGATGGCAGGTAATAAAAAGAGCGTCTGTGGATAAAAACGAGCGTCGATTACAATGTCTCGGATAATTTTATTTCGACTAACTGCTATCAATGCATCGAACTAAATGCTCACGCCCTAATCGCTTTGTGTTTGTTAGAAACAAGTCCCGAGAAGAACATTTGCTTCCCTTTCCTATTGGGTTCCCAGCCTTGTGAAAAAATCTTCCGTGCCGCAAGAAGTATGACACCGAATTTTTCTACTATTACAAACTTCACTTTACACGAGTTTTTGAGGAGAACACATCGGTTAGACGTGCAAATACAACTAGCAAGAGAAGAAGGTTTTATCCATCCTAGTCAAAGAAAGATGGAAGACGGTTTGAAAACGAAGACTTTCAAAAATTGAATGTACCCGATTGGGGAAAGATTGTAGAGATAGTAGAAAAAACTAAAATTGAAGCTAAAAAACTTGCTGAACATCTAGGAATGGCATCGGTTGTAGGCGCGACGGATGAAGAACTTTTAGAAGGTGCCTTTCCTTTGTACAATGAACCCATAGTCAAGACGACGCGTGTAAAGGTAACCAGCGATTCCGAAGAGGATGTAGATTGTATAGAGTTACGTGTACCTCAGAGCAGCACCCAAGGCAGTGCCGAGATACCTGTGGACGACAATATGGACGAAAACAATCTAATTGAAGATATTATTGCTATCAATCCTTGTGAGTCATCTGCTGATAAATCTCGAATAAAGTTTAGACGCCAAGCTGATAGTCAAGGGTCACTGCCAGTATACGAAACGGAAGGAGAAATCCAATTGGATGTAAAATCTCCATTTACAACCTATGTGAAACAAAACGGAAGGAAAGTTTTTATTCGTAAGACAACGGCTTTATGGCTACTTAACGGAAACGAAAAGTTATCAAATGACCGACTAATAAGAGTTCAAGAACAAACAACTTTAAAACAAGTAACAAAACCATCGAAAGATGCCGTTACCCCCTTCAAATCGCAAAGCTTGAATATTGGAGATTTATGCGCATTTAAGTATCAAAAAACCCTCATAATTGGACGAATTTTACAGTTCATCTACTCAGAAGGAAAATCTCAAAGAGAAAGAAGCTTCCAGGGAAATTATGTAAATCTTCCTCCAAAGAAGTCTATAGGAGTTTTGTGCAACTGGTACGAAATTACCAAAGAGTTGATCGATGATAGATTGGTGCTTAAGAGATCCGATACATTTACTCACGGATACTGTGACATTAAAAAATATTTGTGTACCATTCCGGATATTTCAGTCTCAATTGTTAACCTCCAAATATGCCTAGACCAAAAAATAATCTCTAAAATTAAAAATCTTAAATAAACTTTTGGATAGGCTTTTACTGAATATGCCAGCTTGCATTATTATTAGAAATATATTTTTGATGTGTGTAAAACGGTGTAAAATAGTTAAAGCATACAATAATAGAAATATTACATGCAAATTTAAATCATTTAATCACTGCCCTCCCCCCACAAAAGAGGAATTGTATGACGAAGATATCTTATATTAATGAACTTTTTCAGAGAATCTCTTCTCAAGATATAAATTTGCAGTTCCTCTTTCAAAATGACTTACCAAGTTATAGTCTCTCTAGACCTTTTAAGCTCCAAACTCTTAAATAGCTTAAAACTATAAAATAAATAAGAAATCCATAAATCACTTTAGAATTCCAAAATCATCTTGAAATTTTGAAAAATCACTCTATAAACAGCGAAGTCATTCACAAAATCACTTCAAAATCAAAAAATCAATCCAGAAAACTGAAATTCAACTTGAGATTTCTGAAATCACTCCTAAAAATTGCAAAATTCACTCATAATTTTCAAAATCACCTTCGATTTCTAAAATCATGAAATCACTCTTAAAATCATGAAATCGCTCTTAAAATCATGAAATCACTCTCGAAATCATGAAATCAGTTCTTAGACTTCCAAATCAATGCAAGATTTTGAAATCCCGTACAAAATTTCCCGTACGGCCGACCCCTCTTTTCGAATTAAAAGTTCATTTTTTACTCTCATATGAGTGTAGTGCAATTCCTTAAAAGGTGTAGCATAGCACCTTTCCGAGTTTAAATAACGCTTTTAAGAGTGTAGCATAACACGTTTCTGAGTGACGCATAACATCTTACAGAGTGTCACATGACACCTTTCCTAGAGTCGTATGACACCTTTCAGAGTTTCGCATGACACCTTTAGGAGTGTTTGATTTATTAGCAAATAGCGCTATATTCATAGCAAGGTTCCACCTAGGGAGAACTTAAGAGGACAGTTCTAACATGCAGAGCTATACCCCTTTAAGCAAGGGTAGTTCTCGCATGCAATGTGAAACTGCGTTAAAACTTGGCCACTTGATCGACTTAAAATCCAGCGTGAAACTGCATGATAAAGTTGGTCACTTTCACTGACTAAATAACTTCTGAATAGGCAGAAAGTTTTAAATTAGTACAAATTCATCGGGTATTAAATTGGTTTTGGAGCCCATAATATCCCAGCAGTAGATATAGACGTACTCGTTAAATTTAATAATCTCTTTTCACGAAGAGTTTTTCGAGCACCAGAAACGCGTTGGACCTAATCTAGTCTACAATATTTAAAAAATTAATCCGTTTAGCACTCTAATTCTTCTCAAAATAAGCATAAGACATGTCACAAAAGCATGTACCGCTCATGTTGCCCTCTCAAGCTGGCGTCTATAGTCGCCCTACAGTGAGGCCAGTACCTAACCTAGTCTCGATTTTTAGTGTCACACAATGCTTTTAGTGACACTAAAAATCACTAAGTATCGCATAACACTTTCAAGAGTGCAATAGCGTTGCTACGGTTTAAAATTTGGGGTGGGGGGGGGAAGGGCTTAATCTTATTATTCGTATATTAAAGATATACAAACTTTTATTGATAAAGAGTATGAAACCGAGTTATTGACTATGAGACAATTGTGGATGAAATTATTTCACTCGTCTTTTGTAAGTTCAGTTTTCGTTTGCTTTTAGTCCCCACTACTATTGGATATTGAAATTCATCTCTACAAGGATGAAACTTAACGAACTTTTCATTTTAATTTTTATACACTATATTGCTACAGAATTTTAGGAGGCTACTAGCAATTTTTGGTATAGTTTACGGATTATTTTGAGTGGGCTAACTTTGAAATTTGGGGGCGCTATAGCCCCCATAAAAGGCCTAGCGACGCCACTGCAAGAGTATCGCCTAACGCTTTTAAGAGTGTCATCTAACACGCTTGAGAGTGTCGCCTAACACGTTTAGCTGTGTTTTATGAATGTACAATACCGCTTGATTACCAATTTCCTTTTCAATTCTATTTAAAGGATAAAAATATATTCTTTCATGAATATCATCTTTAAAAAAATGTTTAACAATTACGTTTTTCAATATTTTTTTACTGTTCGGATTGACTTTAATATTAAAACATAAATGAAAATGAAAGACCTTTTTTAAGAAACCCGCATTACTATAATTTTCCATTTTTAACTTTAAAAGGGTTTTTTAAAAGTTCTATTTTACACCGAATTTACACTTTAAATTGGCCACAAAAAATAAAACTCTCTTTTGGGTGTTTTTACGGTGTAAAAAAAGAGTTTTCTTAAATTACACCCTTATAACACTTTTTTAACACTTCCATTTCTTAGAGTGTGGGAAATAAGGATATTTTTTAAACTAGTCCTTGGGACCAGTGACCCCCTATGTCCGAAATAATAAACAGGTCTCCGAACTGGTCCCAGCCTTTGTTCTCCTATAGATTTGCAATTAATAAACTGGTCCCAGCCTTTGTTCTAGTATAGATTTGCAATTAAAAAACTGGTCCCGAGGACCAGTAACCCCCACTTCTTGAATTAAAAAACTAGTCCAAGCAATTAATAAACTGGTTTTGGACCAGAGGAAGTGTGCTATTTCCCAGACTGCTTTGGATTATCCACGGTTAAGAATAATGTTTTCAATTTCAGAATTT
>JAEQBA010002623.1:0-16933 GCA_019434445.1 Phalangium opilio
GACACCTTAAGCAATATGGTTTTTTGTTGGGGCACGCAAAAACATTTTCTAATTAAAATAGTCTTTTACAACGTGATTACCGTGACGCCAATCGGGAATATTGTGCGGTAATTGTGAGGGGCGCGTCATAACATAATTGTACTGTAGAAATGAAAGTTTATAATGTGCTTTAAACTCGAAAACATCTTGTGCTGAAAGATAGTTTAAAATGTTTGAATCGAGATACTCACCGGTTGTAGCGAGTGATTCTTCAAGTTCAGTAGCGATATGACTGGGTAAACAACCCGAATAAAGATCATGCCGAGGAGCGAGTTCATACTCGTATAGTATATTAAAAGTTTTGCTCGACGCTACTTTAGCCAAGGTATACAGACAAGGTATATTCGACAAAGACATGACTATTGTTATGGCGGGGAGAATTTAATAGTTTGTAGATCTGAATACAGTGAATTATTGCTATTAGTGAAGTTGGTTATCCAACAGATATACTTTTCGTCACAACCGAATATAACCTCAAGTATCATTGGTTCGCTCGTTAACGTATCTGCCTTTAAACTCGTTGTTCACGAGTTCGAATACCCTTAGCGAGAGTCCTTAACAAGCGAACCAAGGTTACTTTTGTAAAGGATATATTTTTATAATAAACAGTTGTTTTCATAAAGCGAAAACAAGGTTGGTTGACGTCAAAGATAATTGGAAATATATTTTGCTCAAAGACAAGGTTGGTTGACGTCAAAGATAACTCGAAATATACGTAACTCTCTTATAAGTAACAGTTGCTTTTATAAAGTAAAGACAAGGTTAGTTGATGTCAAATATAATTCGACGTATGACGTCAAGGTTAGCCATGATAAAAATTTATTTTGCTCCTTTATAACTTACAGTTGTTGGTTATAGACTTCGTTCCATAAAATACTATCAAACTAGCTAGGACCCAAGGATTCGTTATACCTAAAGGTGAATAATATAGCGCCTATACCGTGTTATATTTTGCTTCGTTATAATTAACAGGTGTTTTAATAAAGCGAAAACAAGGTTGGCGTCAAAGGTAATTCGAAATATACGTATGACGTCAAGGTTATAATATATTTTCCTCCGTTATAACTAGCAGCTGTTTTTGTAAAACGGAAACAAGATTTTTTTACATCTATGTTAGTTCAAAATGTACTTATTTTAACGTGATACGTAGACCGCTTTAGATCTAGTATATAACCCAGCAAGTCGCGGCGTACAATCACTTGAGGCAATATCTCTCGACCATAAACTAAATTCTCTCGATGCCTTTAGACATGGTAAGATTTTTTTTTTCCACGTTTTTAAAAACTGCATGTCCAAATGTATCATTATTGTCTTTAGACGGCAAATCAAACGTGGGAAACTATCGAAATTAAATTTAACGAGAGCGACAATATCGGTGTAAAATTAGTTAAATTAAACAATAAATTATATGTAGATATTAGAAGATACGCTTTTAAAAAACCCCTTATATATGGAATATGTATTTCGATAGACGTGATAGAAGAAGTTAAAAAAAATTTAAGCAAACCATGCGGTATCATAAAACAGACCCTATGTTTCCCGGGAATGTTGGAACTGGAAAATTTTAAAGATACGGGCTATTTATTAACAAAATATAGGGGGGAAATGCGCGAAAAAAAATTAAATTTAAAGTTTGATGAAATACCAGAGGTTGTCAGTCTTATAGACAAAGTTTTAAAGAAAATACCTGTAACTGTATAAGAAATTTGAAAATGTACGCAATAAAGAATTTTTAAAACGTATTTTTAGAAAATTAATACTTTTTTATTTTAGAACTTGTAGTGTATATTATTTTAGATATTTTAGTTTGTTTCCTAGGTCTACGTCAAGAGTTTTATTTCGAGTCGCGCCTAAGATCAAATAGAAAACATGTCATCATCCGAAGAAGAGCCTTTGGATCTTTCCTATTTTAATCCTAAAAGGTTTTACGAATTATCAAAAGTTAACCAAACTGTCTCTCGAAAGTTCAACTGTTTAGCCTCTGAATATAAAATTATTTTTAAAGACCTTCATATGCTCAAATTGACAGAAGTATATGAACAATTGATAAAAATCTTTCAATCCATTATAGAGACAATTTTAGAATCTTCTCCAGGTTACAATAGCGTTAGATTTTGTGTTAGGTCTGACTTACTGGAAAATGCTATAAATTTAAATTTTATGGCCCTAAATGAGTTAACGGCGGAAAGATTAATGACTGCCATTAGTCAAGTAAGTCAAAGCCGAAGAAATTTTTTTCTCGAGGGTGATGTCAGGCTCGATGCTATATTTTTAAACGTTAATGTACCAATATCAGGTCGTCGATCTGTTAAAAATAGATCGATGATAGCTCTCGACAAATATATTCAGAAAGGAAGGACATTTTTACCCATAATAAACGATGATGAACTATGCGTATCAAGAGCAATCGTTTGCGGGACGATGGTTGCTGATTTAACATATTTAAAGAAACAAAAGCTTAGTACTTTGACTTTTGATTTTAATCGTTATAGACGTATACAACTAGGTCATAGACCTTTGCAAAAAGAAGAAGCGTTAAAGCTTCATGCCAAGGCTAATGTGCCTATTGGTCCCGTTAGTTTAGACAAAATTTCAATGTTTCAAAAAGTATTGCAACCCGAGTACCAAATAGTTATTTTCAGTGCTAATGATAATTTCAAAAAGGTTTATCAAGGTGAAATGTTTTCGGAGAAAAAAATTTTTTATTACAAATAGATCAACACATGCACGTCATTAAAAGTTTAGCCAGTATGTTTGGGGCCAAGTCGTATTGCAATACGTGTTTAACAACGTTTACTAAATTTAATGACGCAAAAAAACACAAATGTTGTAATCAAAAAATCAAATGTTGGCGTTGTTACTCTGAGACCTTTCACGAAGACCCTCAGATTGAAATATCTCGCTGCCAAAACTGTAATAGATACTTTAAAGGGCCTGAATGTTTCCAATTTCACATAGAAAATGGCACTTGTTTAAAAATTAAACGGTGCTTAAAATGTTGCAAAGAAATTCGCGATGACAAACATAAATGTCTTACAACTTGTTCTAGATGTAAAATTGAGCACCCTCCCAAAATGTGTTACGTTCAACCCCTTGATGATACTTTTAAAGAAACTAGATTTTGTTATTTTGACTGTGAAACTATTGATATGAACTCTAAACATACCCCGGTTCTATTAGTTTCGGCCATGCAAATTAATGATACCGAATACGATTATCAAATTTTTAGAGGTTTTGATTGTGTTGATAAGTTTATGAAATATCTGACCCAAACAGAAGATGAGACATCTTATACAAGGAACAATAAACGAATAAAAATAAGTAAACCTAAATTTGAAAATTTGACTATAGTGGCCCACAATTTTAAAGGTTTTGATTCGTATTTTATATTAAATTGGTTAATTAATAACCATGTAAAACCAGACGTCATATTCGACGGCTCTAAAATTCTAGCTCTCTTTATTAAAAGTCAAAATTTTAGGTTTATTTGTAGTTATTCATCGTCGTGCTTCCTTTGAGAGCCTTTACAGAAACTTTTCAATTGGGTAGTTACAAAAAACAGTTTTTTCCTTATATTTTCTTAAAAGAGGACACTTTAAACTATGAAGGTCCGTTACCTGAAAAAGCCGTATTTCAACCTGAATTTATGAATGAAAAGGACCGACAGGCCTTTGATTTATGGTACAGTGAAAAAGGTAAAAAATCCACGTACAAAATAATGACCGAATTAGAGGAATACGCTGTACAAGATGTGGTAGTTTTACAAAAAGGAATTACAAAATTTAGAGAACTTTACAAAAAAGCATCGGGTCTAGATCCTCTTAATTGCGGAGCTATTACAATATCGGGGGCCTGTACTAACGTGTTTTTACACAAATATTTAGAAAAAAATACATTGGGTGTAGTACCTAGTCCGGGTTATCGCGGGTCATACAACCAAAGTAGTAAAGCTATAAAGTGGTTGGCTTGGGTTAGTAAAGAAATGAAGGTAGAAATACAGACAGCCCTATCTCCTGAAGGAGAAAAAAGAATTGGACCTTATTTAGTTGACGGTTACTCAAAGGATCCTGAAATTATCCTAGAGTTCAATGGTTGCGCGTATCACGGTTGTCCGAAATGTTTAAAAGGTAGTGAATGGAACAGTTTAGTAAATGATACAAATAAAAACTGTTACGAAAAGGGCCTGGATAGAATAGAATTTATAAAAAAGTTACACCCCAATGCAAAGTATATAATAATGTGGGAATGCGAGTTTGAAAAGTTGTTAAAGACAAATGCCGCTTGTAGTACCTTTTGCGAGACTGTAGAGGTACCTCCGCCAATATTAGCCAGGTCGGCTTTATACGGTGGAAGGACAGAAGTCTTCAAATTATATCATAAACCGGATGAAGCAAAAAACGAAAAAATTTATTATTACGACCTCATGTCACTCTATCCCGCTGTCAATAAATACGGAATCTACCCAAAAGGACATCCCAAAATTTTAAATAGTAACTTTAACTATGAAAAAAATGCCTATTTTGGTATAATATCGTGTGAACTCTTGCCCCCGACTGATCTATATATCCCAGTTTTACCATATAGGTTTAATGGAAAATTGTTTTTCCCCCTGTGTAAGTCATGTGCCCTTGAATCAAATAATGAAGCGTGTCAACATTCTGACAAGGAACGAATTATTTCGGGTATTTGGCCCTCGCCTGAAATTTACAAAGCCGTAGAAATGGGTTATAAAATTATAAAAATATACGAAGTACATCATTTCGACGAGACATTTCAGTATGAAAAACATGTTAACGATGGACTATTTGGCGGTTATGTTAACAATTTTTTGAAGATAAAACAAGCTAATTCCGGCTATCCGTCTTCCGTTAAAACTGACGAGCAAAAACAAAAATATATTGAATCGATTTATGAATCTGAAGGTATTAGCATCAAGATGGATGAAGTAGTCCATAACCCCGCGCTGAGAGCTATTTCAAAGATTTGTCTCAACAGTCTTTGGGGTCGTTTTGGTATGAATACAAACAAAACCAAAACACTAATTGTTAACGAGTACACAGAACTTGTACGTATCTTATCTGATGACACAAAGGAATTGGTAGATTTAAGACCAATTAATGAAGAAATGTGCTTATTATCGTACAAAAACAAAGATGAATTTGCACCAACATATTTCAAAGGAAATCCGTATGTGGCTTGTTTCGTTTCGTGTTACGGAAGATTAACCTTATTCGAGACCTTGCATAAATTGGGTAAAAGAGCATTATACACAGATACGGATAGCGTTTTATTTGTGGCGGGGGAAAACGATTTTAAACCCCCCACGGGTAACAATTTAGGATGTTGGGTTAACGAACTAGGGGACGCTACAATTACAGAGTTTGTTTCAAATGGGCCCAAGAGTTACGGTTACAGAACCACGGACGGTCAATCTGTCGTGAAGGTTAAAGGAATTTGCCTTAATCGTGTTAATGAGAAAATTATAAACTTTGAAGCTATAGTGGACTCTATAAAAAATAAATCCAAACGTCTAAAAGTGGACGTTCCTTTCAACGTCATTCGAAATAAAACGTCGATCACTCTTTTAAGTCGAAAACTAGAAAAAAGCTTTGGATTTACGTTTAACAAACGTGCAATTAAAGGTTGGGACACTTTGCCATTTGGTTTTAAAGCGGACCCATGAAAAGTATTTTAGAACTTTGTGTAAAAGAAAAAAATTAGTAATTTTATCTTGTGTAAATAACAAATCAAATAATCATAATAATTAATAATGTATAGTCTAAAATTAATAAAATAGATTAATGTAAAAATAATATATGTAAATAAGATAACAGCTTAAAAAACCTCTGCTGTTCTAAGATAAAAAAACGGACACGTGACGTATGGGGTCCCGCGTCTCTTGTTAGTGAGTCTCTCAAAAAATCACTCTCGAAATTACCTCCAACGCGAGAAGTTCATTTAATTTTAACCTTGCTAAAATAAACTATTTCTTGCAAATAAAGTCTCAAAGTTTATTCATTTACAAAATAACCAACAAAAGTATATTAAGACTAGTTAATTTTCAGTCGGTTAATTAGTTCTTTTAGATAATATTAGTTCTCCCAATAACCTAAACACCAACAATTCTTATCAATGACGTCACAGATACAGTTGAAGAGACCGTCATACGCATGCGCAGACTCACCCCGAGTTTGCGCGCGGTTTTCAAATTTCGCGGTTTTCCCGCGAGGCGGCGCGCGGTATTTTCCCGCGAGGGGGCGCGCGGGTTTCCCCGCGAAGGGGCTTCCCCGGCGGCGAGGGGGCGTTGATTACGTCACTCATTACGTCATAGGTCATTGACCTACACTGGTGACCTTGACCTACATTCTACACCTACATTCTACACCTACGGAGGTACGAAGTGGGGGGTTACACTACTTACGGACCCTTCCAAGCCATCCGTACTCATTTTTAATAGAGTCTCTTGGTTAAATTGGTTGACTTCAACGTTAGTAGGGAAAAGATGTATCGCTTCTTTTGGCGGTACACGCTCTCTGTTTACTTCCAAACTTACGAATAAGTCAATATCATCCTGATTCATAGTTCCCACAGCCATTCTATTCAAAGCTTCCGCAAACCTCTTATCATCTTTTTGCCTCATAATTTCTTCAAGCTCACTAAATTGGAATTCCTCCCATATTGGGTTACCAATTAAAGACGCATATGGATTGTCACTATCACTTTGACTTTGAAAAGCGAAATGATCCCGGACGGGTCTAAGTTGGTTAAAATCTCCAACTAAAAGTACAGAGACACCACCGAAATAATCTGGACAACCCATTATCTCTTGCAATCTCGCGTTTCCTCGGCTAAAAACCTTCGCACCAACCATTGATATTTCGTCAATAATTACCAATTTCACTTGACCATACATCAATCTAAGATTGTGAAGAGTTTCACTTTCTAGCCTGGAAATATTCCCGGCAAATTGACTAACCGGTAGACAAAAGGTACTATGCAAAGTAGCGCCACCTATATTAAAGGCAGCCTTGCCCGTAGGTGCGCATCGCAGAACTTTAACCTCCGAGGGATTAGACCCTGGTTGCTTATTGTACAATCTAGTATAACATATTCAAATATGGCACTTATCAAAACGCTTTTTCCAACACCAGCGCCACCGGTATTAAATAGCAGTAAAGGCGTTTCCTTGCATTTTAAATGATGCAGAACTTCATAAAATATTTCTTTTTGTTTCACATTCAGCATTCTAACAAGTACATTGTACTCAGAATCATTGACTAACGTTACTGACGGAGCAATAGTTCTTTCCGCATTACCATCAAGAATATCACGGGTAATATTTCCTATAGACTCCTGAACCGTATTAATTAGAAATTCAGAATCTTCAACAATTAAAGATCTATCTATTTCATTTCGATGTTCCAACTCAGGCTGAATATTAGTAAGATCAGCTTCAATAGCTTCACTTGAAATCTCGGACAGCCTGTTCAATGGCCGCTTCGTCAATTTCGTTTTTAAATTCTTTTCTACATTCCTTTGTAATCTGGAGTTTAAGTTCATACTCAGATTTTACATCCTTTGTCAAAATATCTCTACTCTCATCACGCCAAGGTGAGAATAACATGACTTGTTCACGATAAAACTGCTCGGGATCTTTCACTAAATTGAATCTCCGATACCGTATAATTTTAGAATGACGACGTTTTCTAATGCACCCTGAATCATTTTTCAGTTTTAACTATTTACCACATTGAACTTCATCGTTCTCACCGTCATAAATATGACTTTGAGTTTTCGAAACTCTACGACTTTTGGAAAATTCATACCAAGCCGCAAATTGAGCTAATGTTACTGCCTCTAAATCATCTGACCTTTGAACATGATGGTCTAACATTACAGAAGCGAAAACATCCATACTATCTTTGGACAATTGTTCAAGCTCAACTTTGCTTTTGAGAATATGAACACGATTTTCGGGCACATTTGTATTAACATAAATGCAAGCCCGACTACACCTGGAGACTGGAATTTGTAAAGCGCTATAAGCCGCTTCCTGCGCGCTTACCTCGTGCGCGTTCAAAAACTGATTAGCAATCACCTTCAACTTTTGCTTCACCGTGCATTTATCTGACTGCGCTCGTTTAGCAGCTTCACGCAGAAGCATTGACATACCACGCTAGGATTTCCCTATATAAGACACGATATACAAACCCAAGCGTAAGGATCAAGGACAAACTGAATGTCCGTATTCGCTTGCCAGAGGCGCAAAGTGCACGGGTTGTACGGATTAACCCTGGTTTATTTAGGGTGTCTTTTCAATAAAATCATTTTCATTTTGAGGTTATACGTAATGGCTTTAATATAATCATCTTCAGTTATACGCAACTTTTCCTACAACTCCTCAAAACTATCTACCCACAATTCTTTTTCTTTCGATTGCAAAAGTTCACGCAATTTCTTGGAATTGTTCTTACACTTAAGTTCTTCGTCAAGAGTACCGGGTTCTCTTAAACTCGGATCATAAATAATAGTTCTAGGCATGGGAGGAAATGGAATTCCAAAACGACAAACTGAACTATCATTAACCTTCTTCCTACACGTTGTCGTGTGTTTATGCATTTGCAATGACGTTAACAAATCCCCATTATCATCGTTCAATTTACCAGCGCAAGAAATAACTTTATCAATATATTCCTCTACCTCTTTAACATTTGACAAGTCACCTTTAAGCTTCGGCGCATCTTTAATCCAAATCAACCCATGTTGATGAGGAGAGCCTCTTTGCTGTATTTCAACCCTGAAGTAAAAATCTTCAATAACACCAAGAGGGCCTAGCATTTGCAGAGCTTTAAGAAGAGGCCGAAAGCGGTGGTCAAAATATCTAGCACAAGTAACAGGATCATCCTGAACCAACTTAGCCTTTTCCGAAAAACTTAAATTGCCAATATCATCATTCGCTAAGCGATCCTGACCCGAAGTCACCCTCAGTATGTTCAAAAGCTCAGGCCATTTGCCTTCCGCAGCGTAAAACGTTATAAAAAGGTAGCCGTACCAAGCTGCCTAATCATAGCCATCAACTCTTTCTGCCTATGCTGCCAATATGATGGCGAGGACTGCAAGTTTTCTAATATTCTAAAACCGTCATCCTGCTTAACAATTGAATCGAGTGCACCAGCAGACGATAAAAACCCAGCAGTGTAATTAGAGCCATCTTTTCTCTTGGTTTTTCTGAAACACACTTGTATAGATTCACTAACTTTCATTGTTTCCAACTTAACAAAAGCGTAAAACAATTTTGAGTCATTGTTGGCACAACGTCGATCAACATTACGAAGCTCCCACTTGGCAATATCCCCAAACCTACCTTTAACCTTAAGGTTTCTCTTCTGACCGACATAAATACTGGGGAATGACAATTCCTCAGCGTCCTCGTCATAGAGCAAAGACATTGGCGTTTGACCTTCACCAGGAGCAAACTTAACATGCATGGTGTTAGTCGGAAGGAAATCGGACAATGACACTAACAACGTGTCTTGATTCCCAACTGGTAATAAATTAACTTTGTTAGCTTCATTGACTTCATTCCACATATCATCGCTATCATTTTCGTTCGCTAAATTCACTGACCCTACTGGGTTTTCCCTTAATATATCATCTTGATTTAACTGACGGTCATTTTCGTCAACAATAAATTCAAGTTCTTCTGGAATTGGATCCAATATATCGACTCTTACAGATATTCCATGCTTAATATACAACGGTGTTTTCACCAAAACCTTAAGAGCTTCGTGCATTTTTTTCGGCCTAACAGTTTCATACAAATAGGGTGTATTATATTGAATTCTCCTCGTAGACTCAATTTGAATAGTATCTGTTTCACGAGGCAACCGTGGTAACACTGACACCGTAGACTCTACATTTATAGGAACGTTGACCACGTTTCCCTCAATCACTGTAAATAATTCTGTGTATTTTATAATTATTTTAAATTTGATGTAAATTTGTTTCACTATCTCTTTAAAAAATTTGTAACACTATCCCTTTAACTAGTTCAAAAAACCCTACCACAAATTCTCAACCTTTAATCCGAACTGCACCGCCTACTTCTGTCAAAAACATCTCAAACTGTCCCTCTTTCTTTAACCCTTTCTCCCTACCTATAGCCATTGCAAGTAGTGGAAAGTTTTGTAAAATGTTCCAAAAAGTGTACCTTATTTTTTCTTAACCTGTATGCCCGCTAATCGGCAGAATTCTCTCGGAGCCCAAAGTAAAAGGGCTGCTCACCAAAGAGCACACAAAAAATAAAATATTTGTTGAAATCAAAAAGTTGCCTTATCTTCTAAATTTTTTCAGTCGGTTTAAAAGATAAGATGAAATCAAATCAAATTAAGCTCTCCCAGCTAAAAAATTAAACTAAAAAAAATTAAATTAATTCCCCTAATCGGAAAAGTTCGGATAACAAAAGAACAAAATCTACATGGTGCCGTCGAAACGCCGGGATTAAACGAACAAAATTACCTTTGGATTAAAATTAAGTGCGATTACTAATCAATCGAGTACGGTTAAAATCAACCGGGAAAATTAAACGTGAGAGGGTTATTAAACAACCCGCGGTTCAAAACATTAAAAATTAAAGTAACAATCGGTTCAAAATTAAAGTGAAAATCAAAGACTAAAGGAACAATATCAGTGAAAATAATGGCTGACGAAAATCTGACGGATTATAATGCTTCGGCGAGCGGTAAAAACGCCGAGGGATCGGGTAAAACAAACCCACCGAAAAAATCAACCGCAGCCGTGGAGTTTGTCAAATTCAAGGCGCTGAGAACACCGGCTCGCACTAACCTAACAAAAGCTACTAAAACAATGGATCAGTTATTGAGCGATCAAAATACACCAATCGAAGAAATCGAGGACCAGCTAACGCTCATGCTAACAAGGGAAGCAAACCTAATTCAGCTGGACGAATCAATCCTGGGACTAATGACCGACCCGGACGTTATAGAAAAGGAGGCGACGGAAATAAACAGTTATTACGAAAAATACAACTTCGAGTCATTGAAGATCAAGGCCCAACGCATCGTAAGGAAGGCCAACGGAGCCAACGCTTCGGCAGCGGGATCAGTAAATTCATCAAAGGACACGGCCAGCAACATCACCGTCGTCAGGGAGGAAACCAGCAGACTACCGGCGTTAGTCCTACCTAAATTCTCCGGGGACTTCACGGAATGGGCTGGATTCTGGAGCCGTTTTGAAACCACCTTTAAGGACAAGCCGAAAACTAGCAAGGTAGAAATGTTTAATTATTTGTATTCCTTATTGGATGGTGAAGCCAAAGAATCCTTATTTGGCATGAAAGCTAGTGATGAAAATTATGATGAGGCAGTAAAAACTTTAAAAGAGAGATTTGATAGAACAGACTTAGTTATCCATACTCATGGAAGACGATTAATGAATTTAGAGCCCGTGTCGGACTCGAGCGATACTAAAGGCCTACGTAATTTATATGATAAAATACAATTAAATGTAAGATGTTTAAAAGGTTTAGGAGTAGATGCTACCCTAAGTGGCACATTTATTTGCCCCCGTTTAATTGAATGCCTACCTAAAGAAATAAGGTTGGATTATAGTAAAAAGCATGCTAAAGATGGTGATTGGAATTTAAAAGCCTTCACCCAGTTTTTACAAAGTGAAGTTGAAGGTCGCGAAACGTGCGCGTTACTCGGTCTTAATGAATCGAAAAACAAAGAAAGGCCACGCCACCAAGAATATCGCCGCGAAAACTCATATCAAAATAATCGTTACGAAAACACGCGAAACAACAACACCCTAGCGACCAACGGGCGAAATTATGTCCCAACATCAAACGCGCTTATCACCAACGTTACACCGCGAAGCGTATTCTGCATTTTTTGCAAGAACATGGAGCACGCGTCATTTAAATGCAAGAATTACACAATGGAAGAGAAAAAATCGACTCTACGCGATCAGAGAAGATGCTTTATCTGTCTGAAGCCAAGCCACGACGCCAGGAGATGCGATTCTCACTATCAAAATTGCCGAATTTGCAGCAAAAGGCACAATCAAGCCATCTGTGAACAAAATGAAGCCCACAAAAAGGAGCCAAACAGACCCGCAACCACAAGCGAAACGCAAAACATAACCACAAATACCATTTTCGACTATGAGAGAAGAAACGTTCTCCTGCAAACCGCCCAAATTTTGATTAAAAATCCAGACTACCCAAGAAACGAAGGGTCAGAACCTCTAAAGCTGGTTTTAGACAACGGAAGTCAAGGCACGTTCGTACTGAGCGAGGTAGCGGAAACATACCAGCTTCCGGTCGTAGGAGAGACAACCGTTTTGGTTAGCGAATTTGGAAACCAGGCCGCCGTGGAGAAAAAGAGAAAAATCGTGAGGCTAACCGTTGAAAACCTCTCGGACCCTGGAAAGAAGATCGAGGTGGAGGCCGTCGCAGTGCCATTCATTTGCCGCGCGCAAACCCAAGACTGCCAAGAGATCAGAAATTTCATAGAGAAAACAGGAGTAGTACTGGCGGATGATCCAAGAAAAGAAGGTCCAAGTTCCTCAAAGATTAGCCTATTAATCGGAGGTGATTACTATTGGGACATAGTAAGTGGAAAAACGGAAAGACTCCAAAACAAACTCGTAGCCATGGATACTATCTTTGGATGGACCATAGAAGGCCCAATGAGCTCCCCCCAAACCAACGTCAAAAGGGTTGAAGTTAGCAACAATTTAATCACCGTGATGACAACTAAATGTCAAGATGCCGACCTGACGAAAATCGTTCAAAATTTTTGGAATCTTGAATCCATTGGAATTCAAGCGAAGCCTGAAAAATTATCAGAGGGAGACGACGTATTGGAAAGGTTTGAGAGAGACGTCCAATTTAATCAAGAAGAAGGGCGTTATGAAGTTAAATTCCCATGGAACACCGAAAAGGAAATCCTACCTGATAATTTACCAATGGCGACCAAACGCGCTACCAGCTTAGCCAAGAGATTTAACAATAATCCAGATTATTACCAAGCCTACAAGAAAATTATCAACGAACAACTCGAACTTGGAATCGTAGAACCTGTACCGGAAACAGAACAGACAAGCAAGCCGGGCACGTACTACATGCCACATCAAGGTGTCAGTAGAGCAGATAGTACGACCACAAAATTACGAGCTGTAATGGACGGGTCCGCCCACGAAAATGGCCTCCCGTCACTTAACGATTGCCTATCAAGTGGACCAAATCTCAATCCGGATTTGCTCTTGCTACTTCTCAGCTTTAGAACGTACCCAATCGCCATAACAGCCGACATAGAAAAGGCATTTCTACAAGTATCTCTAGCTAAAGAAGAACGTGACACTTGCAGATTTCTATGGGTCAAGGAAGAAGCAAATGGAAAGGTTTTGGAGAACGACTTCACCGCTCTGCGGATGAAGCGCGTTCCATTTGGCGTCACATCAAGCAGTTATTTGCTCGCCGCTACGATCAAGCATCATATTGTAAAATACGAAGTCACCGACAGACCAATGTTCTAAGAAGCCGTAAACACTCTTAATACCAAACTATATGTCGACGATCTAGTTGGTGGAGAACACACGATTGAAAGCGCATTCTCGCTCTCAAAACGAATGTCGGAAATCCTAAGCGACGCAAAAATGAACCTAAGGAAATGGCAATCCAACTCGCCAGAATTACGTAAGATGTGGGGAGAAGCCGCTGCTACCCCTAACGCAGTCACGAAATTTGAGGTTCAAGCACCAACTGATCAAAAAATCTTAGGACTACAATGGAATCCAGTATCTGACAGCTTTAGTTTCGACTTATCAAATCTAATCGAAATTTTAAAGGACATCAAACTGACCAAACGATACGCACTTAGCGCCGTATCCCAGATATTTGATCCCATCGGAATCCTAACCCCCTTTACCATCAGGGCGAAATTTATGCTACAGCAGCTATGGGAGAAGAAAACCAAATGGGATGAACAATTGAGCGGAGAAATCGCTAACGAATTCCAGAAATGGTGCAAAGAGCTAAGCGATCTAAGAAAATTTAAAATCCCACGACACTACTTTAAAGAAATCCCAACCGAAGATATCAAAAACAAACAAATCCACTGTTTTTGCGACGCGAGCAAAAGAGCGTACGCTGCAGTAGTATACGTGAGGTACGAGACGACCAAAGGAGAGATAGGTGTAGCCCTAATAACATCAAAGGCGAGGGTATCGCCACTTAAGATGATTGACCCCTCGGAAAATGAGCTATCGCTACCGCGGCTGGAGCTTATGGGCTGCCTACTAGGCGCACGCCTTGTAAATAATATCAAAGAAATTTTCGGAGATGAAGAAGTTGAAACCTTCATGTGGTCCGACTCAACTATCGCGCTACACTGGGCCAAAGGATCAACCAAGGCATGGAAGCCATTCATCCAAAACAGAGCGGTAGAAATTCAAAAATTATCTGACCCGAAAAATTGGCAACACTGCCCAGGGAGTCAAAATCCCGCGGACATCCCCACTAGAGGAGCAAAGGTCGAAGAATTAGAAAAAAGCGAGTTATGGTTAGAGGGCCCTACCTGGCTCAAATTAAGTAAATCAAATTGGCCCGCGGACAAATTGCCAGAAATAAATCTGGACTTAGTGGAAAAAGAAAAACGGAAGTTGATACTCATAATCAAGCAAAAGGAAAAGACAGGAATCAGTCAAATTATTGACTTAAATAAATGGAATGATATGGACAAAGTCCTTAGAATAACGGCTTACGTCTACAGGTTTTTAGACTACGCTAGGAAAATGAAAATTAACACGGGAGTAATCAAGACAGAAGAAATACACATGGCAGAAAATACATGGATAAAATGCGTCCAGAAAGAGGACTTTGGGGAAGAAATAACGTCGTTGGAAAATAATGGGAAAATAGAAAAAATCTCAAAAATTGCGGATTTAAGACCAATCTTAAATGAAAACAAAATTCTATGCGTGGGAGGCAGATTAGCAGAATCCAGTCTTGCCTATGAAATAAAACACCCAGTCATACTAAGAAAGGAGCAAAGATTAGCCAGATTAATCATGGACAGGTGCCATCACCAAATGATGCACGGAGGGATACAAAGTACTCTGACGCAATCGCGGGAATCTTACTGGATATCCGCCGGAAGACAACTTGCAAGAAAATCAGTTAAAGGTTGTTTACAATGTAGAAAAGCCGGAGCAAAACCTGGGGACGCCCCCACGGCCCCCCTTCCGAAGGACCGAATCGAACAAACGCAAAGTTTTGAAATAGTAGGAATCGACTTCGCCGGACCTCTATACATCAAAATGCCGGGTGGCGGCGTGGAAAAATCTTACATCTGCCTTTTCACGTGCGCCGTGACCAGGGCGATACACTTGGAGCTAGTGACATCACTAAAAACGCGAGAATTT
This sequence comes from Phalangium opilio, assembly GCA_019434445.1. Lineage (NCBI taxonomy): Eukaryota > Metazoa > Arthropoda > Arachnida > Opiliones > Phalangiidae > Phalangium > Phalangium opilio. The sequence continues at coordinate 15,487 of JAEQBA010002623.1, forward strand.
TTATTGGCACTTACACGTATGATCTCAAGGAGAGGGATACCGCGAAAAATCTATTCGGATAACGCGAAAACCTTCAACCGAGCTAACAAGGATTTAGAAAAAATTTGGCAAAATCTAAAAAGCGATGAAGTCTTAAACTTCTACGGGAAAAAAGGTATTTCATGGCATTTTATAGTCGAGAGGGCCGCCTGGTACGGCGGATGGTGGGAGATATTGGTCAGAAGTACCAAATCTATATTAAGAAAAAACTTGGGCCAAGCATCTCTTACTTATGTAGAGATGGAGACTATACTCACGCAAACTGAAGCTGCCATAAACTCAAGGCCAATCACTTATGTGACAAGTGAATCTAACGATCCCCAACCTTTGACCCCCTCTCACTTTCTTATCGGAAAACGCATAACTAGCCTATCCCCTAGTAGTATAGGGCTACAGTTCGTACCACGGTAGAGGTATAAAGTAGGTGCGTGGGAACTGGGTCACTGGGTCATGGGAACTGGGTCATGGTAACTGGGTCATGGGAACTGGGTCATGGGAACTGGAGCGTGGGAACTGGAGCACGCCGCCGCCGCGGTGAATCTTCGCGAGTTCCTTCCCCCCTCACCCCCGCGGGGTTTACCGCGCGCGCCGCGAGTTCCTTCCCCCATTTTAACTTCGCGCGTGGCGCTAGTTTCGTACTATTCAATTCCAGGAAAAATTCTATTGTTAAATTCTTACTATCTACGTAGTGATTAATGCTTTTGGCATATATTCTATAGACCCATACTTATAGAGAGTATCATAGACTTATGGTGATAACTTATAGCGTATGAATACAGTTGTATTGTTATAGTGAAATCATTCTAAATAAAGGAATAGGGTAATAGAATTTAAGCTTAGCAATAACAATGGAATCAAAATTAAGCCGAGTATATTACGATTCTGAAAACCCTCTTAGTTACGGAAGCGCAAATAAATTGAAACAAGGAGTAAAAAGTATTTCAAAGAAAAAAATTGAGACTTGGCTTCAGTCTCAACCCACATACACTATTCATAAACCAAGGAGAATAAACTTCCCTCGAAATCAAACTTATGCTACAACAGCTGATGAAGTATTTCAATGCGATCTAATTGATCTACGACGTATCAAAAAGCATAACAAAGGTTTTCAATACATTTTGACTATAATAGACGTATTCTCAAAATATGCCTGGAGTTTTCCTTTAAAGAATAAAACTAGTAGAGAAGTTTTAAGCGCATTTCAGAAAGCGATCAAAGAGAGAAAGCCTTTGCGTATTAATGTTGACCAAGGCAGTGAATTTCTATCAAAATTGTTTAAAGAATATTTGAAGAAAGAGGGTATTCAACTCTATACAAGTGTTGGAAGGATAAAGTGCGGTGTTATTGAAAGATTTAACAGAACGTTAAAGGATAAAATATTCAAACTATTTACAAGAACGAAAAAATA
>JAEQBA010002624.1:0-51596 GCA_019434445.1 Phalangium opilio
ACACACTCGATAAATTTACAAGTGGGGACCTTCACCGTCATTTCAACAGACAAGTGGGGTCTTTTAAACACACATTTTCTAATTTCATGTATATTTTATTTTATAGTTTAAATATTGATTATTATAATGAAATTTAGGTAATCGGACCTTTTAAAGGCTTAACACTTAAGTTTTGAGCTGATTTCAGGTTTACAAGTGGGACCTAAACAGTCTTCCAACCTTATATCTGGGGACATTTGTGTATAAATTATTAGATTTTGTTTAGTGTCGAAGCCTATATGGTTCCATCAGTATTTCAATTTCATTTTTCACACTCGATAAATTTACAAGTGGGGACCTTCACAGTCATTTCAACAGACAAGTGGGGTCTTTTAAACACACATTTTCTAATTTCATGTATATTATAATTTATAGTTTAAATTTAAATATTGATTATCAGAATGAAATTTAAGGATCAGTCCTATTTCTAGCTTAACACTTAAGTTTTGAGCTAATTTCAGGTTTACAAGTGGGGACCTAAACCGTCTTCCAACCTTATATCTGGGGACATTTGTGTATAAATTATTAGATTTTGAATTAGTGTCAAAGCCTATATGGTTCCATCAAGTATTTCAATTTCATTTTTCACACTCGATAAATTTACAAGTGGGGACCTTCACCGTCATTTCAACAGACAAGTGGGGTCTTTTAAACACACTTTCTAATTTCATGTATATTTTATTTTATAGTTTAAATATTGATTATTATAATGAAATTTAGGTAATCGGACCTTTTAAAGGCTTAACACTTAAGTTTTGAGCTGATTTCAGGTTTACAAGTGGGGACCTAAACCGTCTTCCAACCTTATATCTGGGGACATTTGTGTATAAATTATTAGATTTTGTATTAGTGTCGAAGCCTATATGGTTCCATCAAGTATTTCAATTTCATTTTTCACACTCGATAAATTTACAAGTGGGGACCTTCACAGTCATTTCAACAGACAAGTGGGGTCTTTTAAACACACATTTTCTAATTTCATGTATATTTTATAATTTTATAGTTAAATATTGATTATCAGAATGAAATTTAAGTAATCAGTCCTATTTCTAGCTTAACACTTAAGTTTTGAGCTAATTTCAGGTTTACAAGTGGGGACCTAAACCGTCTTCCAACCTTATATCTGGGGACATTTGTGTATAAATTATTAGGTTTTGAATTAGTGTCAAAGCCTATATGGTTCCATCAAGTATTTCAATTTCATTTTTCACACTCGATAAATTTACAAGTGGGGACCTTCACCGTCATTTCAACAGACAAGTGGGGTCTTTTAAACACACATTTTCTAATTTCATGTATATTTTAATTTTATAGTTTAAATATTGATTATTATAATGAAATTTAGGTAATCGGACCTTTTAAAGGCTTAACACTTAAGTTTTGAGCTGATTTCAGGTTTACAAGTGGGGACCTAAACCGTCTTCCAACCTTATATCTGGGGACATTTGTGTATAAATTATTAGATTTTGTATTAGTGTCGAAGCCTATATGGTTCCATCAAGTATTTCAATTTCATTTTTCACACTCGATAAATTTACAAGTGGGGACCTTCACAGTCATTTCAACAGACAAGTGGGGTCTTTTAAACACACATTTTCAAATTTCATGTATATTATATTTTATAGTTAAAATATTGATTATCAGAATGAAATTTAAGTAATCAGTCCTATTTCTAGCTTAACACTTAAGTTTTGAGCTAATTTCAGGTTTACAAGTGGGGACCTAAACCGTCTTCCAACCTTATATCTGGGGACATTTGTGTATAAATTATTAGATTTTGTTTAGTGTCGAAGCCTATATGGTTCCATCAGGTATTTCAATTTCATTTTTCACACTCGATAAATTTACAAGTGGGGACCTTCACAGTCATTTCAACAGACAAGTGGGGTCTTTTAAACACACATTTTCTAATTTCATGTATATTATAATTTTATAGTTAAAATATTGATTATCAGAATGAAATTAAGTAATCAGTCCTATTTCTAGCTTAACACTTAAGTTTTGAGCTATTTCAGGTTTACAAGTGGGGACCTAAACCGTCTTCCAACCTTATATCTGGGGACATTTGTGTATAAATTATTAGGTTTTGAATTAGTGTCAAAGCCTATATGGTTCCATCAAGTATTTCAATTTCATTTTTCACACTCGATAAATTTACAAGTGGGGACCTTCACCGTCATTTCAACAGACAAGTGGGGTCTTTTAAACACACATTTTCTAATTTCATGTATATTTTAATTTTATAGTTTAAATATTGATTATTATAATGAAATTTAGGTAATCGGACCTTTTAAAGGCTTAACACTTAAGTTTTGAGCTGATTTCAGGTTTACAAGTGGGGACCTAAACAGTCTTCCAACCTTATATCTGGGGACATTTGTGTATAAATTATTAGATTTTGTTTAGTGTCGAAGCCTATATGGTTCCATCAGGTATTTCAATTTCATTTTTCACACTCGATAAATTTACAAGTGGGGACCTTCACAGTCATTTCAACAGACAAGTGGGGTCTTTTAAACACACATTTTCAAATTTCATGTATATTATAATTTTATAGTTAAAATATTGATTATCAGAATGAAATTTAAGTAATCAGTCCTATTTCTAGTTTAACACTTAAGTTTTGAGCTAATTTCAGGTTTACAAGTGGGGACCTAAACCGTCTTCCAACCTTATATCTGGGGACATTTGTGTATAAATTATTAGGTTTTGAATTAGTGTCAAAGCCTATATGGTTCCATCAAGTATTTCAATTTCATTTTTCACACTCGATAAATTTACAGTGGGGACCTTCACCGTCATTTCAACAGACAAGTGGGTCTTTTAAACACACATTTTCTAATTTCATGTATATTTTAATTTTATAGTTTAAATATTGATTATTATAATGAAATTTAGGTAATCGGACCTTTTAAAGGCTTAACACTTAAGTTTTGAGCTGATTTCAGGTTTACAAGTGGGGACCTAAACAGTCTTCCAACCTTATATCTGGGGACATTTGTGTATAAATTATTAGATTTTGTTCTAGTGTCGAAGCCTATATGGTTCCATCAGGTATTTCAATTTCATTTTTCACACTCGATAAATTTACAAGTGGGGACCTTCACAGTCATTTCAACAGACAAGTGGGGTCTTTTAAACACACATTTTCAAATTTCATGTATATTATAATTTTATAGTTAAAATATTGATTATCAGAATGAAATTTAAGTAATCAGTCCTATTTCTAGCTTAACACTTAAGTTTTGAGCTATTTCAGGTTTACAAGTGGGGACCTAAACCGTCTTCCAACCTTATATCTGGGGACATTTGTGTATAAATTATTAGGTTTTGAATTAGTGTCAAAGCCTATATGGTTCCATCAAGTATTTCAATTTCATTTTTCACACTCGATAAATTTACAAGTGGGGACCTTCACAGTCATTTCAACAGACAAGTGGGGTCTTTTAAACACACATTTTCTAATTTCATGTATATTTTAATTTTATAGTTTAAATATTGATTATTATAATGAAATTTAGGTAATCGGACCTTTAAAGGCTTAACACTTAAGTTTTGAGCTGATTTCAGGTTTACAAGTGGGGACCTAAACCGTCTTCCAACCTTATATCTGGGGACATTTGTGTATAAATTATTAGATTTTGTTTAGTGTCGAAGCCTATATGGTTCCATCAGGTATTTCAATTTCATTTTTCACACTCGATAAATTTACAAGTGGGGACCTTCACAGTCATTTCAACAGACAAGTGGGGTCTTTTAAACACACATTTTCAAATTTCATGTATATTATAATTTTATAGTTAAAATATTGATTATCAGAATGAAATTTAAGGAATCAGTCCTATTTCTAGTTTAACACTTAAGTTTTGAGCTAATTTCAGGTTTACAAGTGGGGACCTAAACCGTCTTCCAACCTTATATCTGGGGACATTTGTGTATAAATTATTAGGTTTTGAATTAGTGTCAAAGCCTATATGGTTCCATCAAGTATTTCAATTTCATTTTTCACACTCGATAAATTTACAAGTGGGGACCTTCACCGTCATTTCAACAGACAAGTGGGGTCTTTTAAACACACATTTTCTAATTTCATGTATATTTTTATTTTATAGTTTAAATATTGATTATTATAATGAAATTTAGGTAATCGGACCTTTTAAAGGCTTAACACTTAAGTTTTGAGCTGATTTCAGGTTTACAAGTGGGGACCTAAACAGTCTTCCAACCTTATATCTGGGGACATTTGTGTATAAATTATTAGATTTTGTACTAGTGTCGAAGCCTATATGGTTCCATCAGGTATTTCAATTTCATTTTTCACACTCGATAAATTTACAAGTGGGGACCTTCACAGTCATTTCAACAGACAAGTGGGGTCTTTTAAACACACATTTTCAATTTCATGTATATTATAATTTTATAGTTAAAATATTGATTATCAGAATGAAATTTAAGTAATCAGTCCTATTTCTAGTTTAACACTTAAGTTTTGAGCTAATTTCAGGTTTACAAGTGGGGACCTAAACCGTCTTCCAACCTTATATCTGGGGACATTTGTGTATAAATTATTAGGTTTTGAATTAGTGTCAAAGCCTATATGGTTCCATCAAGTATTTCAATTGCATTTTTCACACTCGATAAATTTACAAGTGGGGACCTTCACCGTCATTTCAACAGACAAGTGGGGTCTTTTAAACACACATTTTCTAATTTCATGTATATTTTAATTTTATAGTTTAAATATTGATTATTATAATCAAATTTAGGTAATCGGACCTTTTAAAGGCTTAAAACTTAAGTTTTGAGCTGATTTCAGGTTTACAAGTGGGGACCTAAACAGTCTTCCAACCTTATATCTGGGGACATTTGTGTATAAATTATTAGATTTTGTACTAGTGTCGAAGCCTATATGGTTCCATCAGGTATTTCAATTTCATTTTTCACACTCGATAAATTTACAAGTGGGGACCTTCACAGTCATTTCAACAGACAAGTGGGGTCTTTTAAACACACATTTTCAAATTTCATGTATATTATAATTCTATAGTTAAAATATTGATTATCAGAATGAAATTTAAGTAATCAGTCCTATTTCTAGTTTAACACTTAAGTTTTGAGCTAATTTCAGGTTTACAAGTGGGGACCTAAACCGTCTTCCAACCTTATATCTGGGGACATTTGTGTATAAATTATTAGGTTTTGAATTAGTGTCAAAGCCTATATGGTTCCATCAAGTATTTCAATTTCATTTTTCACACTCGATAAATTTACAGGTGGGGACCTTCACCGTCATTTCAACAGACAAGTGGGGTCTTTTAAACACACATTTTCTAATTTCATGTATATTTTTATTTTATAGTTTAAATATTGATTATTATAATGAAATTTAGGTAATCGGACCTTTTAAAGGCTTAAAACTTAAGTTTTGAGCTGATTTCAGGTTTACAAGTGGGGACCTAAACAGTCTTCCAACCTTATATCTGGGGACATTTGTGTATAAATTATTAGATTTTGTACTAGTGTCGAAGCCTATATGGTTCCATCAGGTATTTCAATTTCATTTTTCACACTCGATAAATTTACAAGTGGGGACCTTCACAGTCATTTCAACAGACAAGTGGGGTCTTTTAAACACACATTTTCAAATTTCATGTATATTATAATTCTATAGTTAAAATATTGATTATCAGAATGAAATTTAAGTAATCAGTCCTATTTCTAGTTTAACACTTAAGTTTTGAGCTAATTTCAGGTTTACAAGTGGGGACCTAAACCGTCTTCCAACCTTATATCTGGGGACATTTGTGTATAAATTATTAGGTTTTGAATTAGTGTCAAAGCCTATATGGTTCAATCAAGTATTTCGATTTCATTTTTCACACTCGATAAATTTACAAGTGGGGACCTTCACAGTCATTTCAACAGACAAGTGGGGTCTTTTAAACACACATTTTCTAATTTCATGTATATTTTAATTTTATAGTTTAAATATTGATTATCAGAATGAAATTTAAGTAATCAGTCCTATTTCTAGCTTAACACTTTAGTTTTGAGCTAATTTCAGGTTTACAAGTGGGGACCTAAACAGTCTTCCAACCTTATATCTGGGGACATTTTTGTATAAATTATTAGGTTTTGAATTAGTGTCAAAGCCTATATGGTTCCATCAAGTATTTCAATTTCATTTTTCACACTCGATAAATTTACAGGTGGGGACCTTCACCGTCATTTCAACAGACAAGTGGGGTCTTTTAAACACACATTTTCTAATTTCATGTATATTTTAATTTTATAGTTTAAATATTGATTATTATAATGAAATTTAGGTAATCGGACCTTTTAAAGGCTTAACACTTAAGTTTTGAGCTGATTTCAGGTTTACAAGTGGGGACCTAAACAGTCTTCCAACCTTATATCTGGGGACATTTGTGTATAAATTATTAGATTTTGTTCTAGTGTCGAAGCCTATATGGTTCCATCAGGTATTTCAATTTCATTTTTCACACTCGATAAATTTACAAGTGGGGACCTTCACAGTCATTTCAACAGACAAGTGGGGTCTTTTAAACACACATTTTCTAATTTCATGTATATTTTAATTTTATAGTTTAAATATTGATTATTATAATGAAATTTAGGTAATCGGACCTATTAAAGGCTTAACACTTAAGTTTTGAGCTGATATCACGTTTACATGTGGGGACCTAAACCGTCTTCCTACCTTATATCTGGGGACGTTTTTTGATTATACACTTTCAAGATCCACACAGTGACTTCATTGACAAGTGGGGACTTTCACCTAGCGACATCTATATCTGAAATTTGAAAGTAATCTGGAATTAAGGTCCCCATTTATGCGGTGAAAATATCGTGTGTTTTCAGGTCCCTACATATAAATATCTTGGGTTCTTTTTCCACAGCGAGTGTTTAATTATATGCTTTACGGCGCTCAACTAATTATCAAATCCTCTTTTCAATGATCTATAGTTAATTGGGTCGTCAGATGTCAATCACTCCTTACCGGTCCCCAAGTGTCAATCGTGTGCCCGTAAACTCTTTTTTTAACCATTCGCAACGCAATGTTACATTTTTATCCCATATTATCTTTCACATCCTGATTTTAACAAAAGAGGACAAAATTTCCTGAAGGTTTAATACAAATCTCTAACAAAAAGTCATATTTTCGAATCAATTTTCTTACATACGTTTAGCTTTCACTTGCAAACATTATAAAGTTTTAACCATTTTTTTCCAAATAGAGAGGTTCAGAAACAGAATACACCTAAAAAGTCTTACTTAAACAGAATTATTTCGAGGCAGTTAAAAAGTTTGTAACGAAATTCATCAATTGGAAAACATACATAGACTCTTTAGTCAAATGACATTATTCAAAACATAGTCAAAAGGAATCTAAATGACATTGTTCAAAACATAGTCAAAAGAAATCTAAATGACATTATTCAAAACATACATAGACTCTTTGGTCAAAAGGAAACTAAATGACATTATTCAAATTAACTTTAACCACTTCGTAAATGTAAGGTGGTTCTTTCATTCTTATGTAATAGCATCCAACATAATTCCCCGAATCTTCCAATTTTGTCAAAATAATAGAACAATGTTTGTTGGTAAACTGATTTTCATCGTTATCCAAACCGAACTCATTCTTCAGGTGACTAATTGGCTCTTCCCATTTTACGCTCGATTCTAAACTCGAAGCGTCAGGATCTGGGCAATAAATCACTTCGTTCACTGGGAGAGACGTTGCAGCTTCGTTTTCCAACTTGACACGATTTAAGTGAAACTCTGAACTAACATTATCACTCGATAAAGGTTCTGGTTCTTCTTTTACTTCCTTGGAAGTTATGGTATTAACTTCGCACTTGGAAGGCGAAGTATTTAATGAAATTACTTGGTTGATGTTGGAACCGATCATGTGTTTTGAATTAGTACATTTAGACTTCCTCGCGTTTCCGGGTTCATCAGGATCTGATTCTGAATGAATTTCTACTTGTTTTGACTGGTCAGTTTCTATGAGAGAATCATCGTTTATATTTGTCATCCGTCCCCGTTTGTCGTCTGGCTTGAATTTTAATGGACACGCAAAGTCAGCAACATTCTTAGATTGATCGCTATCGTTGTTCCGTCTTAACGAGACTGTTTTCCGAGTTTTTTGTCCAATTCGAGATTTTAACGGATGAAGTCTAGTCATGTGCTTTCTTAGTCCATGTTTTAATTTGGCTGCGAAATCACAAAACGTACACTTAAACGGACGTTCGTCACTGTGAGACACGACGTGTATCTATAAATTCCCGCGTATTCGGGTACGGTAATCGCAAATATTGCATTTGAATGGACGCTCGTCACTGTGAGTGTCGACGTGTATCTTTAAATTCCCGCGTATTCGGGTACGGTAATCGCAAATATTGCATTTGAATGGACGCTCGTCACTGTGAGTCACGACGTGTTTCTTTAAATCCAAGCGTGTTTTGGAGCGATATTCGCATATATCGCATTTGAATGGGCGCTCATCACTGTGAGTCATGACGTGTAACTTTAAATTCCCGCGTGTTCGGGTACGGTAATCGCAAATATCGCATTTGTACGGACGACCGTCACTATGAGTTGCGACGTGTTTCTTTAAATCCAAGCGTGTTTTGGAGCGATATTCGCATATATCGCATTTGTACGGACGCTCGTCACTGTGAGTCACGACGTGTATCTTTAAATTCCCGCGTATTCGGGCACGATAATCGCAAATAGAACATTTGAATGGACGCTCGTCACTGTGAGTCAAGACGTGTTTCTTTAAATCCAAGCGTGTTTTGGAGCGATATTCGCATATGTCGCATTTGAATGGGCGCTCATCACTGTGAGTCATGACGTGTATCTTTAAATTCCCGCGTGTTCGGGCACGGTAATCGCAAATATCGCATTTGTACGGACGCTCGTCACTATGAGTTGCGACGTGTTTCTTTAAATCCAAGCGTGTTTTGGAGCGATATTCGTATATATCGCATTTGAATGGGCGCTGGTCACTGTGAATTAATTTATGATTCTGAAAGACTGAGCTCATTTCTGTCTGGAAACCGCACTGTTCACACTTAAACTTCAGCTCTCCCAAATGAATCAACAGGTGATACTTTAAATCACAATGCTTTGGGAATCTCTTATTAGTTGCATTTAAATATTTGAACCGTAAAATAAGCGGGTATACCGGTTTTTACATGAACATCCAAATGTCTTTTTGATCGAAATCTGAATCGGGTTGCAAATTTTACATCGGAGTGCGACTTGAACAGCAGATAGTGAGAGAGATTCTCATTAAAGCTAAAATTACATAAATATCTTATGAAAATGCTCCACATTGACATTAGTTGAGGAAAGATGGCTATCCATGCAAAAATGAAGAAATCCTCCAGCATTCTAATTAGAGTAATCTATCCAGTTTACCATAGGACTGCGATAAGGAGGGGTCTAATTATTTAGTCAACCAAAAAGGCATGGCCAATTCACTATCAATAGGCCTTCGAGAATGAGATATCGTTTTAAAAATTAACATTAAAAAATGGAAATTACCTTAAATTTTAAACTCTGGGATAACGTTTTTATACGCTTCCAACTTCCGAGTAGATCCAACGTACTGCCCTCCTCGGACCGTCTACAAAAATGTTTTCACAATAGAACGTGGAGCAGACGAAAAAAGGGTTGAGACTTCACGAAGTTTTAATATCCTGCGCATGATTTTAATTAAGAGTATAAATTAAAAATATTTTATAATTATTTCCGCAATAATTATATTAATATTGGAATATTAATATATTTTAAAGTGACTATTCATTTTACTTAAGATTGATGTCCTTGTAAAGCTACTTTCGGCTTCTTTGGTAATTTTGTTTCGGCTAAGTATTGATTATTAATCAGTCAGGATAATTAAATACATCACACGATACTAAAGAAATTAAGCAATAGATTCCCTTTTGTGTTTATTTATCGTTATACAGGGTGTTTCTGATACATCTGTAAACAATTATGCGGGTGTAATTCTTTGGGCGATTTTGAGTCGAAAATGTTCAATGACAATTTGTAATAAGGGCCACCGTTTTCGAGATATGATTGGCGTATTTACGGACGACCACTTAAATTTAATGAAGAAACTGAAACATTTGGAGTAAGGTTACCAAACCGAATCACATACGCGATAAATAATTCCCTCATCATTACTCTATTAGCGCCTAAATATTTGCCAATTGGCGCTTGTAGAGTTTTGTCCCGCGTCAATTAGGCGAGGTTTGTGTGTTGATTGCTGAGGATTTAGTATCAAACAGTTATAGAATTTACCCCACGATGCGATGCCCATCTGAAGGTTGTTGAGCAGTAGACCAAACAAAAAGGATGAGCGCAGAAAGAATCATGTTACGTAACTATAGTATAGTGTGTTACCACGAACTTTGTAGTGACGTCACATGCTCTTATCTCTTACCTTATTTTCAGGCGACCATATTGGCAGTCGCGAGACGTCGTCAGCTTGGGCAATACAAATTCGGGGCCCAATATTGACGTCACAGTTTCCTCCCCCCCCAGCTTCGCGGAAGCACACTATTAATAAAATACAGTGTGTCACTCTTCTTCCATTATCCCCTTCTGATTGGAGCTCTGCAAGCCTTTTTGAGTGACAAGGGAATATTTTTCCGGGTAGTAATTGTGATTAATTGTTTACAATACATAGTAATATATTTATTGTATCTATCTCAAAACCAACTTTGAATTTTAATTGTTGTAAATTAGAGATAATACCGGTTGTTTTTTATCTATATCCAGATTATATTTTCTACACTTGTATTTTTTATGCATCGCGGGCATTCTTGTAATCTTTATTTTTTATTGCGATGCCTTAACTATATAACCGGATAACATTCCGATAACGTTGTCAGTTCTCAGTCGTCAGTTCCTAGTTATCTGTTCTCAAATGTCAGTAGCGTTCCCGGATATTAACTAAAATGTTTTACTTAAATTAATAAAGAGTTTATAACCAGTTAAACCCAGAGTCGTTCTTGCGTCAAACAACAACAGGTTATGGGCCCAGCACGCTTCCATTGCGCAGAGGTTTAGAAGTCATAAGAAGTTCAACGCCGGGAAGATTATCCTTGAAGGTGCGGAGTCAGAAGAAGAATGGCCGGAAATCACCTGGGACGAATCGAGACGTTAACTAAAGATAATTATGATACCTGGAAAATGCAAGTGGAAGCCCTGCTTCAGAAGAACGACCTCTGGGAGTACGTAGATGGAACTTCAACGAGGCCAACTCCGGTACGGGGAACGGAAGGCAACGCCCAGGCGGTCGCTACCTGGGACAGTAATGATCGGAAAGCAAGAGCGGACCTAATCTTGTCGATCAGTCCGTCGGAGTTGAAGCAAGTAAAGAATTGCACCACCTCACGGGAACTATGGAAGAAGCTCGAATCCATCTACCAGTCCAGTGGACCTGCCCGGAAAGCGACGCTGCTGAAGAAACTGACCCTCAAGAAAATGAAAGAGGGAGAAGATGTTCGGGACCACGTCCGAGAATTCTTCGACGCAGTAGACAAGTTGGCTGACATGGGAGTAGCTGTAAACGACGACCTCCTGGCCATTATGTTGTTATACAGTCTACCAGAATCGTACGAGAACTTCCGGTGCGCAATAGAGTCCAGGGATACGTTACCTGATCCGGAAGCCTTAAAAATAAAGATCCTGGAGGAATCGGACGCCAAGCAATCTAAAGAAGACGAACCCGTGCAGAATGCGATGATGGGCAGTAGGGGTAGAGGAAGAGGTTCACGTGGACGAGGAAGCACGACCTTCAAGTACAAGTGTCATGGATGCAGGAAACCCGGCCACAAGGTAGCCGATTGCCCCGACAGAAACCATGGTTCAGGCATAAGAACCAGAAAGAAAGAAAACGCCCATCATGTACTGGCAGAAAATTTGGCCGAGGAAGAATTCGCATTGCACCTGAAGGCTTATCACGATTCCTGGTGCCTGGACAGCGGAGCCACCTCGCATATGACTTCCAGCAGAGACTGCTTCAATGATTACGAAGAGACCACGAAATCTTTAAACCTGGCCACTGCAGAGTCAACGAAGATACGAGGTGTTGGCGAAGTAAAAGTACACGCAACGAATGGCAGCGACAATCGAATTCTTCGCCTGGAACGAGCCCTTCATGTCCCGGATTTAAGAACAAATCTCCTATCCATTGCCAAGATGACAGACAAAGGACATGAGGTCACATTCAAGAAGTCGCAAGCCTGGATTAAAACGGCAACCGGGGAAGTGATTGCAGTTGCTGACAGAGTTGGAGACCTTTATTTCCTGAGAAAGGCTGAAGAAACGGTCCAAGCAGTGCAATCGGAAATAAAGCCTAGAAGCAACCTGGAGAACTGGCATTTCCTACTCGGTCACTTAAACGAGAGAAGTTTAAAGGAAATGGCCCGGAAGAATTTGGCTACGGGACTCAACATTGAAAAAGATGGGAGTCTGGGAATCTGCAAATTCTGTATCAAAGGAAAGCAATCGAAGGAGCCGTTCCCGAAACCTGAAGATAGCCGCACCTCGCATGTCCTGGAAATAGTACACTCTGACGTATGCGGCCCGATGAGAGTAACGTCGATGAGTGGAGCCAAGTACATCGTCGTTTTCACTGATGATTATTCCCAGTGGAGTGAAGTCAGCTTTTTAAAACACAAGAGCGAAGTGTTGAAAGCCTTCAAAGAATTCAAGCAACGAGCTGAAGTGGAAACCGGGAGAAAAATCAAGACCTTGCAGTCCGACAACGGAACCGAATACTGCAACAATGAATTTGACAGATTCCTGAAAGACTCTGGGATAAAAAGAAGGCTCACCGTACCATACACCCCGGAACAGAATGGCATTGCCGAAAGAAAGAACAGAACACTCCTAGATATGGCCCGATGTATGATGATACAAGCGCAACTTCCACCATCATTCTGGGCAGAAGCGATGGCCACGGCTAACTACATTCGAAACCGTTGTCCTTCCCGGAGCATAAATGGAGAAGTACCATTTACCAGATGGACCGGAAAGAAGCCATCCCTGCAACATTTGAAGATTTTCGGCGACAAAGCTTTGCTGTTGGACGAAAATAAAAGAAAGGGGAAGTTTGCAGCCAGGAGCAAAGAATGCGTTTTCATCGGCTATTCTCAAGTCTCGAAGGCCTATCGACTATGGGTTCCGTCCGAGAAGCTAATTTACCGAAGTCGAAATGTCAAGTTCCTGGGAGAATTTAATAAACAAGGCGGATATGATGATTTCGTCACTCCAGAAGTCAACCTAAAATACGGAAGCAAAGCTAAAGGCGAAATTGAAGTCCCGGCCACTACACACGCTGCAAAACCGCCAGGCGGAGAAGAACTCAAAGAAGTCAAAAAAGAGTTCAAAGATGAAATCCCGGAAGAATCTAATTCCCAGGAAAACGACGACGTCTTTGAAGAACCGTCATAAACCCTCGTTCTGAAGAAAGGTTCCGGAAGACCGAAGAAAATAAGAACTGGAGTACCCGGACGACCGAAGAAATCATTCAACATGATTCCGAGCGTCTCAGAACAGTCTACTGACGAGCAAGAAACCCTGCCCGATGAGTCAGCAAACCTAGCCATCTTATCAGAACCTTTGTCCATGAAGCAAGCCCTGGCTTCTCCGTACGCAAACGATTGGAGGAAAGCAGTAACGGAAGAGTTCGTTTCGCTTATCAAGTGCGAAACCTGGGACATCGTTGACTGTCCGGAAAACGAGAAGGTCCTTGGAAATCGTCTTGTCTTCCGAACGATGTACTTACCCAGCGCAGAAGTAGAGAAAAGGAAAGCCAGGCTCGTAGCGAAACAACATTAATCCTTGCCACTCGCAAGTAAAGAGTTCTGCCATCACTAATTCAAACTTTCAAACTTAGAAATTTTGCGACTAAAGTTCCATACTGCAATTAAGGGTATTGGTTATAATTTTATCACTGTTTAGAGTAGGGAATCGAGGGGCTATTAACTCTGATTTTATGCACGGCACATCATTTAAGCATTGAAAAAGATAGCGCTATTCACTCATTAGGGTAAGGTATAGAGGGGTTATCCACTCATTATGGTAGGGTATAGAGGGTCTATTCACTCGTACGATATGGCTACTATTACGAGCCCTTGGGCCGTCTTGTTAAAAATATACCTCTGAAATGACCAGGTAATAAATATTTACTTCAAACATAATTTGGTATTTTATGCTTAGTATCAATGTAGACACTAAGCATTGAGTAATTTTTAGGTCCACTCCTATGGAATATTTACGAAATGTTGATTTTTAAAAGGTAAAGTTCAGGTAACATAACATTACCCCTTAAACGAACCGCCTTTTTCTAAACATTATGGGAAAAATATTAAAAAATTAATGATTTCTTATTAGAAAATAATTAGCATTTAATTACTCTTAAAAACGATGACTACTGCGTTGCCATTTGTTTAGTAGCATCTGCTAAATTGAACCTATCACCCCTATGGGATTGGTTGAATTCTCAAAGGCTGAGAGAGGTAAGGGTAAGCTAAGGGTGAGAGGTTCGGTTTAGCAGACGTCCCTAAACCAATGGCGGCGCAGTAGTCCTCGTTTTAAAGACTAATTAAACGCAAATTTTTTATAATAAGATATCATTCATTTTTTTTAAATATTTTTCCTTTTATTTTTCAGAAAAAGTCTGTTCCTTTTAAAATATATTTATTTATTTATTTATTTAATAAGGCTCGAGGGATAGGGTCGTGAAGCCGCCAGGGCTTGGGTACCCTTAGTGATCCCGTTAGCGTAATTAGTGGGGTGCCCCAGGGTAGCGTTTTAGGCCCGCTACTATTTTTAATATACATTAATGATATGCCCAGGGAGGTCCTTAGCTCTATAGCTCTATACGCAGACGATGTTAAATTGTACAAGGTGATTAAATCTTATGAGGATGTCAAGGCGTTGCAGGCAGATCTCAATCGGCTTCACGCTTGGGCTTCCCTGAACGGTCTGTCTTTCAATGCCTCTAAATCATAGCATCTGAAGCTCTCTCCCTTGGCATCCTCAACTACGCAGCTATCACCTTACTTCTTGGATGGTTCTCGTCTTGCGCGTATTTCGGAGCATCGCGACCTTGGGGTCATAATTTCCTCTGACCTCTCGTCTACAAAACATTGCGCCACTATTGCTTCCCGCGCCAGTAGTGTCGTCGGGGCTCTTCGAAGAAATTTCTCTTTTCTGGACCATGCCACACTAACTCTATTATACAATCAATTTGTCAGGCCCATCCTAGAGTATTGCTCGCCTATATGGCGTCCGTATCAAGTTAAGGACTCTTCTAGCTTAGTGGCTTTACAATCTCGAGCTACCAAGATTATCCCGTCCTTGAGGGGGGTTTCTCGTGCCTTGCGCCTGGAAGATTTAGGTTGGCCCACCTTAACGTGCCGCTGGGACGTGGTGGACCTATTACTTCTTTACAATATTTTGTCAAATCCCTCTCAGACCTATTTTACCGCTAACCCTTCCTCCACGCGCGGCCACTCACGAAAATTGTTTGTTAGGCGCCCTCGTCTCAATGTAGTCAAAAACTCATTTTTTTATCGGGTAGTTCCCCTATGGAACTCCTTGCCCCCGGAAATAGTAGATTCTCCAAACATCAATATTTTTAAAACTAAACTTAAAACTCATTTAATATCCACGTAAATTTAATATCATTTAATTTCTTTTCGATAAACAAAACTAAAGGACATTGTCCATCATATTCTCCCTTAAAACAATAATTTTTAATATTCCACCCTATCAAACGGAGCTGTAATGGCTTAACAAGCCCTAGTTCCTAGCCAAAACCAGAAAAAGAAACGCACTCGATAAAAAATATAATTCATGGAGAGCAAGCTGCCGTCTCTTCAATATTGAGTAAGGTTTTGTAATTAGAATATAATACGAGTCTCACGTCAGGCGAGAGTATTGACAACATTCCTAAGATAAACTTTAGAAGCGACCTCTTTTGGTGATTTAGAAAAAACTATAGAAAAAGTAACGAATCTAGCTAGAAAATAATACCAGACAATAGTCACGATTAAGATTATAAAAACATTATTTGTTCAAGAAATTTCTCAATACAATGATTCTAAACACAGCATCGCAAACTTCGTGGCGCTCAATAGTGGTCAGCTATTTTATTTTTAAATAAACTATTCATTTAAATGAATAAAAAAATAATGAAGACGGAAGGCACTCTTTACATTTTATCAATGCTAGAACAAACATTAGCTCACCAACTTTCGCTTCAATGTGTGGTAAGATGGTACCAGAGGTTTAAGTCAAGTCCCCATATATACACTAACGTCCAAACAAGGAGTACTATCTCGGGCCCACACCACAGATGGGATGTGGGCCCGATATAGTACTCCTTGGTCCAAAGCACATAACGTTAACTAATTCTTGTTAGTAGCCACTAAAATTTCAGCTACACAATCGATAACATTTAAAACTCCTCTACTTATACAATGCAACTTAGTATTGCTAAAAATTACACACTTATGCTATTATCGGCATACCACAAAATACCATGAAATACCATGAAATTGTAATTTATAATAATATTACATTAACTCTTAATAAATAATGTAGATGGTGAAACTCACTCTATCGACCAATTTGTAATTTCAGTTCGATAAAGTTAGAAACATGAACATTAAAGTTATTATTAAAAACTGTATTTACCAAATAAATATCCGTTTTAATTTGACCATAAATTAAATTACGATTTTCTTGGTGATTTATAATTAGGTTTATTGTTGCTAGATACTATTTCATATTTATCTGTGGTAGCATATTTTAGTAAAAACAGTATCCTGCTCACCCAACTGCAATCGATGAAGGTGTTACAATGTCAAGTCCCAGAGTTTGTACACTTGAAGGAAGTAGATCGATTTGAGTTCAACTTCCATAGGCACAACTAATGTTAAACTGATTTCGTACTGTCGCTAAACTAAAAGCTAAAACCTCCGACTAAAATCGGGCAGCGTTTCCCCATGCGAACTCAAGACAAGAAACGTGGCTTGCTTCTGGATTTATTGGAATGCTAAAAAACAATTAGAGTAGTTTTTATGAGAGCTGTGTTTTTTATTGGACACAACATCAATTGATTTTTTTTAATAATTCTCCTATTTTATAGAGTGTCTATAAGATCCAAGTTATGTCTATAAGACCAAGTTGTGTCTATAAGACCAAGTTGTGTCTATATGACCAAGTTGCCTCAATAGGCCAAATAAGAATTCAAGTTATTCTTTGGGAGAAAATTATAGGGTAACTGATAATTTTTAGGCTTCTTGGCTATATGCCTACCATAAATGTTACCTCCCCGAGTGACGTTGACGTCACGAAGAGGTATTACAATGGGCGTGTCTGTGTGTCTGTCACCACGTTCGTAGTTAGAAAATTGGAGCAAACGTGTTCGGCTTTCGCAGAAAGAAATTTTTGGCTTCTACTCCCTTCGTTTGATTTATGAAGAACGCGGCGATTGGCTATGGTTTCGAGAAACGTCTAACCTCCTAAAGGCAGAGCTCCCACCAAAGGTTCACGTAATTGCGGGTTTTGTTGCCTCATATACCCTAAATTTCTATAAATTGTTAAAGAGGCATACGCTTGAATTGAAACGTCAACAATAGCTATGTTTAAAATGATTTTAGGAATAAAGTTTCTTAACCCGATTTAACTTGAATTAAGCTAAAGTAATGAAGATTAAAATTATTACTAAAAATTATTACTAAAAATTATATTTATTTAACTATTTAAGAAAAACGTCTTAATTACGTCTCGACTCGGAGAGGCTTTTAATTGTTTCCCAACTTGTTTTTATCGCATTGAAGCCGAGGTCGCGGATAGTACAAAAACGTTATAGAAAATTTCCGAAGACCTTTATTAAACAATTATGCCAAAGAAGTAAAGGATGAAAAAACTAAGGTTAAAAAAAATGAAGTGTTACGAAGGAGTAAAAAAATTCGTCTTATGGCATAATAAAACTGAATTAGCAACTTCAAGAAGTTTTGTTATACTAAAAAAACAACAATGTTAAAATCTCATAATTTTGTTGTCCACACAATCTAACCAAAATATTCAATAAAAATTAAATAGCCCCTAAAATAATTACGTTAGTTTATGGATGAAACATTTCTCTTTCATAAAATTTTTATAATTGGCTGCTAAAATATCACTGACAATTTATGGAAGACCCGTTTGCAACTGTAATAAGAGCGCCATCTAGTACACATATTGGGTGAAAATATTTCCGCTATGAAACTGGATATTTCCCCACATAAAAATCGACACGCACGGGCCTAGGTATCTCGGAGGCTCCGATTATGCGTACTTCAGTTTGGTTTGGATAAAATATAATTACAACAAATTAAATATGGGTTTATTTAAGACAAAAAACCGATATAAAAAACTTCTTTTGTAGAGCAAAAATAATGCAGCAATCTCACTTTAATAATACCTGACCATTAGTAAGTAACTGCGTTCAGAAAAAGAATTTAATGTGGGCCCATAAAGCGTGCAACCTGGTTAAGAAGGGAGAGTAATTACCTCGCTTCTTTCCCCCCAGTAACATAAAGCAAAATTTAATACACATTAGGAATAATTATATAGTTGTGCAAGTTTTGATAGTTAAAGTTTCGATGCAGTTGGAGAAAAGTAAATAAACTAGTCGTAAAAAACACGGCAAAAACTTAAATACTTTCGCCTCTAACATTTATTTCTCAAGACGGCATATCTAAAATATACCCTTTTCAAAGGGGGGCTGCGGAGTATCGTCTGCTTATTATAGGGTCAAGAAGTAACATCCAGTATTTGGTTTCCAAGATCATAGATGGAGCTTCAAGATACCAGTTAAACAAAGCTCTTTTGTTCGAAGCCACACGATCTAACGTCTTTAGATCCATCTAGTGGGTGTTTCGTCTTATGAAAACGATACGGGCATACACCATATTATATATTACGCCTAACATTTGAAAAGGGTATAATTAAAGCCTACTTTTCATGCAGTTGTCTGTGTTTTAACGTGAATCAAAAACCCTGTCACCCTTGGAGATTGTTGGTAGAGTTCCTTACTCCTTGTATATTTACTGTTGGCGTGGATAATACAAGGAAATGGCATTACACTACTCTAAACGAGCTACGATCGTTTACAAAAGAAAGTCATTAAAAGTTTCGTATTTCTGGAAAATAATTTATGGTCAGCTCTTACGCAAAACCTTAAACAATTAACGGCGATTTTAGGTTGGGCAATTCTTCAGCCTACAATTTTCAAAAAAGGGTCTCGAACCAAACTAATGCAAAAGTTTCGCGAATTCGACAGAGTTTGAATATCGTTAAATATTTTCACGAGCTTGTAATCCTTAGTTCAGATTCAATAACATGAACAAAAAACCACGCTGTTCTTTGAAGTTGGCGCTGTTGGTAGGTTTCGTGCGACACATGTAAACCTAATGTCACATATAAGAAGTATATAATACTTATCTTTGAGAGAAGTGTACTACAAAGCGGGGTAATTGTAACATGATTTTTCCAACATCAGAACAGATTAGATATTTTCAATTTCAAGAAGGATATTTGATTTATCAGTCGAAAATTGAGAAATGGCAGAAAATAAATTTGAATTTCTTGGCAATGATCGTTATTTTAAATACAGGTAAGATTTGAATTTATAAATTTGAAATTTTACTCATTGATTTTCAAAATTCCTCAATTATGACAGGTATGCTAATGAAACTCCCATAAATTACATGACAATTATGGTAAGCTATAGCAGATCGAAATATTTTTATTGAAGAAAGATTGTAAATATACTTCAAATTCTTACCAGGAAACCTGGGGGATGCCGAACTTGGTGTCGGCGTACACAAGCACGGCAGATTACGTAAAACGAACCTTTAACATAAAGTAATCTTTGTTGTATTTTAAAGTAATTTCAATTGTTACATTCAAACAAACTCGATTTAAAAGGCAAAAGCTGAGGAATTTGAAAATACGATGTTAATTATTTTGATGAAGTCTTAATAAAGTGGGCTTGTACTTTCAAGTTTCTCAATCTTTTAGCCAATACATTCCTTAAGAATTGTTTCTGAGGTGAGTCTAGTAGAAATGATTTGCCTCGATTATATGTCAGGAATGAAATTTAAATTTAAAAAGACACATTTGTGCAACTTAATTTTATTACTGACTTTTAGGGTAATATTCGAAAGTCATAAGCTGGACTTTTTTGAAATTCTTAAAATTTTTAATGAACCTAATTTAGCAAACGTAAGTGAATTTTCGGCCAATAAAGAAGCACAAAATACATTACTCTCTTACGACATTTCACACCGATTTAGAAAGTTCATTGTGTCATGACTCCCATGCCGCTCTCATTTTTCGACGGCCGACAGGAATATTTCAGTCCGTCTTCGCCCTTTGGAGCGTCCAGAACTATTATCGTGTCCGCCGCCCCGAGAAGGGTCGTGTCAACTTCGCTATCTTTCCTAAATATGGATTCTACAGTAAATTTCACTCAGTTACAATCCAGTACCCAATCATAAATTCGTTCTTGATTTCATAAGGTGGTGACTTTAATGGTAGTAACCGTGGTCCTTCTAGCGGTTTTACTCGTCATTCATTCGCTAGTAATGGACAAATACAAACATTTGTCCAAAACGAAAATTGTTAAGAAATTAGTCCGAGAAACGCTGGAAAATGTTTGGGATAACGCATCGCTCTTGTGTGCTGAACGTAAGCAAGTTTTTTCTATTGGTGGCCCTGGTTTTGGCGTAAAAATAATTCTGATCGTGGTTGGGGGTATAACACCTTGACTGGTGGGCTCCCAGAAAGGTTTCAGCTCTATGAATTTTAGAATAGGAAAATATCTTCTATAGCGATTTCCACCGTTCTGCCCCATATTACTTGTCGTCTGCTAGCCTCGTCGTGGCTCATCGGAGTGACTTTTATTCTGTTTTTCTTGGGTTGTTTCTTGCGAACTGAGTTCACGACTGAGAGTTACGATTGCATCGACACCCTCTCGGACTTGATCAAATCGGGAATTCCACCTGTTATGATCGAAGGCACTGGAACATTCGAATATCTGCAAGATTTGGTGAATATCAGTATCCACGTTAATACTAAGTCCTCTATTCACTCGACGTCATTGGTTCGTATTCATAGAGATACAAGAGGAACAGTTGAATTTTCAGCTTTGATTCGGGTTCAATGGAAGCGCCCCTTCGCGTGTGTGATAGGGTGAGTTTCTTGTAGCGCCATCTACATGCGGCGAGGCAAACTAAAATATTACTAACCCCATGTTAACACTCGAAGTTAAGCAGCTTCGAGCGCGGTCAGTACTTGGGAGGTAGACAACGCGGGTTCGAATCCCGCCGGGGACGTTTTATATTTAATTAATTTTTATTAATTTCCGTATTAATTAATGGAAGGAAAAGTGTTTGTAGAATAAAGAGATGTTTATTAACAGAGAATTAAAACATTTGCAAGATGAAACATTACGGTATTTACTTTTTGTTCAAATTGAATAGCTCCTTCGCTCGCCGATAGGGGCGCCACGTATCAAAAACCCTATCACACACGCGAAGGGGTGGGATGGAAATTTTCCTAACAGAATGTCGCAAGACCCCCCTCGCAATAGTTTGTCTAGGTTCTTAATAGTGTTATAATGTCTATGTTCGTATTTAGGCTGCCATGGATCCAGTTGTTCAGGAATGGCTAGATGCACTCGATATGGAACAAATTTTCAAAAGTATTGTGGATTATATGGTGATTGATGGATACATTCCGATCATTTCTGGGAAAGAAGCTCTGATCATATCGGACAAATACCTGATTTGGCTCTTGGGAGAAGTCTTGACCGCTGATGCTGAGACTAAACAGCTCTTCGCTGACCAAGGAGGACTTTACTTTTCGAAACACGAAATTGGCTTCAACTACTTACACAGCGTTTACAACACATCTTGGATGAGAAGCAGTCCAATAGTACACGAGTTGGGACAACTGTGGTCAGTATGAATTTTATAGTAAATTGAAAGAGACTTACGATTATTTATTGCAGTGTTGGACCAATGTTCGAAACGCAAGTTTTCAACTATCTGGAATTCGTCTACCATCACCCCCTTGAATACGTCACGTGGAAGAAACCGATGAAAAGCGCTTCGGACTTGGACCTCGGTAGCATCAGTGCTCCGTTCTACTTGTTTTTCATTCTGATATCAGCATCAGTTGCCGTTGTCCTAACCGAAATATGCTTCAACCAAGTTTATAAACGTTGAAATTAAGCCATGGTCTTTAAATAGTTTTATCGTACCATAAATCAATTAGTCAACATAATTGCGACATAATAATAATTTCATCTATAGCGGGTTTGTTTTCTCCATGTCTGTATATATTTAGACTAACGAAGGATGTGATAGAACATACACTTCTATATTTCCCTAACTATAATTATATAGCTTCTTTGTGTGTATTAATGTATAACTTTTCTTTACACGCTACGTGACTAAAGAAAAATACTATACTACACACTATACTAAGTACTATAGTAACCACGAAGAAAACAATTTTTTTTTTTGAAATATATTGGTTGTCGACCAACACTATGCATGTTTTAGTAAAAAAAAATTAATTTTGAAAAAAAAAACATACTTAAACGGTGCTTGTCAATGAAACCGTGATTTATTTTCTATTAAAATAAAATTTGAAAAATCTTGCTAATATCATTTACTCCTATCAATGGACCGAAATAAACCATAAACCGGTAATCTAAAATTCAGTTAAACTTCAGTTGCGTAAAACGTCACAAATGCGATATTATTTAAGCCCTTTGAATTTATGGGCGAGTGCTAAAATGTTAACGGTGGGCGGGTTTAATACCTTTTTTGCTATGGAAACCTTTCAAAGACTTCCTTTGTATAACTTATCATTATGCAAATGGATTTGGTCACAGTTTATAGACCAGCCTCCCTCGTTTTGAAATGCTTGAACTTAATGTGAAGAAAAGTAATTAAAGTACATTGTGGATACACATTACTTTTCTGGAATAATATACCAAGCTTTAATTGTACTTTTTCCTTTGTTTCAAAACATTTACTAACTTTATTCATGCTCTAGTAAATATACTTATTAAGAGAAATTTATCGCTAGTCCGAAACTATTTATTACACCAGGAAAGCATACAGCTAATAAGATTCATTGCGTACACGTTTTCTCAACGTCTCTAGGCGGATTTTGTGAGAGGAGCTAGACTAATAATTATGTGTGACGAATTTTACCTCACGAATATTCTCTCTCGTTGCACCAGGCACCTTGCACGCGCCTAGGAACTCGTCACACTCGTATTCCAAACCAATCAATTAAAAGCTTCAGAGTTATGAGGTGCGATGGACAGTACTCATGCCCGGTCCGTAAAATACGTAAAAACTAACATGGGAGGTATGGGGCACAATGATACCTCTTAGCTGGATTATACTTAGAATAGAGTGGCACTGAGAGGGAGGAGCTACGGGGACGTGACGTCAATATTGGTAGTCTAAAATCGCTGAAATGTATGACCTGAGCTGACGACTTCCAATATGGTCGCCAAAACCGAGGTAACAGATAAGAGAGTGTGACGTCACACAGACTATTTACTAGTGCATATTGATATGGTAAATTTTAAATGTTGTTGTTTAATATTGTTTAAGTGGAGCTTCGCTGTAAATTGGTTTCCATCTCTCGCAAAGTGAACAACCCCTCCTGTCCTAATGCCATGAAGTGCAAGCCGATTCACTGAACTCATTGTAAAATCATTTGATCAATCACTTCACACACGATGAAAATTATGGATATAAAGTTCCCAATTAAGTAGCTGACAAAGATAACAAGTCCTTCATTCAAATGAAAGACGACTTCCTTTTCCTTAATTGGTTGCCATATGAAGCGGTTAAATTTTAATTTAGGTTTAATGGACTGCTCATGGAAAAACGATGCCGTTTCAAATATTCGATACAACCTAGATGTAAAATTCACAGTGTGAGTTATGATTTCAATCAATTGTTTAAAATTTAAGGAGAAAACAGTTAAAAACCAACTAAATTGAGATGCACCTAAATTCTAGCATGAAAACTTATCAAAAACATTCATCTCTTGAAGCTAGAGCTACTTTCTATTCCGAAAATGAGTAAAAGTGTACCATTAAATGAGTAAAAGTGTACCATTAAATGAGTAAAAGTGTACCATTAAATGAGTAAAAGTGTACCATTAAATGAGTAAAAGTGTACCATTAAATGAGTAAAAGTGTACCATTAAATGAGTAGAAGTGTACCATTAAATGAGTAGAAGAGTACCATTAAATGAGTAGAAGGGTACCATTAAATGAGTAGAAGTGTACCATTAAATGAGTAGAAGTGTACCATTAAATGAGTGGAAGTGTACCATTAAATGAGTGGAAGTGTACCATTAAATGAGTGGAAGTGTACCATTAAATGAGTGGAAGTGTACCATTAAATGAGTGGAAGTGTACCATTAAATGAGTGGAAGTGTACCATTAAATGAGTGGAAGTGTACCATTAAATGAGTGGAAGTGTACCATTAAATGAGTGGAAGTGTACCATTAAATGAGTGAAAGTGTACCATTAAATGAGTGAAAGTGTACCATTAAATGAGTGAAAGTGTGCTAAAGCAGGTTACGTGAATCTTATTCAAAGTCACTTTTGCTAGATAAAGGTTCAGTAACGTTCTTGGATTGAAAGATATTGAAATTGTTTTTCTAATCAAACTGGGCAGGCATGTCGCAGATCCCATTTTCTTTTTCAATTTTCACTCGATTGAACTTACTCGAGTTGATTTTATACATATTTTCAAAGTTTCAAAAATGGACGTGTTACGTCCATCGTTGATTTCCGATATAATTATCCTGTAACCAATTACAGCGCAAGTCGGTTTCAGAAGATTGCACTAACACACTTACCCAGCATTTAATATTTCAGCACAGTTGCTTGAAACCCTGTGACTAATTGGGATGGCCATAAAAGTTTCAAGCACAGTTGTTTTCCCAAAATACATCTTTTCAGTTTTAGTGAAAAATGGAAATGTCATTTCATCTGGATTGATGTTGTAATCAAAAGGGTCGCAGAACGTTTTGACAAATTTCGAGGATTCAGTGTGAACACCTTCAACATCAATAAGGAGCGTATAATTTCCTTTAAGATCGAATGCTTTATCGTAGACCTTTCTTCTGACATCTGTTTCTTGGAAACTCTGAAAAAATTACAAATATTATTCAAACTGTTGAATTGATATTATTTCCAGGTATCCATCGAGAGCTATTGCAAACGAAGCCCCTTGCACGAAGCTTTGTAATGGTAATGGTTGAAAATTCTCACGTTAACAACTGTCGTGCGAATCTAATAAAAAACACTTTAAGATATTCAGTAGAATAATGTCCTTCTCTGAAAACTGGTATCAGGTCTTTCTTAGATACGACATCTTCGAGGCTGTCGATGGTCTCCCATTTCGTAGGAAAGTCCGATTGCATACTGCTCAGGAAAGCCAGTGATACAAAGTAAACGGAGATCAGCCATAAGGCGTAAATGAATCTGCCCAGATTTCTTCTTATTCGCAGAGAACTCTCTGAACAATAAAGGAAATAATTAGTTAGCCAACGAAAAACTACATTAAGTTTAATTCAACAATATCAACGGGGGAAAATCACCTTGGAGAAAAATGTTGGGTAAAATTTCCCATAGCATGCTCAAAATTAAATATCTAAAGTTGTTGGAAGGCTTTCTTCTTTTAACTCGATGTGTTAACTTTCTTCGTCTTTCATCATGTACCAAATGTATATACTTTTCAATTGCCAAAAGTACTGACACAATCAGATACAGGAACACAACAAAAATGCACACCTAATGTAAAACATCCCCAGTAGCACAAGCCTTCCGCATAACAGTCGGTTAAAGGTCGAATAGTCGGTTTACGGTCCAGTCGGCTGTACCATGCTTATTCCGACACTTTTCCGACTTATGAAGCCGACTATTTCTTTTAGTTGGCAATGCCGACATCTATCTGACAGTTGAAACTGAGATGGTTTAATGTAGGCTTGCCTACCGTCTAGAAAATTCCAACTTATTTTTTGCCAATTGATTACCGACTCTTTCGCGCTAGTCGGTATTGTGACGTTTAAGAAGAGTAAAATTAAAAGCAAAGTTATGCTTAGGCCGTTTAGTAACCGACATTTATCCGACAGTTGGAACTGTGTGGTTTGAAGTAGGCTTGCCTACAGTCCTAAAAATGTAACCCATTTTTGCCAAATGATTACCAACTCCTTCCCGCTAGTCGGTATAGTCACGTTTAAAAAGAGTAAAATGAAAAACGAAGTGGTTGGTAGGCCTTCTATTTCCGTGGGACGGTTTTTTTGACTTTTACTATTCCGCATATGCTACCAAAATATTTTTGTTAAACTTATACTATATTTCGACTCACAATCAGAAGTTGATAATACTATATTTTTGGCAACACTAGAAACATAATGTTACAAAAAACTGCAAAGCAAGAAAACACATCTGATTTTCTAGTTTGAATTTTCCACCCTGTAATTTCTCGGGTCAGGTGACACGCCTCTGTTCTATTGGCGTAACGTAGGTAATGCCATGCATGTCATCATCGAAGAGGGCGCTGCTAGTGCGAAAGCAAGTCACCCTTTCCAGTATCTCTGACGCTGCTGAGTCGTTAGAATGTTTAAACGAGATTTTTGTGGTCGAAAATGATTAGTTCTAGGCTTGCTAACTTTCAATTTCATCGCTAAGGTTCTTTGTCACACTATATAAACTAGAAACGTCTTCGTTTGTCACGTAAGGTTTGAACTTTGTTATTAGCGAGCCTTAGAGAATTATCAATTTATCTTACAGCCAGTTTTATGCATAAGCCTTTGCTTTTTTACCTAGCTTCTCATCTGCTGGGAACCACACCCCTATAAAGTGAAACCAAAACTTAAACGTTTATGTATACCTTCAGTTTCTTTGTTTGAATATAAAAGAAGCAAGTGTTTTGGGGCGCTTGGAGTTCAAAAACCTTATATATTAAGTATTTTAGAGATTTTTGGTTGTGAAAATAATACTGAATTCCAAAATAGATCTCAATTTGTTTTAGTTACAGAATTTTTATGCGGTTTCAAACATTTTAAGAGAAAAATGTGTGAAATAATACCCTTTAGAATTGTATGTTTTTCTTTTTCCTTAAAAAAATCTGGAAGCGTATAATAATATTTTTCATTAAGATTTTTGTATTTAAGAGATAGTAACTGGCCACATCGAAGATATTAACAATGAATATTAATAAATGCTTTAATTGATGTAAATATTATACTCGCCCTGAAAAATTTTACTTTTTGTTGAAACCAATTAGCTAGGCAGCTAATATTTCCATTAGACTAGTCGTGTAATATCGAATACATTGTTTAAATATTTGAAATTGTTATAATTGATGCTCAACCTGTATGTTACTTGAAACATTCAAAGTACAAATTCTAAAGGGATTTTCGTTGAAAATGTATTAAAGAAATTTCAATACTAGGTATCAGTATTCTTTACTATAAGCGAATGAAGCGAATGAAGCCTCGAGTTAAGGCTTGATCGTTGACAAACCGTCGGGCCTCGAGTTAAGGTTAGATCGTCGCAAAAGCGTCGGACCTCTTGCTGACAGGCGGTTTAGTCGACTCTCAAACGTGTTGGATGAGGGTCGTATTTCATTTGTGTCGTAACAGTCGGTAAACCAGTGGGCCATCGTCCCACCGGGCGGACATTTCGATTCTCAAACCCTTACTCTACCTGCCCTTTACCGACGATTTACCGTTCCTATACTAAAAAGCCGCGAAATCGTCGGATTGAGCGCGGCTTTAGGTAGGCATAATGACGCCGACATATAGTCGGCCAACAGTCGTTTTATAGTAGCCTCAAAACAGTAGGAAAACCGGCGGGCCGTCGTCCCTCCAGGCGGACATTTCGACTTTCAAACCATTACTCTCCCGACTTATTAGTGACTTTTTACCAACTCGTCGGTAACACACAAAGCCGACCATGTAGGCCCTACGTCGGCAGTGCTACTAGGGATAAGGCAAAACTGCAATAAGTGTTCGATGAAAGTCGTAAGGGAAAGCCGCGCAGTTGCACATCGACATGTGACAACTGAACGGAGTATACATGAACCAGTTAATAAACGTTAAAACATCAATGGTTTTTATTTCATTCTTGTCTCGTTCAAGATGCAATGAACCAAATTTAAATATGAACTTACACCCGAATCGATTGAAAAAAGTTTGCCATTGAACGTAGCATCAATTGGTTTTGGATTAGTGCTTAGAAGGGCTATTTTTTCGACGTAGAAAAAGCTTGTAAATCTCGTGTCACGTAACCTCTCCTCAGTTACAGCGGTGCCGTGAACCACCATATCGTAACCCTGCAAATTAAAACCATTTAAAACTTTTTTAGAGGAAATAGACTAATGATGGATATGTATAAATACTTTTACCAAAAGCGGATTATGCTTCACACATAAAGTACGTAAGTCCCTCTTTACCATAGCTTTGGCCATAAGCTTTTAACCAATCATGAGCCCCTAACCATAGATAACCTCTTTAATGCCAGACCAATAGGCGACGGCTATTACTACTTTCTTGCATGGGACCTCGTCTCGACCTCGCCGTCGACATAACCGGGAGGCCCGGAAAGCGAATTTGCGGTATCGTTCCGTAGTCGTTATAAAATATTCAACGTTTTAAAGCTAAAGTTTCGAAATTTTTTGAGACATTTACTAACTCTTCAACTAAATATTGTAAGATTTTCTTTAAATTTCAACAGAAAAATAGCTCTGCGAATAAAATTAGACACGAAAACTACACTAAGCCTTGGCTAGATATCAGCGGCTGAGGCCGAGCGGCGCATCTCGAGCTGCCGGCGGCCGGGCTTGCCGTAACGGCGAGAACAGAAAAATACCTCGTTAAAAAACAGATGCACGGCGTCTAAAATAGTCCATGCAAAAGCTACTCAGATTGATAACATTTTAACGCCTTACTCCCAAATAATCTTTGGTATTGTGAATAGTTTTATCTAAATAATATTTTAGACACCCTACTCTGTCTTTATAGTAGTTCTCGAATTTAGGTACATGGTAAATCGGTTCTTTAGGCGGAAGGATGGATCCGAAGGAGCCGCGTTACTGAACTATTTCCCTCCGCGTAAGGGGAGGTTCTTTCCTAGGAGCATAGAGAATATCGTGTAGCTCCCCCAGGCACATGTTACGTACTTCACGTGTAAAGCCTAATCGGCTTCTGCTTTTACGGATACGTTAAGCTACGTTTTCATGGTCGCTTGTAGCGTGTAAATGACTAGCTTGCGAGTAAAAAACGGGCGAAACTCGCAAGCATTTTCATTTTCATGGTCGCTCTAAGCATACGCTTGTAGCCTGAGCTTCCAAACTTTGATTTTTGAACGCTACACGCCGCGATCAAATCGAAACAGATATTTTACGCGCAAGCGGTGGTTACAAGCGGCGTGTGAGTGTCACATAATCAGAAAGAGCCAATAGGAAATTTATTTGTTCGCCATTTTTAAAGAACCGTTTTTACCGTGGCATTAGTACAGTTGCTAAATGTAAATAACCCAGTAAAAAGTCGGTGGCGGATCAAAAGAAGGAATTGAAAAAAGGGAAATTGAGTTAAAAGAAAAATAATAATGATATGACCAAGGCTTAATTCGAAATGAATAGAACTTATCAAAGAGCCGAAATCCCCCTCTGTTTTACGGTTTTGCCATATCGGGTGGACCCACCAACATATCCCTTTGTATCGTCGTTTAATATTTTGTTTTCTCTTAATTATTAATAGCGATAAATTTTCTTTAGAATCAGCAAATTTCGTAGTTCTTCGTCCGCCATCTTAAAAAGTCTAGTAAACAAGCTCTAGATGTCGCTAGCGGGTATTTTCAATGCTACCATAAAAACATGATTGCTTGTTTCCGAGCCAGTAAACTACACGCGGAACTTTGACGTTAGCAAAAAATACTCGCACGCTAGTCATTTACACGCTACAAGCGACCATGAAAACGTAGCTTTAGTATCTATACATATTCATGGTCTAATCTCTTCAATCCTGTAACGAATCTA
Organism: Phalangium opilio; assembly: GCA_019434445.1. Lineage (NCBI taxonomy): Eukaryota > Metazoa > Arthropoda > Arachnida > Opiliones > Phalangiidae > Phalangium > Phalangium opilio. The sequence continues at coordinate 30,244 of JAEQBA010002624.1, forward strand.
CCTCTTCTCCTAGTTGATTTAACCATTGTCCCCACGATTCACCTATGTCGACTTCGTAATGCAATGCAACACTATCATCAAACAAAAAAAGAGAAACACGATATTATGAACAGTTTTCGTTAAAGATTTTTGTTTTGTAAATTATTATTTCAAGGATATATAGTAGTAGCAGAAGTAATATAAGAAACCTCCCTACGGGAGGGAAGTATACAAGGCGCCATAGGCATAACGTTAAAACACGCGAGACATCCTCGAACCGCCAAATACCATATTCAGACACTATTGCTCACGGACAAGGTACGGCAGATCTTAGTACTTTGATATGGTCGTTGGAATTGGAAAAGAGGAAAAAAACTCTTCAAACTAGTGTAGTCTGCTTAACCGTCTGTCGTAAAGAAATAGAAGATTCCTGATTTTGCTAATAAATATTCACATACGGTTATTTCGAAACGAAAATCTAGTTTTTTGTGAAGCCAAGAAGAAGATGAAGATTATGAATACAAGAACAAAATTTCGAGATAGATAATAACACCATTTTAAAATCTATCTATGTATAGTGTTAGTCATATACCTTGGTAAGGTAAGGGTTTAATTCCAATTTTATGCAAAGACCTATGAAAATCCTATAATCGAGTCACTGCCTGTTTAGGAATGATTGATTATCATCAAAATCTAAAAATGCTGCATGAATTATTTCATTGGAAAAGTTTAAAATCACAATGAGTCTGTGAAATTGACTTAACTTAAGCAGCCGACGCAATCGCGAGATCAGAGAATGTATTCCTACGCTCTACGCGGCGCGGCCCTATTTTTTAAACTTTGTTTACGGCTTTATAAGTGCGCGGGGACATTCGCGGTACGAGGATGTATCGGGAAAAATTCGCCTTTGTATACTTTCCTCCCGAAGGGATGTTTCTTATATTACTTTTGGTAGTAGTAAAATAAGGGCGCTTTCGGAAAATTTTCATCGCCAAAGCCGGTCACAGAATAAAGCATTGCCCTTGTAACTCCTATATATTTAACTCCTGGTTACAGGCATAAATCATCGGGTTTGGATTATAACAAAGTCTCGAACAATAATTAAATATCATACTACATAGGCACTTTGTGATATTTACCTTGTGTTAGGCCTACAGCGTTTAAATAAATGAAGAATTCTCTCAACCCATAGTTTATTAATAAAAAATGTCTTCGTGGACAAAGACTTGAAAAAGTAAATGATAAGAAAACAAAATGGAATGACCGAAGTAACAGATATTAAAATTTTTCTTTAAAGACATGATTATAAAACATCAATTATTTGAAAAAAAATACTTATCGTCGTTTTTTTTCACCAAAATTACATTTGCATTGTTTTCGAAAGACAGATTATTCATTCTATATATTCTTTGTGGTATTAACAGTTTTCGAATGAAAAGGATTAGAATAAATATCCGAGTATGGATATGGGTTATTTTTAAAGGTTTCTCTTTTCGAACTATAAGGCAAAACGTTGTTTAAAACGACTAAATTCAACCGAAGGAAGAAATTTTATCTTTCATCATGATTGACATTTTAAACGTCGCTTTAGGGTGCTTTGGTTTTGCGCCTGCATTTATACGACCACGATTCAATTTGGGTCACATTTTTTGGGTCGATGATTTAAAATGTTTTATAAATGAATCATTAAAATCTGGATAAAAGACATTATTAACAAAAAACCTTTGGTATATTATTGAGTGCGTGAGAACTGTTTTAAAAGTTGTGATTGAATTAGTTTGGTATGACTTCAACTCGCTATGAGGAACACATTGTAGAGCAAACGTATAACACGAAACACGTAAATGGACACCGACAAATGGTGGGCTGCGTATTTATTTCACTATTGGGCTTAGTTTCCAGAATTAAAACGTATTGTAGTTCAAATTAAAAGCTGCAATCCTTTTAAATATCACTAACGAGGAACTGTTTCTATCATGGTCTACACTGGAAATCTAGCTGTAAATATAAACGATGTCGCATGTTTCTGTTATATAGTAAATCTTTGACACGAACCATTTTGAAAAGAATGGAAAATTTAATGATACAAAATTTTTGGGCAAATGTAATTTTGGTGAAAAAAACGAAGATAAGTATTTTTTTTCAAATAATTGATGTTTTATAATCATGTCTTTAAAGAAAAAGTTTAATATCTGTTACTTCGGTCATTCCATTTTGTTTTCTTATCATTTACTTTTTCAAGTCTTTGTCCACGAAGACATTTTTTATTAATATCTGTTCCTTCAGTCTTCATTTTAATTAAGATTTTTAAGAAACTGTGGCATTTTCAAAATCTCCACTAAGCACAAACATAAATATAGGGGAGCGTAAGCATAAGGGACCTAATATTGCTAGTTAGTTACTAATGCTTTCAGGTACCAGTTAATCAGTTATCACCAATGAGATTAATTTATCACTGAAAACATCAAATTTTCATAATAAAATAATTTTGGCCTTTCCTTATCCCCTGGCTTTGAGCATTAAAATATTTAAAATAACTCTGAGGATTATCTAGAATCATTTCTACTGATATTTCAAATTCAGAAGAATCAGAGTCATCGTTTTGAGCCTTTCAGATGACTGGCTTGGACTTATGTTGCTGGTATTTGGTTTTCGTTGTAGCAAAGAGAATTGGTATATTCTCTTTGGTTGTAGCAGTGTAACCAGGGATAAGGGAATTGAGATGGATTGCAAATAATGATGGGCGACCTACGGCCAGACATGTAAATAGTGATAATTTCATCGAGAGCCAGCAGGGCTCCCGACCCACCCAAAGCCCAATTTTCTTGGGTACCCGGGGCTCCCTAGTGGACAAGGGTAATTAAATAAAAAAACTCGAATATCATACTGAGGCATAGAACTATTTTGGTGTCGAGGAAAGCCGCGTATTTTTAACTTTTACTTTCACTTTTGAGTCTTGAACTCTTGTGAGAGTTCTGATCGCCCCGAATTTTTCAGGGTACCCGGGTGGTACCCGACCCCCTCTAAAAATATTTTATCAGGGTGTCCTGTGAATTTTCTTGGGTGTCACAGGCTCCCTGGTACCCCCTATTTACAAGTTTGCCTACGGCACCGTATCTCTCCCAATGTACCTCGCGCACGCCCCTACCCTTCGGTAGGCAATTGCTAAGTGCTGCCGCGTAGCGCCATTTTATTTGTATGAGAGCTAGCTTCTAATTTTAAGATAGAGGGGGCGCCCTTTACAATTTCATCCAGTACGAGTGTACGACCCCACCTAACCGCTGAGGATGCTGGGAGGACTACGGTGCCGTAGGTGGGGGTACACAAGCAACGCTATAGGTATGGGGGTTTCCAATACAAGGTGTAACCAAAGAGAATATAGGGGAGGAGTGGAAAGAGGGGAAAATCTTGTTGCTCTTTTCTACCGCGCATCTTCAATGCGCAGTACCGAGGCATTTCCTTTTGAGACATTTAACGGTATCGTAGGTGGCGCGACTGAGCCGGAAACTCCCTCGTACCACTAGTATAATTTAGAGGCAACCATGTAATTTAGCCTTGTGGAGCGGGGGATCTTCAACTCCTCCCCTATATTCTCTTTGGTGTAACTGAGACAAAGTTTCTTCCTGCAAGCATAGCCCACTCGATCCGCGCTCATGGACGCAAGCTGCTCGCGCTATATAATAATATTTGACCACGTCGTCTGCTAAACTTAGGAATTGGACAATTAAACTTTTTGAGTTAATGTCTGGACTCTGGTTACCCTTGCATTTTCTTAGTGGTCCCGTGGTTTTATTTTTAAACTGGTAATTTGCCCTGTATCATTATTGTGTAAGAGACAGCCTGGCAGCCCCGTATTTGTTTACCCTGCCCATAGCCCACTAGATCACGCGTAACACTACGCAAGATGCAGAGCAGCGTCCGTGAGCATGGATCGAGTGGGCTATGTCCTGCCTGGCCAAGTCAGCTGACTTAGGTCAAATATTTATTACTTCTATGCGACTTAATTCTAGACATTCTTGAACGAATCATCTTGTGAAAATTTTATAAGACATGCTTCTGGCGCTGGGTTTTTTCTGAGCCAAATTTGCTTTTTAAATTTAAAAAAAATTAATTTCAACCTCCTCTCTTAATTTTCCTCTCTTCAGAAATTACTAATGATGATAGTGTGTTACATATTTATCCAAAATTTATATTAAATTAATTAGCACACTGTACATCCCTTTAATTTGTAATTTCGCGCTTGGAAGAGGCTGAATTAAAAATATTGATTTGATGACAGGAATTAGTGATAGTGTGATTGAATCTATCATTTATTTTGCCAGCAAAAAACGTCTCTTCGTAGCGGTAACCCTTGTCTAGAAACCAGGGAATGAACCCTTCTGCGTAGTTTGAATTAATCTACTGTACACATCAAAAATGTATCTAATTTAAACAAAAACCTTTATTCTAAATTATAGCGGTTATAAATAGTAATTAAAAACGTAACTGTTACCTAATAAAAATGATTGCAAGAGCCGGGATAAAAAACTGGTTTGTCAGCAGGGTTTAGTGATCGTGTGATTTAATCTATCAACTATTTTACCACTAATTTAAACAAACAAAATGATCTGCGCAGTGGTTACCGTTGACCGCATGCACCAGATATAATCTCTGTAGCGTTTATCGTTGGCAATCTGGCCATTGTTTATTGTTTTCTTAGGTAACGTTAGAATGAACGCAAAATAATTAATAATTCAATTGTTACCAAGTACAAATGATTGGAAGGACCTGAATTAAAAATATTGGTTGATTTGGTGACAGGGTTTAGTGATAGTGTGATTGAATCTATCATTTATTTTACCAGTAAAAAACGTATCTTCGTAGCGGTAACCGTTGCCTGACGGCACCAGTCGAGAAACCAGGGAACGAACCCTTGTGCGTAGTTTGCATTGATCTACTTTAAACAACAAAAATTGATTTAATTTAAACAAATTACCTAATTAGCGGCTATCGTTGGCCAATGGCACCAGGTGAAACACCATAAAACGAACGCAACACGGCCATTTGGTCTCTAGTCTACAATAGTACAATCAGCCTGTCTTGAACTTTTGACCGAGGCTTAGTGAAATCAGTGAATTTAAAAATTATCGGCTAAATCTTAACTTTAAATTCTTTTGTATTAAATTATAATGAAGTTTAACTTACGAGAATAAAATAAAATTTGGACTGATTAACCCCTTCTTTTAGATGAAAAGTGGAAAAATTCGCCTTAAGCTCGTCCATAAACAGAGCGGACGACGCATTTAGTAAACAAAAAACTTCGCTATATTAGCGGTAAAACAGCGTAAGTCCAACAGTACGTTTCTCTATGATTTTAGCTAGGATTATACCACGTAAGTCCAACAGAATAAAAGGTCGTAAGTTTAAGTATGTGCTTAAAAGTACAAAAAGTAATACTTAATATTAATTGTTTTCAATAAAACTTCGAAAGGCACCAGAAAAATGTTCAACCTTTCATTTAAAACCATTTTCAGACCTATCGAATAAATACTCTTCAAAAAATGGTCGAGACCATTTGGCTATCACAGCAAACATTTCCCATGTTATTCCTATGGGAAAATTTCCCTTTTTTTGCCAAAATGTCTGAATTTTTTTATTGAAATGAAAACCACCCTTAGCAACTTTATTTTCTATAATAAAAACTAATGGAGGGATCTCTTTGAAATTTTAACCACATATTAAGGGTCCGAATTTTAGTTCAGTGGAATGTTTTCAAAGCAGTAACCATGATAGGAAAAAAGTTACATCGAAACAAAAAACCAGAAGCGGATAAGAGGAGAAGCCTCTATCTAGGCAAAAAACGTGAAACGTCTTGTTTTCGCGCTTAGAGACATCGACGCAGCGATACAATTTTATTGACGGCGAAAAAATAGCGCCTTTACATAAGACATAATAGTCCTACGCCAGCGGCTATTTTGAAATTGTAACTGTCGTCTGCTACAGCGGAGTCTGTGATAAAGTGATGGTAGGCCCAGGGTTAGTTCAATAATGGATATTGAAGCTGTTTATGATTTAATTTTAAAAGATATTACAAGTGAAAGTTTTGTAAAGCATATTGGGAATGAAAGGCAAGAAATTTTACATAATTTATTTGTAAAAATCTCGCTTACTTTAGACAAACACACCCAAGTAAACTTAGGACTTTATGGTCTAATAAGAAGGTTATGTTTAATATTTTTAAATCTGAAAGAGAATATTTCCAAAAATGATTCCAAGAAAAAGTCCCAATTTTTGTAGTTTAACCGTTGTTTGCACATATTTAGTGCTTGTTTGTTTCAAATCAAGAAATACTTGGCATTGAAAATTTCTCGTCTGGGGTATGTGCACCGCCATTTTATTTTACCATTTTTTTTATTTTTTTTTTTTTTTTGGACAAAGTCGAACTATTTTCTTTCTACAAAGACTATTCATAAGTTGTCAGTCCTCAACCACTTTAGTGTTCTCTTTAGTGAAGCGCGAAACCAAGACGTTTCAGATTTTTAACGTGGCGTCTATGGCTTGATAGAGGCTTCCCTCCGAAGGAGGTTTAATTATAGGCTTCTGATTAAACGCAGTATGAGGTCTTATCTAAGAGAGCAACCGCTCTCTCAGAATACTCCGGAGCATAATCATAGTTACTCTGTGAGTGATTTAAAATATTATGTCGGATTTTTACATTAAATGGTTTTGTTATTAAACATAATTTATTATTACCGGATTAATCAGAATATTTGTTAATGTTGAATAATTATCAGGAGCCTTCATGATATGCAAAAATCCAAATTTTAGAGTGATCTAGAATTTGAAATAATACAGTAAAACATTTCGTTTCTACCAACTCAAATGGACTTATTCACCTATGATTATTCATTTATTGCCAAAAGCGGATAAGGTTTGGCACGGGATAAGGCTTGACAAGGGATAAGGCTTGACACGGGATAAGGCTTGACACGGGATAAGGCTTGACACGGGATACGGCTTTTTGATATTACGTACAGACCACGTTTCAGACTAATACGATAACTCTTCAAGAATGATGTGGACGTACAAGTATGAGTGGCTTATTCTGAATTGTTGGCTTCTTTCAGCGCAAAGCGATATATCTTAAAGGGATACACTGGATTAGAATTGTTATTTGTTATCATTTCAATCTTGGCCCTTTGTTTAGGCTGAAATATCGTTGCCATCTTTGATATAGTCACGTAAAATCAATTTAATCCTAAATGTTCATTTAACATTTTGTGTTCTGAACTTTTGCAGCTGGTTAAATGCAACTTAGTTTTGATCTAAGCTTATTAATGTTTATGACGTCAGTATAAATTTCAACGCAAAGAGGTTCAACGTCAATATATGGCTATCAATGATTTAAAACTGTGGATTGATTTGGTAAAATTGTACGTAATTTGTGAAGTATATACTTGAAAAAATCCATAACACTATGAAACTTTAAATATTCAGTCCAGATAGCTAAGCTACGTTTTCAAACAAATATGTTTCTAGTGTGCTTTTCTATTAAGAAAAATTATTGCAAAAATTTCCTTTTAATGCACAAAGCGGAATTGATGACATAATTCCATGCGGGTGACGCAGATCAAAATTCATGCCACGTTATTAATTAAAGTATTTAATTTAACTTTAAACGTACCTACCAACCGTCGTCTCACTTAGGAATCAGCCTGTTCCAACTTGCCCTTAAAAATATCGACGTGACAATATCACGTGATAATGAGAACAATGGCAAAAACGTGTTGGTTTCTTATTTACAGAAGCTCGTGTCTGGAATTGTTTGCTTGGTCAGTAAGTCGGTATTGATAATACGGCCATAAGTATACAATTTATTCTATAAGTCACCGAAAAGTGAAAGTTATCGATTCTATACGGGATTCTCAAATCCTTAGAACAAATGATAGACAGAGATATTTTCATTAAGGGTGTCAATCGGGTACAATTATCGATATTTTAAAAAGTATCGAAATAGCAAATCGATACTTGTAGCATGTCAATAAAAGTAGCGTTGTTCTGATTCTTAACGTCAGAGATCTCATAAAAAGTACCAAATATATCTGAACAACAAATATGTCCAGTGGACATGTTAAGGTTTTAACACTGTGCCGGATGGAAATGACACCCGCTGATATCGATAGAAATTACCAATTTTGGTTGAAAGTACTCTATCGAAGATGAACGTCAAGTAAATAGCCAGAATTTAAAATGACTAGCAAATATTAACTGGTTTTTTTATTTATTTAGCTATACTGGTGTATTGACGGAAAGCGAAATGGATTATGGTTAAAGTTTACGGACCTGGAAAAGGCACTAGCGTACTTGGAATATTGTTAGGAGACGTATGCTTTCGTTCGTTGAGACGGAAAACTAAATCTAATCATTCAGTTAATTGATTTATGAGTCATTAAAACCTTCGACTATTTCGACTTCACAAACGTGGCACTGGTTAAAGAATGGGTTATCGTTAGTTCCAATCAGGCTGTGGGTTACCAATCAACAGCGTCATTTCTCAGTGTCTTTGATGCAAAGGTAAGTGCACGAGGCTTAATTACGGGCTAGACCATCTTGTTATATCTTACGACCTTCAAGAAATTTCGCTTAAGCGTCCGTTCAGCTGGGATAAATGAAACTTCTAACCCCTTCCACTTCTGAGTAGAAGGGAAATTCATATTTTTTTCTCTCTGCGCGTGGGCGAAATTTGTTTAAAGTTCTATCGTTTCGTGACCTATTGTTAACGCCTCAATTTAAAGTCGTCTCACGTGTGGCTGGTTTTCGGCCTAACTGGAAATCTATAATACGTTGGTTAGTATATCAGTTAATATTTACTCATAATCATGGTGGAATATATCGATGGCAAGTGGAGCATGAGGACTTCCTTATACTTATTTTCAAAATGTTATTTACCACAAAATGTAATGAAATTGTTATTTATAATTATATTCCATTACCTACTAATATATTATGTAGATGGAGAAGCTTACTGCATCGATCAAATTTGAATATCGGCTCGATAAAGTTGAAGTTAGAAATGTGAACGATAGCGTCGCTATTAAAATCTGAATTTACCAAGAAAATTATTGCTTTAAATTTGACCATCAATTAAATAACGGTTTTCTCGATAAATTATAGTTAGTTTTATTGTTTCTGTTTATTATTTAAGGTGGCAGATCTTTTGAATCAACGGCGTCATACTCACGCCATTGTAGTCGATGGAAGTGTTACAAGCCACAGAGTTGGTTCACTCGAAGGGAGTTGAGAGATTAGAATCGAACTTTCATAGGCACAACTATTGTTAAATCGAGACTTTCAGAAAATATATAAAAAAACCAAAATAAAATTAACGCTCAAGTGAACGTTAAAACCACCGAGTAAAGTCGGACTGCGTTTGCCCTCTTTGAACTCGATAACTAAAAGGCGAGACACGTGGCTTGCTTCTAGATTTAATAGAATGCTAAAAAACAATTACAGTAGTGTTTTTCGAGAGATATTTTTGATTGGACACAACAGCAATGGATTTTTTAATCATTTTCATATTTTATAGAGAATCTATAGACCAAGTTGACTCAATAGGCCAAAAAAGAATTCAAGTTTTTTTGGGGGAGGGGGGGGGGAAGAATGGGTAACTAACTCATTATATTTACGCTTATTGGCAATAGGTGCCACAAGGAACACATACAGCTAATTGGAATCATTGTGTAGAATATTTTCAAAGAAGACTAACCATTATGTATGACTTATTTTACCTCGCGAACAATCTATCTCGCTGCACTTTGCAAGCTCCTAGGAACTTGCATTGCTACCAACAAATGACCACGGTTAGAAAGACGTCATAATTATGAGGCGTGACGAAGTACTCGAACCCAGCCCATAAAACCAGCCTAGAAATTAACATGGTTGATATGAAGGCACAAAGACTCTTAATAGCTGTATTTATTCCTGGTGGCATGAGTACAACTTATATATAAATATGAACCATAGCTCACACGATCACCTAATGTAGTACGTGGAAAGTTTTTACCTCTCCGAGTGACGTATGTCACGGAGAGGTTCTAATTTCGACGTGTCTGTGTGTGTGTGTTTGTGCGTCTGCATACGATTGACAAGTGGGGATTCTGACAATCTTTTCACCCACATAGTGGGGACCCGACTTACATGTGGGGACATTTTAAAGTCCTCACATGTAAGTAATTAGATAAATGATATAATTAATTTTTTTGAAAAAGTCCCCACTTGTAAGGTACTTGGGTTTTTCACATTACAAGTGGGGACCATGGAAATTAACACATATCCGAGAGATGTTGCCAGAGGTTTTAACACACCCGGGTACCCAGTTGTACGAAATGAGGACCATATGGTCTCTTCGGCGTACATGTGGGGGCTTAAAAATGGGTTTTCATTACAATAAGCACAGATAGATGTCGCTACTTTAGAAATAGAAAGTATACATTATTCAGCTATAACAATATAAAATCTTGTATCTCACAGACCGAACGGTGATTTTTTCATAATTTAATTACACTTGACGTACGAAAACTACTTTTCCTAATTCTTTAGGCGTCATTAAATTAACTTCGTTTAAAACATTAACTCGATTAAAAAACTGCATGTCCCCAGATGTACATTAAAAAGACGGCCAAGTTCCCCACATTTTAAAATGGGACCAACGTTACATATAATGTAAATTTCATCATAATTATCAATATTTTAATTAAAAAAAAGTGAATTAAAATGAACTTTGAAAACATAAATTTTAAGGACCCCACTTGTCCGTTGAAATGACAGCGAAGGTCCCCACTTGTAAAATTTTTGAGTTTTAAAAAATATCTTCAAATACTTGAAGGAAACATAAAGATCCTATTTCGTAAATTTCATCATAATAATCAGTATTTTAATTACAAAAGTATAATATACATGTAATTAGAAAATGTGTGTTTAAAAGACCCCACTTGTCTGTTGAAATGACAGCTAAGGTCCCCACTTGTAAATTTGTCAAGTGTGAAAAATTATCTTCAAATACTTGACACTAATTCAAAATCTAAAAATTTATACACAAATGTCCCCAGATATAAGGTAGGAAGACGGTTTAGGTCCCGACTTGTAAACCTGAAATTAGCTCAAAACTTAAGTGTTAAGCTAGAAATAGGACTGATTACTTAAATTTCTTTCTGATAATCAATATTTTAGCTATAAAATTAAAATATGCATGAAATTTGAAAATATGTGTTTAAAAGACCCCACTTGTCTGTGAAAATGACAGTGAATGTCCCCACTTGTAAATTTATCGAGTGTGAAAAATGAAATTGAAATACTTGATGGAACCATATAGGCTTTGACACTAATACAAAATCTAATAATTTATACACAAATGTCCCCAGATATAAGGTAGGAAGACGGTTAAGGTCCCCACTTGTAAACCTGAAATTAGCTCAACACTTAAGTGTTAAGCTAGAAATAGGTCAAATACCAAAATTCCATTATAATAATCAATATTTTAACTATGAAATTACAATATACATGAAATTAGATAAAGTGTGTTTAATAGACCCCACTCGTCTGTTGAAATACCTAAAACAATCGTATAGGGTTTGACACAAATTCAAAATCGAAGTGTTTGTTAAGAATTCTCCTCAAATATATGGGGAGGAATTCATAGATTTCATCTGCTTGGAATCTTTAACAGCCGTGTTCTGGGTCTTTCTGCGTCAATTAATGGGGGCAGGTGTAGAAGTCGTCACTCGTGACGTCATGCATAATGTATATTGACATTAACCTGATATTGACATGGCTAGAATCCTACTCTGAGATTCCCTATTAGCACCGAACCCTAATGTAAACAAATTCACTTTGCGTGTGCTGAACGAGTAAACCTTGGGTTGTATATACTTTTTAAGTTTTAATTTATGGAGTTTAAATTGAGGTTCGTCTTAAGTCAATGCCTAACTTTCTCTTTAAGCTCGATTTTCACCATTCTTAATATTTTTATTTTTTGGTTTTAATGGCTAAACATTTGTTGATAACAGAAGAAGTTTTTTGTGTAAGAGTATGAGTTATTAAGTCTTTGCGAGAGGAGGATTTATTTTGTTGTTTGATAGATTAGATTCATTTTTTCCTGTGGTTTTATTGATTTGAATGGCGAGGAAGGTTTTTTGTAAATAAATTTTTAAACCGTTCGATGGCAACTTATTATGATTATTCGATATATACTCTGTTCCAGCATTGGTTTTCAGCACTAGCCAAACTAGGTCTCTATGTAACGACGAACAAATATTTTTTTCAGTATAGATAGTTTTCACACATGGAAAATTCATACCATTTACACCAGGAGACCGGGCTATCTGGCGGACAAAAACCCGTCTGCTTTTGTCCTCCAGATAGCCCGTCTTCCTTGTGTAAAGGTGGAACAATGTATATATCGCATCAGCTGCCGTCGGAGATAAGGAGTAGAGCGAGGGGTCGGACGTTTTGGATAAAATGTACGGGATTTTGAAATACAATTTGATTTCTCCGGGTATCGTTTGATTTAGTCGGATTTTGATTCATTTCAAGATTCGATAAAATCCCACGGATTTTGCTAAATTTTCCCTGTGATTTCCACGGATTTTGAGATATTTTCTGTGATTTCCATAGATTCTGAGACTTTTTCTTGGATTTCGTGAATTTTGTAATGGACTTCGCGAATTCTTTACTGATTTTGTGATTTATTTACTAATTTTTTCATTCTGTTATTTCGTTACCGATTTTGTGATTTAGTTATTTCGTTACTGATTTCGGTTTTCTGGTGAGATTTCGAAATCAGCGATATAAGTTTGAATTGTTGCCGGATTTGTGATTTTGTTATTGTTTTCGGATTTCTTAAGTTGGATTCCGTGAATGGCCGACCCCTCGGAGTCGACTATCCTATAGCGGTAAAAAATTTTTTCACACGCGTTTATGATTTCCCAACAAAACGAGAGGAGAGAGTCTTGTCTGGTTGTCATCCATTATGACAGTGCAGAGAATGTAGGGGAGAATTATGCACCTTCATTTTTGTTCTGCCAACTACTGTAGGTTCTTTACATGTACATGAAGGAAACATGGAAATCGGGTTTGGGGTAGGAGGGGTGTTCAAAGACTGGTAAAAAAGGAGACAGAAGTAGATTACCGTGGCGCGAAAACTTTATTTTTGAATTTCGGCTCTAATTTCCAGAAATCTTATGGTTGAAATGTATTTATTATTATCTGGGAGAGTTTCTAATTGTGTTTGATAAGGCTAAATATGTTTAAAATTAAATTAACGGCTCTTTGAAAATAAAATTTAACATAGAGTCGTAGCTTTAAGTTCATTTACTTCTGACGAGAAAATCTACGTGATGAAATGTAGGCGGATTTATATATAATGATAATTCATGAAAGGGATAAAATAGTTCCGATAACAGAGACAGATAGCATCACTTGACTTGGGGCCTTTGGGACTTGGCCTGGGCTTAATTTATTTTTAAAAGTGGACAAGCAAATTTTCTCTTCGGTTCTCTTTGGTACGTTTTGGGTTTCTCAACCGAAGGTTTACGAATAATTAAACACGTGGACGTGGTCACGTGGTACACTGCAGGCTTGTGTTATGTGATTTTAGTGTCGCGTACAAGCAAAGTGTCTCTCTGTTGAAAATAAGAATTAATTGTTGCAACTAATTGGAAGAATTATGGGTTTAATATAGCTTCTGGAAGGCTTCTGGTCTGTTCGCATGTATTTTGCAATTCCCTCGCAATATGTTAATTTTGGACTAATTACACAAATTTAACATAATCCTTATTAAATAAAGGGTCGTTTAAATGAAAACTGGTTCCAAGCTTAATTTGAATTACCGCAGACATTTGTTAGATATCAAGGTTAGATTTATTACTTTAGGATCGCGAATCATTCTCAAATGAGAAAACCATAAGGATGCCAGCTAATCCACCTTATTCCCTATCGTCGGAAGTTGGGGCTATCTCGGGATTCGTAGAGAGGATTAACGGGAAGAAAATCAAGAAATTCGTCTGTCGTATGCTACAGTAGCAGCTGACAGATGAATTTCTTCCCGTTCCTCTCCTCCACGAATCCCGAGATAAGACTATGTTCTGGCGATAGGGAATAAGGTGGATCATAAGTTAAGAAGATATGTTCCATAAGTATGAAACTTATGCTAAAGACTTACTTAGAGCTATCGCGAACGACGCGAGAATTGAGTGCACTCGGTTTTTCAGTCCATCTTCCTATTTAGTCTTTGTTAAGCCTTTTACAGAATCTATGACGTTTTGCCAGCGTCACTTCAAGACAAACTCTCAGTTACCGGTGGCAAACTTATGGAACATACCTTATGACCTCATGGTGGATTGAAAATACTAGTAAGTAATAATTCGTATTCATAATAAATAAGGCAAATTCAATCGTTTAAATAGTTTTAAAAGCCATAATTAATTACTCGAGACTCAATCGACACTCAGTGCCTAGACATGGAAAGTTCAAACAGAGAGCTTCGAACGGTATGAGTCGTAGGATTTAAAAGGATTGTAATAAATGCTGGCGCGATTTATCTATTATGAATAATTGAGGATCCTACCTTTGTTTTCTATTATATTTTAACTCTGGAAGGTCTAGAAGTACAGTTCTAAATGAATAGACAAAAAGGTTAGAAACACATTGTTTCAATCGTATTAGAGAGTGTAATTTAAATATTGTTCAAATTACAAGGGAGGTTAATTAAAGGAACTTAGTCAATTTTAAAGCAAAATATTAAGTGGTTAAAATTATTTTCTTTTCAAGCCATTTTTTATTTTGAAATATCGATAAATTTAGGAATGAAAACACCGTTATAAAGAAATTTGTTATAAATAAGTAAGACAACGTTATTAAAATACAATGCCGAACCAATTCTTCTCGAATTTCTTGGCAATATCCAGGGCCGGATTAAGGGGGGGGGCACCTGCCCCAGGGCGCCAGCCAAATAGGGGCGCCCAAGAAGTCTGGTGATAACCAAATCTGAGCGATTGTTTTATTAAATTTTGGAAAAACTCAAAAACATGACGTTAGTTTTGAATGATTACGGACTGTTTTCCATTTTTAAATAGCGTGAGCGTATGAAAAGCTTTGAATTTCGATGGTTGTCTATCGTGATTCGTATTACGTGTATAGGCTACATTCTTGCTTAGAGAAAGAAAGAGATTAGAAGTAGTTTTTGACTTTTATTCCCACGCTTTTAACCCATTTGCTTAGGATCCACTTTAGTCTATTTTCGCCGACTCTCCCACAGTTTCCATTTCCCAACTTTCCATGCTGTTCCCATGCTACTGTTGCTACAGAAGATATTGAACCCGATCTTGGACATGAACTATTCCAGTTTAAAGGATTACTTTCTTCTTTATTAGAAGAATTTAACACTGGTCACCTAAATGCACCAATGCTCAAGATCTGTTAAAGATATTAAGAGACAAGAAGTTAGATTGTATATTTCCCAACGTCGAAATAGCGTTACGGATATATCTTTGCTTACCTTGTTCAAAGTGTTCTGGAGAGAGGTCTTTTCGACTCTTAAAAGAGTTAAAAACTACCTACGCTCGACAATTTCTCAGGAAAGACTCAATTCCTTAGGTATATTAGCTGTCGAGACCGATTTATTAAACAGGGTTCATACAACTTCTGGAAAACAAATTTCCCTGAGATTTCCAGGTTTTTCCCCATATTCTTCCCTGAGATTTCCAGGTTTTTCCCCATATTCTTCCCTGAGTTTTCCAGGTTTTTCCCCATATTCTTCCCTGAGTTTTACAGGTTTTTCCCGTATATGGAGTATCCTATGGAGCAAATGTTAACCAAGGGGGGAAATAGGACTATAACATACTCAAAGGACATCCCCGTATCTCTAATATAACCAGAGTTATGAGCCTCCAAAGTACAGTGTAATTTTAATCCTATGGAGGAAATGTTCTGGAACAATTAGCTTAATTACTCGGCTCCTGATTGACGCAAATTTCCCTGAATTTTACTAAAATTCCAAATTTCCCTGAATTTTTCCTGAGGTTTTGGTCAACTATTTATTTCCCTGATTTTTCCAGGTTTTCCCTGTTTTACAGGTTTGTATGAACCCTGTTAAATCAAATTAGTTGGGAGGAGACGATAAATAGATTTTCCGAGTCTAAATCTAGAAAAGCCTATTCAAAGACATAGGGATACTTTTCACAGGGAAATTTGTGGAATTTAGTCAGGGAAAACCTGGAAAGGTCAGGGAATTTCATTCCAAAAATTTTGTACGAACCCTGTAAGAGAGGGGGCGCCCATCGAGCCACTGCCCCCGGGCGAAAATCTTCTTAATCCGGCCCTGGCAATATCATTCGTATTTAGCTTCTTTAAAATCTGTAGTCTTAATTTGATTTGTTCTAGCATCACAGAATTAATAAAGGTTTCTTTTATTGGGCTGTATTAACAAAACGCTTCAATAGTAGGAAAATTTCAGCGCAATCGCTCTTGTGAAAACTGTTTGCATCTTTCAAAATCACAAAAAAATCCGAATACTTCTAATATGTTAATTTCTTGCCTAGCTATGCTATTAAGCTGGCAACTAAATAATTACAATTAGCAGTTAGAAAAATGTTTTAAACTAATTAATTAGCCAATTAGTAATTTGACATATAAACTAATTCAATTCAATAAGAAATTAGTCATTTATTTTTAAACTAATTAATTTCAATTACAAATTTCTAATTAATTACCTGTATAATTAAGGTCAAAAAATTAACCGTAAGTAAAAAATAACACCATGAAAGTGCCCATGGACTTCCTACTCCGCCTTTGGTTATGCATTTATTGTTTTCGATAAAGGGGTATGAAAGCCTAACATGTATTATTCTCGAGAAATGAGAAAAGCCTCGAAACTTCCATCATGATAAATTTAGTTTCATTTCATCATTTTCTTGCCACTGTTCCTAAAACGGGCTCCGGAGTTTTAAATCCATGCGCACTGCTATTAATTCAAGAGGGAAAATCATGATCGAAATGCGGGAGTTACGATTTACGAAAGAGTCATAGTTTTCACTGTGAAACGGAGAGAGAGGAAACAGTGGGTGGGTTAACAATTTTGTTCCCCCCTCACTACTGGTAGTAGAACGCATTCTCTCCCGTTTAGATGAAACTCGATTTTTTACTACAAATCGGCGAAAGAGATTAATTGAAAATCCAATTGGCTAATAAGCCAAACTAAATATAATTAATTTTAAAAAGGATAAATGCCTTTCCGATGCACACTTATTTATTATAATTATTTCTCAATTAGCTGTAAATAATTAAAATTCAATTACCATTTTCAATTAGTGAAAAATGCCAATTAATTAGATTTTTAAATAGCTAACTAATTAATTAGCACAGCTTGGATTTCTTGTATCACTTTCCCCCGAGTAAAATCTATGTTTAGCAACTATACTTAGAGTTTGAGCGGTATCTCTTTCCCCCGAGTAAAATCTTTGTTTAGCAACTATACTCAGAGTTTGAGCGAAATCTCAAGAATTCTCGGTTTGGAAATCATCAATGTATTTTTGAAATTAACGTAACCAACGATTCATCATTTTCTGATTTAGGTAAAAACTGACATACATTTCTCACGTAATTACCTTGATATTTCGGTGCTTCATGTTGTGAGAGTCAACTAATAGAATAAATGGAAAATTTCTTTAGCATTTTTTTAACACTCAAAAAACTTACAAGTGGGGCCTTCACTGTCATTTCACAGATACGTGGGGTCTTTTAACACACATTTTCAAATTTCATGTATATTATAATTTTATAGCTAAAATATTGATTATTATAATGAAATTTAGGTAATCGGACCTTTAAAGGCTTAACACGTAAGTTTTGAGCTGATTTCAGGTTTACAAGTGGGGACCTAAACAGTCTTCCAACCTTATATCTGGGGACATTTGTGTATAAATTATTAGATTTTGTACTAGTGTCGAAGCCTATATGGTTCCATCAGGTATTTCAATTTAATTTTTCACACTCGATAAATTTACAAGTGGGGACCTTCACAGTCATTTCAACAGACAAGTGGGGTCTTTTAAACACACATTTTCAAATTTCATGTATATTATAATTTTATAGTTAAAATATTGATTATCAGAATGAAATTTAAGTAATCAGTCCTATTTCTAGCTTAACACTTAAGTTTTGAGCTAATTTCAGGTTTACAAGTGGGGACCTAAACCGTCTTCCAACCTTATATCTGGGGACATTTGTGTATAAATTATTAGATTTTGAATTAGTGTCGAAGCCTATATGGTTCCATCAGGTATTTCAATTTCATTTTTCACACTCGATAAATTTACAAGTGGGGACCTTCACAGTCATTTCAACAGACAAGTGGGGTCTTTTAAACACACGTTTTCAAATTTCATGTATATTATAATTTTATAGTTAAAATATTTATTATCAGAATGAAATTTAAGTAATCAGTCCTATTTCTAGCTTAACACTTAAGTTTTGAGCTATTTCAGGTTTACAAGTGGGGACCTAAACCGTCTTCCAACCTTATATCTGGGGACATTTGTGTATAAATTATTAGATTTTGTACTATTGTCGAAGCCTATATGGTTCCATCAGGTATTTCAATTTCATTTTTCACACTCGATAAATTTACAAGTGGGGACCTTCACAGTCATTTCAACAGACAAGTGGGGTCTTTTAAACACACATTTTCAAATTTCTTGTATATTATAATTTTATAGTTAAAATATTGATTACCAGAATGAAATTTAAGTAATCAGTCCTATTTCTAGCTTAACACTTAAGTTTTGAGCTAATTTCAGGTTTACAAGTGGGGACCTAAACCGTCTTCCAACCTTATATCTGGGGACATTTGTGTAAATTATTTGATTTTGAATTAGTGTCAAAGCCTATATGGTTCCAAGGTATTTCGATTTCATTTTTCACACTCGATAAATTTACAAGTGGGGACCTTCACAGTCATTTCAACAGACAAGTGGGGTCTTTTAAACACACATTTTCAAATTTCATGTATATTATAATTTTATAGTTAAAATATTGATTACCAGAATGAAATTTAAGTAATCAGTCCTATTTCTAGCTTAACACTTAAGTTTTGAGCTAATTTCAGGTTTACAGTGGGGACCTAAACAGTTTTCAACCTTATATCTGGGGACATTTGTGTATAAATTATTAGATTTTGAATTAGTGTCAAAGCCTATATGGTTCAATCAAGTATTTCGATTTCATTTTTCACACTCGATAAATTACAAGTGGGGACCTTCACAGTCATTTCAACAGACAAAAGGGGTCTTTTAAACACACATTTCTAATTTTTATATTTTTATTTTATAGTTTAAATATTGATTATTATAATGAAATTTAGGTAATCGGACCTTTTAAAGGCTTAACACGTAAGTTTTGAACTGATTTCAGGTTTACAAGTGGGGACCTAAACCGTCTTCCAACCTTATATCTGGGGACATTTGGGTATAAATTATTAGATTTTGAATTAGTGTCAAGCCTATATGGTTCCATCAATTATTTCAATTTCATTTTTCACACTCGATAAATTTACAAGTGGGGACCTTCACAGTCATTTCAACAGACAAGTGGGGCCTTTTAAACACACATTTTCAAATTTCATGTATACTAAAATTTTATAGTTAAAATATTCATTATCAGAATGAAATTTAAGTAATCAGTCCTATTTCTAGCTTAACACTTAAGTTTTGAGCTAATTTCAGGTTTACAAGTGGGGACCTAAACCGTCTTCCAACCTTATATCTGGGGACATTTGTGTATAAATTATTAGATTTTGAATTAGTGTCGAAGCCTATATGGTTCCATCAGGTATTTCAATTTCATTTTTCACACTCGATAAATTTACAAGTGGGGACCTTCACAGTCATTTCAACAGACAAGTGGGGTCTTTTAAACACACGTTTTCAAATTTCATGTATATTATAATTTTATAGTTAAAATATTCATTATCAGAATGAAATTTAAGTAATCAGTCCTATTTCTAGCTTAACACTTAAGTTTTGAGCTATTTCAGTTTACAAGTGGGGACCTAACCGTCTTCCAACCTTATATCTGGGGACATTTGTGTATAAATTATTAGATTTTGTACTAGTGTCGAAGCCTATATGGTTCCATCAGGTATTTCAATTTCATTTTTCACACTCGATAAATTTACAAGTGGGGACCTTCACAGTCATTTCAACAGACAAGTGGGGTCTTTTAAACACACATTTTCAAATTTCTTGTATATTATAATTTTATAGTTAAAATATTGATTACCAGAATGAAATTTAAGTAATCAGTCCTATTTCTAGCTTAACACTTAAGTTTTGAGCTAATTTCAGGTTTACAAGTGGGGACCTAAACCGTCTTCCAACCTTATATCTGGGGACATTTGTGTATAAATTATTTGATTTTGAATTAGTGTCAAAGCCTATATGGTTCCATCAGGTATTTCAATTTCATTTTTCACACTCGATAAATTTACAAGTGGGGACCTTCACTGTCATTTCAACAGACAAGTGGGGTCTTTTAAACACACATTTTCAAATTTCTTGTATATTATAATTTTATAGTTAAAATATTGATTACCAGAATGAAATTTAAGTAATCAGTCCTATTTCTAGCTTAACACTTAAGTTTTGAGCTAATTTCAGGTTTACAGTGGGGACCTAAACAGTTTTCCAACCTTATATCTGGGACATTTGTGTATAAATTATTAGATTTTGAATTAGTGTCAAAGCCTATATGGTTCATCAGTATTTCGATTTCATTTTTCACACTCGATAATTTACAAGTGGGGACCTTCACAGTCATTTCAACAGACAAAGGGGTCTTTTAACACACATTTTCTAATTTTATATATATTTTAATTTTATAGTTTAAATATTGATTATATAATGAAATTTAGGTAATCGGCCTTTTAAAGGCTTAACACGTAAGTTTTGAACTGATTTCAGGTTTACAAGTGGGGACCTAAACCGTCTTCCAACCTTATATCTGGGGACATTTGGTATAAATTATTAGTTTTGAATTAGTGTCAAGCCTATATGGTTCCATCAATTATTTCAATTTCATTTTTCACACTCGATAAATTTACAAGTGGGGACCTTCACAGTCATTTCAACAGACAAGTGGGGCCTTTTAAACACACATTTTTCAAATTTCATGTATATTAAAATTTTATAGTTAAAATATTCATTATCAGAATGAAATTTAAGTAATCAGTCCTATTTCTAGCTTAACACTTAAGTGTTGAGCTAATTTCAGGTTTACAAGTGGGGACCTAAACCGTCTTCCAACCTTATATCTGGGGACATTTGTGTATAAATTATTAGATTTTG
>JAEQBA010002624.1:53170-98964 GCA_019434445.1 Phalangium opilio
TCAAGTATTTCAATTCATTTTTCACACTCGATAAATTTACAAGTGGGGACCTTCACCGTCATTTCAACAGACAAGTGGGGTCTTTTAAACACACATTTTCTAATTTCATGTTATTTTAATTTTATGTTAAATATTGATTATCGAATGAAATTTATGTAATCACCTATTTCTAGCTTAACACTTAAGTTTTGAGCTAATTTCAGGTTTACAAGTGGGGACCTAAACAGTCTTCCAACCTATACTGGGGACATTTGTGTATAAATTATTAGGTTTTAATTAGTGTCAAAGCCTATATGGTTCAATCAAGTATTTCAATTCATTTTTCACACTCGATAAATTTACAAGTGGGGACCTTCACCCGTCATTTCAACAGACAAGTGGGGTCTTTTAAACACACATTTTCTAATTTCATGTATAATTTAATTTTATAGTTTTAAATATTGATTATTCTAATGAAATTTAGGTAATCGGACCTTTTCAAGGCTTAACACTTAAGTTTTGAGCTGATTTCAGGTTTACAAGTGGGGACCTAAACAGTCTCCAACCTTATATCTGGGGACATTTGTGTATAAATTATTAGGTTTTAAATTAGTGTCAAAGCCTATATGGTTCAATCAAGTATTTCAATTTCATTTTCACACTCGATAAATTTACAAGTGGGGACCTTCACACCGCATTTTCAACAGACAAGTGGGGTCTTTTAAACACACACATTTTTCTAATTTCATGTATATTTTATTTTATAGTTTAAATATTGATTATTATAATGAAATTTAGGTAATCAGTCCTATTTCAGGCTTAACACTTAAGTTTTGAGCTAATTTCAGGTTTACAGTGGGGACCTAAACAGTCTTCCAACCTTATATCTGGGGACATTTGTGTATAAATTATTAGGTTTTAATTAGTGTCAAGCCTATATGGTTCAATCAAGTATTTCAATTTCATTTTTCACACTCGATAAATTTACAAGTGGGGGACCTTCACCGTCATTTCAACAGACAAGTGGGGTCTTTTAAACACACATTTTCTAATTTCATGTATATTTTAATTTTATAGTTTAAATATTGATTATCAGAATGAAATTTAGTATCGGTCCTATTTCTAGCTTAACACTAAGTTTTGAGCTAATTTCAGGTTTACAAGTGGGGACCTAAACAGTCTTCCAACCTTATATCTGGGGACATTTGTGTATAAATTATTAGGTTTTGAATTAGTGTCAAAGCCTATACGGTTCAATCAAGTATTTCAATTTCATTTTTCACACTCGATAAATTTACAAGTGGGGACCTTCACCGTCATTTCAACAGACAAGTGGGGTCTTTTAAACACACATTTTCTAATTTCATGTATATTTTAATTTTATAGTTTAAATATTGATTATTATAATGAATTTAGTAATCGGACCTTTTAAGCTTAACACTTAAGTTTTGAGCTGATTTCAGGTTACAAGTGGGGACCTAAACAGTCTTCCAACCTTATATCTGGGGACATTTGTGTATAAATTATTAGGTTTTGAATTAGTGTCAAAGCCTATACGGTTCAATCAAGTATTTCAATTTCATTTTTCACACTCGATAAATTTCAAGTGGGGACCTTCACCGTCATTTCAACAGACAAGTGGGGTCTTTTAAACACACATTTTCTAATTTCATGTATATTTTAATTTTATAGTTTAAATATTGATTATTATAATGAAATTTAGGAAATCGGACCTTTTAAAGCTTAACACTTAAGTTTTGAGCTGATTTCAGGTTTACAAGTGGGGACCTAAACAGTCTTCCAACCTTATATCTGGGGACATTTGTGTATAAATTATTAGGTTTTGAATTAGTGTCAAAGCCTATACGGTTCAATCAAGTATTTCAATTTCATTTTTCACACTCGATAAATTTACAAGTGGGGACCTTCACCGTCATTTCAACAGACAAGTGGGGTCTTTTAAACACACATTTTCTAATTTCATGTATATTTTAATTTTATAGTTTAAATATTGATTATCAGAATGAAATTCATGTAATCAGTCCTATTTCTAGCTTAACACTTAAGTTTTGAGCTGATTTCAGGTTTACAAGTGGGGACCTAAACAGTCTTCCAACCTTATATCTGGGGACATTTGTGTATAAATTATTAGGTTTTGAATTAGTGTCAAAGCCTATACGGTTCAATCAAGTATTTCAATTTCATTTTTCACACTCGATAAATTTACAAGTGGGGACCTTCACCGTCATTTCAACAGACAAGTGGGGTCTTTTAAACACACATTTTCTAATTTCATGTATATTTTAATTTTATAGTTTAAATATTGATTATTATAATGAAATTTAGGTAATCGGACCTTTTAAAGGTTTAACACTTAAGTTTTGAGCTGATTTCAGGTTTACAAGTGGGGACCTAAACAGTCTTCCAACCTTATATCTGGGGACATTTGTGTATAAATTATTAGGTTTTATATTAGTGTCAAAGCCTATATGGTTCAATCAAGTATTTCAATATCACTTTTCACACTCGATAAATTTACAAGTGGGGACCTTCACCGTCATTTCAACAGACAAGTGGGGTCTTTTAAACACACATTTTCTAATTTCATGTATATTTTAATTTTATAGTTTAAATATTGATTATTATAATGAAATTTAGGTAATCGGACCTTTTAAAGGCTTAACACTTAAGTTTTTGAGCTGATTTCAGGTTTACAAGTGGGGACCTAAACAGTCTTCCAACCTTATATCTGGGGACATTTGTGTATAAATTATTAGGTTTTAAATTAGTGTCAAAGTCTATATGGTTCAATCAAGTATTTCAATTTCACTTTTCACACTCGATAAATTTACAAGTGGGGACCTTCACCGTCATTTCAACAGACAAGTGGGGTCTTTTAAACACACATTTTCTAATTTCATGTATATTTTAATTTTATAGTTTAAATATTGATTATCAGAATGAAATTTATGTAATCAGTCCTATTTCTAGCTTAACACTTAAGTTTTGAGCTAATTTCAGGTTTATAAGTGGGGACCTAAACTGTCTTCCAACCTTATATCTGGGGACATTTGTGTATAAATTATTAGGTTTTGAATTAGTGTCAAAGCCTATACGGTTCAATCAAGTATTTCAATTTCATTTTTCACACTCGATAAATTTACAAGTGGGGACCTTCACCGTCATTTCAACAGACAAGTGGGGTCTTTTAAACACACATTTTCTAATTTCATGTATATTTTAATTTTATAGTTTAAATATTGATTATTATAATGAAATTTAGGTAATCGGACCTTTTAAAGGCTTAACACTTAAGTTTTGAGCTGATTTCAGGTTTACAAGTGGGGACCTAAACAGTCTTCCAACCTTATATCTGGGGACATTTGTGTATAAATTATTAGGTTTTAAATTAGTGTCAAAGCCTATATGGTTCAATCAAGTATTTCAATTTCATTTTTCACACTCGATAAATTTACAAGTGGGGACCTGAACCGTCTTCCTACCTTATATCTGGGGACATTTGTGTATAAATTAAGAGATTTTGAATTAGTTTCAAAGCCTATATGATTCCATCAAGTATTTCATTTTTCACACCCGATACATTTACAAGTGGGGACCTTCACTGTCATTTCAACTGACAAGTGGGGTCTTTTAAACACACATTTTCAAATTTCATGTATATTTTAATTTTATAGTTTAAATATTGATTATTATAATGAAATTTAGGTAATCGGACCTTTTAAAGGCTTAACACTTAAGTTTTGAGCTGATTTCAGGTTTACAAGTGGGGAACTAAACAGTCTTCCAACCTTATATCTGGGGACATTTGTGTATAAATTATTAGGTTTTAAATTAGTGTCAAAGCCTATATGGTTCAATCAAGTATTTCAATTTCACTTTTCACACTCGATAAATTTACAAGTGGGGACCTTCACCGTCATTTCAACAGACAAGTGGGGTCTTTTAAACACACATTTTCTAATTTCATGTATATTTTAATTTTATAGTTTAAATATTGATTATCAGAATGAAATTTATGTAATCAGTCCTATTTCTAGCTTAACACTTAAGTTTTGAGCTAATTTCAGGTTTACAAGTGGGGACCTAAACAGTCTTCCAACCTTATATCTGGGGACATTTGTGTATAAATTATTAGGTTTTGAATTAGTGTCAAAGCCTATACGGTTCAATCAAGTATTTAAATTTCATTTTTCACACTCGATAAATTTACAAGTGGGGACCTTCACCGTCATTTCAACAGACAAGTGGGGTCTTTTAAACACACATTTTCAAATTTCATGTATATTATAATTTTATAGTTTAAATATTGATTATTATAATGAAATTTAGGTAATCGGACCTTTTAAAGGCTTAACACTTAAGTTTTGAGCTGATTTCAGGTTTACAAGTGGGGACCTAAACAGTCTTCCAACCTTATATCTGGGGACATTTGTGTATAAATTATTAGGTTTTAAATTAGTGTCAAAGCCTATATGGTTCAATCAAGTATTTCAATTTCACTTTTCACACTCGAAAAATTTACAAGTGGGGACCTTCACCGTCATTTCAACAGACAAGTGGGGTCTTTTAAACACACATTTTCTAATTTCATGTATATTTTAATTTTATAGTTTACATATTGATTATCAGAATGAAATTTATGTAATCAGTCCTATTTCTAGCTTAACACTTAAGTTTTGAGCTAATTTCAGGTTTACAAGTGGGGACCTAAACAGTCTTCCAACCTTATATCTGGGGACATTTGTGTATAAATTATTAGGTTTTAAATTAGTGTCAAAGCCTATATGGTTCAATCAAGTATTTCAATTTCATTTTTCACACTCGATAAATTTACAAGTGGGGACCTTCACCGTCATTTCAACAGACAAGTGGGGTCTTTTAAACACACATTTTCTAATTTCATGTATATTTTAATTTTATAGTTTAAATATTGATTATCAGAATGAAATTTATGTAATCAGTCCTATTTCTAGCTTAACACTTAAGTTTTGAGCTAATTTCAGGTTTACAAGTGGGGACCTAAACAGTCTTCCAACCTTATATCTGGGGACATTTGTGTATAAATTATTAGGTTTTGAATTAGTGTCAAAGCCTATACGGTTCAATCAAGTATTTCAATTTCATTTTTCACACTCGATAAATTTACAAGTGGGGACCTTCACCGTCATTTCAACAGACAAGTGGGGTCTTTTAAACACACATTTTCTAATTTCATGTATATTTTAATTTTATAGTTTAAATATTGATTATTATAATGAAATTTAGGTAATCGGACCTTTTAAAGGCTTAACACTTAAGTTTTGAGCTGATTTCAGGTTTACAAGTTGGGACCTAAACAGTCTTCCAACCTTATATCTGGGGACATTTGTGTATAAATTATTAGGTTTTGAATTAGTGTCAAAGCCTATACGGTTCAATCAAGTATTTCAATTTCATTTTTCACACTCGATAAATTTACAAGTGGGGACCTTCACCGTCATTTCAACAGACAAGTGGGGTCTTTTAAACACACATTTTCTAATTTCATGTATATTTTAATTTTATAGTTTAAATATTGATTATTATAATGAAATTTAGGTAATCGGACCTTTTAAAGGCTTAACACTTAAGTTTTGAGCTGATTTCAGGTTTACAAGTGGGGACCTAAACAGTCTTCCAACCTTATATCTGGGGACATTTGTGTATAAATTATTAGGTTTTGAATTAGTGTCAAAGCCTATACGGTTCAATCAAGTATTTCAATTTCATTTTTCACACTCGATAACTTTACAAGTGGGGCCTTCACCGTCATTTCAACAGACAAGTGGGGTCTTTTAAACACACATTTTCTAATTTCATGTATATTTTAATTTTATATTTTAAATATTGATTATTATAATGAAATTTAGGTAATCGGACCTTTTAAAGGCTTAACACTTAAGTTTTGAGCTGATTTCAGGTTTACAAGTGGGGACCTAAACAATCTTCCAACCTTATATCTGGGGACATTTTTTGATTATACACTTTCAAGATCCACGCAGTGACTTCATTGACAAGTGGGGACTTTCACCTAGCGACATCTATATCTGAAATTTGAAAGTAATCTGGAATTAAGGTCCCCATTTATGCGGTGAAAATATCGTGTGTTTTCAGGTCCCTACATATAAATGTCTTGGGTTCTTTTTCCACAGCGAGTGTTTAATTATATGCTTTACGGCGCTCAATTAATTATGAAATCCTCTTTTTAATGAACTATAGTTAATTGGGTCCTCAGATGTCAATCACTCCTTACCGGTCCCCAAGTGTCAATCGTGTGCCCGTAGGTGTGTGGTGGTGTATGTAAACATGTGGGTTCCGTATTATGGTTCATTTTGGACTTAATTAGATCAGGCTGACGACTTGGCTTGCACTGAAAAGACTAGAGCTTGGAGTGTCTCTTCTCAAAATAGGAAACTCTCAAGAAGATCTTTTACTGAATTGGGTTTTGTGAAGCATACAGCTGGCAAAGCTAGCGAAGTTCTGCAAGAAAGGCAACAGAACCACCAAAACTACAGTTCTTTGGATGACATAGGAACTGGCGAAGATGTCAAGAATATGTCTGCTAGGATTAAGTCACTCACTGAACGATTGAAAGCTGGTAAACGCCGCGAATATTTTTGCCTTATTCAAGAGGAAAACAATTTTACACCATATCCAAAAACATTAGCTGACCCAGAAACTAATATTACAACCGAATTGGCAATAAATGTAGTTATGAATGCTCGTACTTCACTTCCGATTGCACCCGTAGAAATAGAAGATGAAATGAAAGAACTGCTTCGTATATCTATTCTGAAAACACCAGATACCTTGAAATTGACTTTAGATTGTGCAATAAATCTAGAGGTAGAAACTAGAGACCAGTCAAATTGCCTCCTATGTAAGAGTGAGCGGAAATTCAGAATCACTGCATCGAAGTTTGGTTTTATTTGCAAACGGCAGAAAGAAGTCAATGACTATTTTCTAAAAACCATTTTTAACGGAGCTGATCTGTCTAAAAATAAATATGTGCAAGAGGGGTTGAAAAACGAAAACATTGCTACTGAAAAGTATGAATTATTGCGTCCAGGAGTGAAAAACCTTCGCAGTTGGTTTATGCATTAATCCTACGTTACCAATGTTGGGAGTATCCCCTGACAGGTTGGTGCAACAAGAAAACGTAGGCGATGGCCTTTTAGAAATCAGTACATTGGCAAAATGTAAGGAACAATCAATAAGCATCGAAGAAGCTATACAGAAAGAACCAACGAGCAAGTTTTTAAAGAAAGATGAAAACGGAGAAATTTTCTTAGACCCGAACCATAACTTTCATTATCAAATACAAGGTCAGCTTGGGTTAACAGGTCTTAAGTGGTGTGATTTACTAGTAGATTGTGGAGACGAAAAGCCATTTTGCCAACTTATTAAATTTGATGAGAGGTTCTTTAAAGATAAAATTGTTCAAAAATTGTTAAAGTTTTATATTTATCATGGTATCTCATTCCTAGAAAAGCTAATGTGATGTTAAAAAAAACATTTTTGTCATTTAAAAATGCAATTTTCATATTAAAAGGTCTTGTGATATTTTTGAAAATATAAAAACAGTAAATTTTTATTTCTGAAAATTAAATTTTAACTTAAGAATTTCAGATGATAACTACTCTATTATTTTTCTGTTTAACAACGCTTCATTGCAAAAGTTTACTAAATAAGTACAAAATTTCCATATTTTGTTTAACTGGTTGTGCATAGAGTTAGGAAAAATTGTTCTAAGTATGTTATATTCCTTGACTCCTCGAATGACTCGTTCTACATGGACTCGAACACTCGCTCTCTCTCTGGTATAAGATTCTTCCTCCTCAGAGAGTTGGGCTTTGTTGTTTAGAAAGGGAGGCATGTTTAATTTTGCACCTTTGGCTTTGAGCAAATCTGCTATCAGGAAACCCCGATGGCCATAACTGAATCTCCAGCTTCTAAAAGTTTCACGACTACCCAATCTTGGGTTAGTTAAGCTTATTAATTGGAGCTACTATCTGGGAATAGTGATTAATAAACCGGTTATGCCAACCTGCCATCCCTAAAAATCTTTGCACTTCCTTAATATTTTTAGGAGGAGGGAACTTCTTAATGGCTTTAATCTTAGAAGGGTCAATATGCACTCCTTTTTCATTAACTATATGACCAAAAATAACTGCTTCTTTTTGAGCAAACCGACATTTCTTTAACTGAAGGGTGAGACCCGCTTCCTTTAATCTATTTAAGACGTATTCTAAACACGTCAAATGCTGATCTCAATCCTCGCTAAGAGAGATTAGATCATCTAAATAATCAATTAGTTGGAAATAATCGTCATCTCTAAAAATTTCGTCAATTAAACGCTGATGTAAAGAGCTAGGGGCGTTACACAGCCCAAAAGGGAGTACATTAAACTCGTACTTTCCCATGTGAGTCACGAAAGCAGTTTTTTCTCTACTCTTAGGGTGCATTTCCACTTGCATTTCGGTCTTCCAACCCTAGCTAGCATATCCTCTATATTAGGCAAAGGATAAGGGTCCTTAATGGTAACCTGATTTAGTTTTCTGTAATCAATACAAAACCTATAGGGTTTACCCCGTTTTGTTTGATCAACTAAAACTACGGGCGAAGCCCAAGGAGATACAGAGGGTCTAATTATCCCGTCATCTAACATTTCCCTTACATGTTGTTCAATAATTTTCCTTTTCTGGTCATTAACACGATAAGGCTGAGACTTTATGGGCGGACTATTTCCCGTATGAATTTCATGGAAGATTAGTCCTGTTCTTCCTACTTTATCCGAAAACAACTCAGGACATTTTAATAAAAGGGATTCTAATTGATGACGTTGTTCATCGGAGATAGGGGCTGCGGAAACTGCGTCCCTAATACTATTCACAATCTCCTTATCTATTGGATCCTTTTCAGATGGAATTGAAAAAGGGATCTTTAAGTTACCCACTAAACAATGTGACGATTCAAAATCTAACTTGACCCTATTTTCTTCAAGAAAATCTTGACCTAATATAAAATCACTATTTAGGGAAGGAACTATGTAGAATTTAAATTTAAATTGTTTCTCACTTTCGTTTGACTTAAGAGTAAACTCTAGTTCGTGAGAACCTTTTGAAAATGAATATCGGCCATCGCCCCAAACTACACAATCTAATTGTTCATCTTCAGGTAATTCTGAAAAGTTTCTATATTTACAAATCTTTTGCTACTGATCTAAACTGACAAAAGAGGCATCGGCCCCACTATCTAACTTAGCGTGAACGGTCGCGTGTTCAAAAGTAACGGGAATAGTAACCCTTTTATAAACTGAACCTTTCCTGACGGATTCAATCCTCAAGGGAAACGCGACACGCTTTTTGGTAAGGGAATTTATTGGGCGACGGGAGAGGGACCACGTGAGACCTCTCCCGTCTGGGCTTCCCCCGACTTGCTAATCTTTCTGTTTGGACAGTCGGGTGCAAGATGACCTGGTTCCTGACAACTATAACATGTGATAGTACGTGTAGAGGGGTAGGACAAGGCCAATTGACGACCAGGGGACTTAGATCTCTGGTTATTATATCTATTATATCTATTGGAGTTGTTAGCCTTAGCTTTGGCTCTAGAGTCTAAAGGTTGTAAGGGATATTCCCATTGAGGCGAAGTAGGAGGATTACAAGGGCTTTGACAATGCCCGGGGGAACAATGACTATGGGCGGAGCCCCTGGTTTCTGGACAAGAGGACTCAGCTGTAACCTTAGGTTTAGGGGGTGATCTCCTCTTTTCCCTTTTTTCGGCATTCTTTTTCCTAACTTCAATATCCTTTTCAATTGTTTTACAGGAATTTCTTAACTGTTCCATTGTACTAAATTGCAAGAAAAGGAGAGGAGTTCTTAGTTCACCTTTTAAATTGCTCTTAATAATAGGAACTAAATCCTTTTCGGAAAGAGGATGGGTCATCCCTAAATTTAACTTCATATTTTCCCCGAAAAAATCCTCTACTGACTCCTTATCTTTCTGACTCCTATGGGAAATCTCTATTTTAAGCTTTGAGTCAGCTTCGGAGTCTCTAAACATAGACAATGTCTGCGATCATCGATTAATGCCTTCGAATTTAAAAAGCTTTGCTAGTTTTGTGGTCAACTAGCCGATCAAGATAGTGAGAAAAATAAACCGCTAAAGTACAGAACTGCAATTCAAGATGTTAGAACTCTACAGTTCATAGCTACAATAGAGCTCTATCCCGGAAAGACAGCTGGGCCACAGACGTTCTTACAAGAATTGGTGATTCACTAGATCTGGTTGCTGCAGAAGCTAAGTATCACAAAAATTGCTACGTTTATTTTCTCAAAGCTGAACCACAAAATGCAAATTCGAGTGATTCCTTCAAGACTCAGCCAAAAACAACTAGGCCAGGGTATTCCACGGCAGCCAATGCGTTTCACAAACTTTGCTCTTATCTTCAGTAGAACGACGAATGCCAATATGACATGAAAGATCTGCACGAAAAGCTGCAAGGGTTCTGCGAAGGAGAAACTTCATACAGTGAAAAACACTCAAGAAAAAACTCTCCGATTTCTTTGGCAATAGGATAACAGTAACAGATATACCATCACGTCCAAGTGTCGTAACGTTCAAGGATACAGCTCAAGGATTGATATCTGAAGCTTGGTATAACCAAAGATGCAATAACCAGGAGGACGAAAGAAAACGAAAAGTCGGGACTGCTTCCCGTATTGTCCGCGAAGATATTCAATTTTATATTTATAACACCTCGATATATCCATTTTGAATGGAAGCCAAGAACAAGTCCCAGCAGCTTATCAACAGTGAATTCTGCGCTTTTGTTCGCTGTTAAAGAAGCTCGTCGAAATATGCAATCCCATTGTATTGTAACGATTGATCAACCTCTGTTAAAGCAGTTGAAATGGTAGCAGCAGCCGAACAAAACAGTCCGATCTCCAAAGTAATTCCAAGGCTAGCAGGGTTTCACTTATTGATGTCTTTTGTGGGGTCAGTAGGGAGTATTATGGCCGGAAGTGGACTTCAATAAATGTGATACACAATTTACGCGACATCTTCAGTTGAAAAAATGCTGACGGGCCACGCATATTGTCGAGCTCTCAGAGCTCATTTTCTAACTCAACTAGCGTTAGCTTCACTAATTCTTGATGAAGTAAGTTATTAAAAACGCGTTAAAAGCAGTCCGAGTACTTCATCATAAAAAATTGGATCATGAGTTATCAATGGAGGATGTCGAAAATTCTAAGGAACTGATAAATCTCGAGGTTAAAATGTATATCATAGCAAGCAGTCTTAAAGAAAAAGGAGCAACGCAAAACCTTTGGTTGCAGTATTTTGATCAGGTCTCACTTATGAGAATGTGTGTTCGAGCAGAGCGTTCTGGAAACTGGAATCTTCATCTTCACACAATCAAAGAAATGTTACCTTTCTTCCATGCTGCAGCGCATCTGCCATGTGCAAAGTCAGCGCAAATATACTTGCAACAAATGCAAAATCATGAAAATCGGTCAGTCCTTTCGATTTTCAAAGACCTACGAAAGAAGGGATATGGACCGATATGACTATTGAGCAGGGTCTAATGAGATCCATGAAAGTAGCTAGAGGACTCACGCATGGCAGAGGCATGACAGATAGCACAGATGCCAGCTTGCGTTCAGATAAGTGATGCTGTGGAACAGTTTTGTGGCATACCAAGTTGCTCGTCAGAACAAAAAGTGGAACAAAGAAAGAGCCGGCAGGCCAGGGACACAGCTGACACCGCAAAGTTGGTTAATTGGCTACGTGATCACAACCATTTCAAGCGACAGACGGAACATTTGGTGTCGTTAGCCTCTGGTATGATTGCAGATGAATCTATAAATTTTCACGAAGCAAAATAAAAACGGGTTGTCATCCATGGCACCTAAGATTGTCAAATGTGTTTCGGATATAAAACCGAAACGAAATAACAAAGTGAAAACTTTGGCATCAATGACAAACGGGATTAAAATTAGGGAAGAAACCATTGTAGTAAACACCCAGCAACTGTTCAATCGCATTACATGCGTATTGGTATCATCGGAAGACCTCTTGCAATATATGTCATACGAGTAGGACCACTGCCACCCTCTCTTTTTGATGATGCGTTCTTAAGAAATGCAACGAAAGCTTCACTGGGAAAATATATATGGAGTTTTGTACCTGTATGCTTAGGTGAAATGCCCAATGATCATTATGCAACAGTTTACGTTATTGATGGTGGTTATCCTTTACATAAGGTAGTGTGTCCTAGACCTGCCACATACAAGAATGTTATTGATACTTATCTATCGTATCTCAAACACTGCTATGGACAGAATATTGTGGTTGTCTTTGATGGATACGAGGTAAGAAATACAACAAAGTCAGCTGAACCTTACAGAAGAGCCTCAAGAAGTATATCCGCTGATTTAGAGGTACGCGAGCGCCTATATGTATCGACGACTTAAGAAAATATTTTAGGAAATTCTAACAACAAATGCCAACTTATCAATCTATTGCGGGATTCTCTTCACGGATCAGGAATAGAGAGTGACCAGGCTATAGGCAATGCCGATAGACTAATTGAAACTACTGCGCTAGAAAAAGCCAAGAACGGAGTTTGTGTTACATGGCCATCTTTCTGAAAAGCTTTAGAAAAGTGATATTTTGATGTACGAAGCAAAAGATGAAATTAAAAGCTCGATATATGAAATGAGAAATCTAAAATATGAAGGGGAAAGTAAAGTTAAGTTTGTAATGAGCTTTCGGGGTGTGCCTATAAGAATGGATTTGAAATGTTGCATTATTTTTGGAAAAACTTCTAGAAGCAACAGATAAAATTCCCGATAGAAACATACTTGATACAAGAATATGTATGGCTTGGTGATATCAAACAATTGGATGAGTTTGGAAGATCACAAATAAACGAGTTGGGAATCTTTTCCAAACCAGTGCTGACCGGTGAAGAATTCATGAGCCTTAAAATAGAATTTACTTCATTTAAAAGAGTAGTAGCTACCCAGTTGCCATTCAAAGTTAAGATCTTTCCAAAAGATGTATATTCTTTAACATTAGAAACATATATCAACCGGTATCTTGCTCTTTGCAAGACATTCTGAGAGAGCGGACCGCTCTCTTAGATAAGACTTCATACTGCCATTAATGTATAAGAGTGGTTGAGGAGAATATCGAAAAAATGGTCCGGGATGGAATCATTCGACCTTCCCTTAGCCTATGGGCCTCTCCAGTAGTATTAGTTGCGGAAAAAGGGAATAAAATCCGATTTTGCATAGATTTCAAGAAGCTAAATGGGGTTACCATCAAAGATCCTTATCCTATACCTCGGATTGACGAAACACTTGGAAAAATAGGGTGTTTTAAGTATAATACTGCTCTAGACTTAAAATCCGGGTATTGGCAGCTGGAATTACATCCAGACATCAAATGCAAAACTGCCTTCATTACTCATGCCGGGAAATATGAGTTTAACGTGATGCCCTTTGGCCTGTGTAATGCCCCCTCAAATTTTCAACGAGTGGTGGATGAGATATTCAAGGAGGGAGATCGTTATTCTGTCTTTGTGTATTTAGACGATATCATAATACCCTCTTCGACCTGGGAAGAACATCTGGAGGCTCTGGAATACGTTTTTCATCGCCTCGAAGATGCCGGGTTAACCTTACAATTGAGGAAGTTTAAATTCGGTCAATCGGAGGCTGTAGTCTTGGGACATATTATTAGTGAATCCGGTATCCATATAGATCCGACAAAACTCGAGGTCATTGTGAATATCCCTAGGCCTTCCAATGTGAAAGGCGTTCAAAGATTTCTGGGCATGGGCGGCTGGCATGCAGGTTTATTCCCCATTTTTCAAAAATTGCTGCCTCCTTGAATAAATTAAAACGTAAGAATACTCCCTTTGTATGGGGACCCGAAGAGGAGGAGTCCTTTTCAAAACTAAAGGAAGCTATATGCTAGGCTTCCCCCTTGGGGGCCTATAACTCCCAACTACCTTGTATTTTGACCACCGATGCGAGTGGGGAAGGATTAGTGGCTTTTCTGTCCCAGAAGCAAGAAGGCGTGGAGATACCACTTGCCCACGCCAGTGCCATGTTGAAGGGCGCGGAAATTCATTATACTACCACCGAGAAGGAATGTATGGTCATTTGGTGGGGAATAAAAAAATTTCGGCCGTATTTGGAGAACCATCCCTCTACGGTGATTACGGACCATAAGGCTTTGCAATGGCTATTCAACCTTAGAGAACCCAACTCACGATTAGTTCGGTGGGCTATTTATCTCCAGTCCTTCGATTTCAAAGTTATCCATAAAAAAGGGGTGGAAAATGTGGTGGCGGATGCCCTATCGAGGGCCCCCTTGAGTCTCTTGGTTATGGGCGTGGACAGTATAACATCGGATCGGGATACAGGGGAGACTTTGGAGTCTCCGGATCTTTCAGGGAGCGAGGAAGCTAGCGCCTCAACCTCGAAATCCTCCAGTGAAGGCTCCCAAAGCATTTCCTTTTCTCCTCATGCTATGTACCATGTTTTTACCCTGGAGGATATCAGGAGAGCCCAAAGAGACGAACCTGCCCTCAAGTCTCTGATAGACCTTCTGGGAAAACCATACGCAACACATCATCTAGTGGAATTAAGAAATGATATACTTTACCGAAAAGCTGTAGGGGCTCGTCCGGCGAAAATTTATTTGCCCTCTCAATTCCGTAAGGAAATGTTGCGAATCCTCCATGATTATCCCCTTTCGGGTCATAGAGGCCGGGATAAAACCCTAGAAAGGGTTCAATATCGCTATTGGTGGCCTACTATTCGAAGGGACGTGATTTTATATATCCGGGGTTGTTTACTTTGTCAACGGCATAAGGCCCGGAATAGGAAAACGCCCGGGTTGATGCAGTCCACAGAGTTAACCACACCCTGGGATATGCTTGGGGTAGATATTATGGGGCCTTTTCCTGTTAGTAAACAGAGGCATAAATATTTGCTGGTATTCGTCGACTATGCCACCAAGTATGTCGAGTTAGTTCCATTAAAGGATATTACCGCCAAAACTTGTGCCAAATCCTTGCAGCGCTTGATAGTCAGATGGGGTTCGTCGAAACGAATCCTTAGTGATCAAGGAAGACAATTTGTCTCCAGTTTATGGAAAGCTACATGAAAGCTCCTTAGAATCACCCCTGGATACTCAAGTCCCTATCATCCCCCAAACTAATTTAACTGAAAGAGTGAACCGAGTAGTGGGAGAATTGATTTCCCTATATGTAGGAAGGGACCATAGAAAATGGGATACAAATTTGGGGTTATTCCAGTTCGCAATGAACTCCGCCCCCCACGATACCACTAAACGGTCCCCTTTCTTTTTAAATCACGGAAGGGAACCTCGGGTTCCGTGGGATTTGGAAATAGGGATGCCCTTAAAAGACTTTGAAGAAAGACTCTCCGCTGTAGAGGAATTACGGACGCAACTCGAATTGTCAAAAGAGTTAGCTAAGAGGGCCCAAGATCAACAGAAGAAATATTACGATCAGCACCGAGAAGCCACGGAGTATGAAGTGGGAACCTTAGTCTGGTTGGAGACACATCCAATTTCCCGTGCCGATAGTAACTTCATGGGAAAATTAAGTTCAAAGTGGGAGGGTCCTTATGGGATTACGGGGAAAATCAGTCTCTTAAGCAAGTAGGCTAAGGGATATTACATCCGGTCAGGACGTGGGTACTCGGAATATCAGTCATCTTAAGTTATATCATACCGAAATGGGCCTATGGCCGGAAAATTCATCCGCGTCGGAAGCTGCTACCGAACGAGGATCTGGTACTGAGGAGAAGGAGACCAGTCCCAACTATCCTGTGGAGGACGACGACCCAGAGGTCACCCCAGCCGTCGCTCTGGACCATAATTCTGACCGATCAGAGATGACGTCCCCATCTGAAGGAACCGATACGAATATGGAAGGATTCTTTTCCGATCCTCCCCCTACTCTCAGGACTCAGTTTATCGCCCCAGACGAGGCTCTAGAACTCATTACTCCACCCCATTCTACTAATTCGGATAGTACCTTAAGCAGTAGAGACGATAGCTCTAGCTCAACTGATGACGGCGAAGCATGTCCAGAAGTCTATGCCAAGCCCTTTAGAATTGGATGGATCCGGGAAGTAGTGTATAGAAATAAGGTCAGACCTGGGGGACCGGTATTGGATATCTATTATTTTCCTCCAGGGGACAGGGTAAAAAGGCTTCGATCCCCCTATGAAGTAGGGGTCTACCTGAGAATGAATAAGATCTCCCGGTTAGATACCGATAATTTCTGTTTTTCTCGCCGCGCTATTTCAAAACCCCCATGGGAACAGGTACGAAAAGCTAACCAACCGTTTTCCCGTAACTAGAGTCCTTGTGGAACTTTTTATGTTAGGTTATTTGCGGGACGAGGGGGAGTGGAAGCTCCCGGGACCTTGATGCTCTCGGCACCCAGAGCAATCATCAGCATAGGAGCCCTGATTAATCAAGAGGAGGAATTGACAGCCCTTATCCCCCTTCCTATGGAGGTGGAGGTTGAATTTCGGGGTAGATGGCCGGAGTTTCCCCCAGGATTGATCCTAGGGACGATGGACAATGTTCGACTCTCTCTCCTGGGATACCAAAAGTTAACCACTCTGGTAACTCCTATCATCATTGAGGAACGCCGACCCTTGGTAATAATCAACATGCCGATAATGCGTCTGTTGGAGATGGGGCTTTGCCCGTGTACAACCTGTCATCTCCGAAGCCATGCGATGGTGAGGGTCACTATTCCCCTGCACCTAGGCCTCACTCATCCTGTTCCAACCTATTTTCCCCATGCCATTGAGGTGAAGGACCAAGAGAGACAGGTGAACCTCGAGCCTGAGGCTAAGGACCAAGAAAGCCAGGTGAACCCCGAGCAGAAAATAACCGCGAGCCAAACGGAACCCCAAAGGGAGGAGGACGTCTTGATCCTAAAACCCGATCCGCAGGATTGAGTAGATCTTAATCCATCCAGGGTGGACGGAACAGTACCTGTACCCAGCCGCGAACCGGAAGGACCAATACCAATTCCCTCCCGGTTGGGCTGTGCCATCTTCCAGTTAGAGCCCCGGGAGACGATATGAATACCCCTGCATGCACCTGGACCATCCGGCAAATTTTTGCCCGCAGCGTCGACCCACTATTTCCTTGGAGAAGCCCAAAGGGGCGAAGGCCGACATCCCCTGCTAAACGATAGGAGTTCTCTTCGCCCGGACAACGAAGTCCAGCGATGCCATAGATGTCAGGCAACGACCCACTTCGTCTCGGCCTGTCCTTTCCCCAAGATGAACAAGAAACGAAAATAATAGCCAGAAGCTCTACCATGACTTTTTCTTTTTTGGGTGGGAGAATGTAAGGGCTTCCTTACACCTCACGTGACGTTGGAGAGCTATCTTTAAAAAACTTCCTTCCCGGGAAAATGTACAGCCCGTCTTAGCTAAGAGGGCATACGTTTTTTTTTACCAACGGTATAAAAAGTAGAGATGGGCGGATACCGATCCCATATCGGTATCGGTACCGATATTTGACTTTAACCGATATATCGGTATCGGTTAAAAATGAACCGATATTTCTATCCGATATTTTTTAAGGAAAAATATCTGTTCATTTTCAACCAATACCGATATATCGTTTAAAGTCAAATATCGGTACCAATACCAATATGGGATCGGTATCGGCCCATCTCTACAACCTATATTATAGCATCTATTTTCTTTTTGATATCGGTTAATATATCGGTATCGGTTTAATATCGGTTTATTCGAAGGATCGGGTAAAATATCGGTTTATTCGAAGGATCGGGTAAAATATCGGTATCGGTACGTATCGGTTTCCCAAGTATCGAATGATATCGGTATCGGTTAAAACTGGTATCGGCCCATCTCTAATAAAAAGTCATGGTCGATGCTTAAAAGGAAAAGTTCGACGAGTAGTGATTGTGCGGGGCGTTAAGCCGGTATTAATTAAACTAAGTTGTATCTTTTGTTTTGGACTTCGATTTTTCGACATAATAAACATGGACTTTTGGTAATTATGAAAGGCTACCTTGTCTTAATTTAGATACGTGTCTTTTTAAAGACTTAAACTAGGGTCGGATCTGACTTATTCTAATCTGGATAATTCTGACCGGGGTTCGACAGAACGGTTACAACTGTACTGGAAATGTGGGTCTGTCTGTTTGTATTCTTACAACCAAGGGTACCACGTTCGCAATTTGCAAATCGAGCAAACGTGTTTCCAAACTCAATACCGCATTCCGAGGGGGAAATAACTCCCTCAAAAGGTGTACACCAGATTAAATATTACAAAGTATTAAAAAAAAATTGGGATCATTCAACAAAAAGTGGGATTGATAATGGCGAAGTAATCTCTTGGCGGTTAAGTTGATATTAGGCAAGATTAAATGGGATTACACTTTTAATTCGAAGATTCATTAGGATTAATAAGGTTTATGTAAGATTAAATCGGATTAAATTTTCAACCTGGGATTCACTGGTATTACGCTTTTTGGGAGGGATTCAGGGGTTTATTAGGTTTTTAAAGAGGGATTCACAGCGATTCACAGGTATTACGTTTTTTGGGAGGGATTCACCGGTATTACGCTTTTTGGGAGGGATTCACTGGTATTAAAATAAGAATCCATCAAATATTTTAAGTTTTATCTGGGATTAACGACATTTTGCATGGATTAAGGGGGATTATTTGCTATTAATTTATGTTTATGAAAATAGTAAGGATTATCAAATTTTTTCTGCGATTCACGAAATATTGTGGTTTTTCTTGGGATTAACGGCAATTTTCAAGTATTAAGGGAAATTAATACGGTATTAACCTAAATTTTTAGTATTAAGGAGATTATTTTGAAATTGCAGACTTTTCTTGAGATTATTAAAATTATCTTGGATTACTGAATTTTATTCGGGATTACTTCCTCAAGGAAGCATTCTGGGCCCCTTGCTATTTAATTTGTATACTAAAGACAATCATCGGGCGGTTGGTGAATCTCTTTTGTCGGAGTATGCCGATGACGAGACTTTACTTGCCTCAGATTGTAATATAACCGCCTTAATTTCTGTTGTGTTGACCGGGTTAAATAATTGTATTTAAGTGCCGAGTGAAAACACAATGTAATATTTAAAACTGTTTATTAACATTAGTTAATTGTCATAATTATTATATAAAATGATACTTGAAACTGACTACGGTATTATACAACTGCGGACTGATGATGTTACACTATACAACGGACTTTATATATACGATATAAAAAACATTAGGTCTATTAAGTTAAATAGTATTAATACATAAAAAACTGTTGATCTATTTTTCTAGTTAGTTTTTTACATCCGCGTCACATTCGTAACACTATCCCTTTTTTAAAGACCTAGTCTTTCTGGTATCTTAATCTTCCTTCCTGACGTGCGTCTTGTGGTAACGATTTTCTCGACCGTCGGTCCTGGTGCTGTGATCGGTTGATTTGTCAGGTCTTCGTTATTCTGCGACTGCTGATTGGCTGGTTGTGATTCAGAGTCGGTTCTCCGGTTCTTGTTGACTTCCGGTGGGGTGTTTTCTATCCTCTCAGGATCCTGAGTAGGTTCGGATATGTCAGTGAAGGATGATACGAAAGGTTTGAAGTTGGTTCCGCTTGTCAGTTCGGGAACCGCTGGCTCAGTGATTGTTCTGACATCCTCGTTGTCAATGCGGGCTTTTATTTGATCTAGATGTTTACGATGGACTCCATTCTCAGCTTCGACTTGGTACATCATGTTGCCTAAGTTTTCCAGTACCTTTGCCGGTATCCATTTTCTAAGTTTGGGTTGATTATGGTTTGCCACATAAACTAGATCTCCTATCTTGAATTGGGACGTGCTGTTCTTGGTCGCCGATCGTCGATGTTGTCGTTCTCGATCTGGATTGGTTTTTGACTCGATATGTTTCTTGGGTGGAACATGTTCAGTCGGTTATTCAGGTTTCTTCCAAATAGCAATTCTGATGGTGAATTTCCAGATTTCGTAGGCGTGCTTCTATAGTTGAACAGTATGGTAGCCAATCGATGTTCTAAGGTTCCGTGTTTGTGACTTTCGAACCCACTGTTGAGTGCAGCGATCTCATCTGTCATCCCTCCGGATACCTTCTTTAGCGTTGTTTTGATCGTGCGTACACTTCTCTCGGCCTGGCCATTGGAACAAGGATGATACGGCGCTGTGGTCAGGCGTTTGATTCCGTTTGCTGACATGAACTGGCCAAACTCTTCGCTTGTGAAGCAGGTTGCATTATCGGTAACCAGAGTTCTCATGATTAAGAATCGGGCAATTGTTTCTCTGAGAGCTGATATTGTAGCTTCCGAAGATGGTGTTCTTCTCACGAAAACCTCAATCCATTTGGTATGTGCGTCAACGATAATGAGCAACTATCTTCCTTCTATGGGACCAGCGTAGTCTAAATGAACTCTTTCCCATGGACCGTTGGTGAGAGGCCATGGGTTGTGAACTTTAGGTGGCGCTGACGCAGTTTCTTGACAAATACTGCATGTCTTGGATGAGATTTCTATTTGTTCGTCGATTCTTGGCCACCAAATTGAAGCTCGTGCTTTGGACTTCATCCGCACGATTCCATCGTGCGTGTTGTGTAATTCTCGTAGTAGAATTTGCTGTAGGTTGCTCGGAACGACGACTCGTGATTTCACGAAAATGACGTCGTGCGAAATGGATAGGTCTTCCCGTCTGTTGAAATATGAAGTAATCTTGGGTCTGATTTTCGATTTCGGAGGCCATCCTTTCAGTAGGTGTTTCCGTACGGTTTGTAGTACAGGATCCTGTTTCGTGGCTTCAACCATTGCGCTTGTAGAAACGGGTCCTTCATCCATCGTCTTCATCAATAAGACGTATTCCTGAGGTTCAGGATACTTGATGTCCGGAATTGGCAAAGGCAATCGGCTTAAAGCATCGGCGTTTGAATTTGTGGTTCCTTTCTTGTAGATGATCCGGTAATTGTGGGATGATTACAACAACGCCCATCGCTGAAGCCTTGATGCAGCCATCGGTGGAATCGGTTTCTTCTCGGAAAGAATGGATACCAATGGTTGATGGTCCGTTATGAGAGTAAATGTTCGACCCAAAAGATAGTCTCGGAATTTAGACACGCCGTACACCAACGCTAATGCTTCCTTCTCGATTTGAGGGTAGTTTTTCTCGGCTGGGGCCAAACTTCTTGATGCGAACGCGATTGGTTTTTCTTTGCCGTCTACCAGGTGGGAGATGACGGCACCTATACCAACGGGAGACGCGTCGCATGCCAGTAGGACTTCTTTGGTGGGATCGAAGTGTGCCAGGACGTTGGATTTCTTCAGTTCTAATTTCGCTGATCGCAAAGCTTCGTCCTGTGTTGTGGTCCAGACCCATGCCGTAGATTTCTTTAACAATGCGTACAATGGTGCGAGAAGTGTAGCATTATTAGGAATAAACTTGGAATAATAATTAAATAGTCCCAAGAATGATCGTAGTTCTTCGATGTTCTTCGGTGTTGGTGCATCCATTATGGCCTTGATTTTGTTCTCTTGAGGGTGTAATCCGTGTTCGTCAAGACGATATCCGAGGAAATCCAAGGATGGTACTAGGAATCGGCATTTATCCCTCCGTAGGCGTAGACCGGCGTCTTCCAAAGTGGTCAACACGGCATCAAGCCGTTGTAGACATTCTTGTTTGGTTTTTCCTCCCAATAAGGTATCGTCTTGGAAAGGGTATGCGCCGTCGTGCTTAGCCAACAGGATCTCCATATGCTTCTGGAATATCGCTGACGCTGATGAAATCCCAAAAGGTAATC
Organism: Phalangium opilio; assembly: GCA_019434445.1. Taxonomy (NCBI): domain Eukaryota; kingdom Metazoa; phylum Arthropoda; class Arachnida; order Opiliones; family Phalangiidae; genus Phalangium; species Phalangium opilio. The sequence continues at coordinate 75,080 of JAEQBA010002624.1, forward strand.
GGTTGTATACGTAGAGACCTTTTGGAGTATTGATTACGACTAATTTCTTCGAATCATCGTCCAGCATAAGTTGATTATATGCGTCACGCATATCCAATCTTGCAAACATCTTGCAGCCTGCCATGTTTGCAAAGATATCCTCAGCTTTTGGCAAAGGGTAGATCTCCGTATCAATCATAAGGTTGGTGGTTATCTTATAGTCACCACAGATTCTGACTTGTCCGGATGGTTTCAATACTGGAACAATTGGTGTGGCCCAATTCGAGTGAGAAATAGGTTCGATGATCTTCAGCCGTTCTAGTCTGTCAAGCTCTTCGTTTACTTTCTCCTTGAGTGCGTAGGGTACGCTTCGGGCTTTGTAAAACTTCGGTATGATTCCAGGTTTGGTGTGCAGGTGAACTTTAACGTTTTTCAAACATCCCATGGTGTCGGAGAAAAGTTCGCTATGCTTTGCGAAGACTTCCGTCAAGGTGTCATTTCCGACGTGATTTGTTCCCAAGCTTTGGAATACGGGGTCCGTGATGCGTAGTGGCGAGTATATCCAGGATCGACCGCATATTGTAGGTCTGTGGTCGTTTGAGAGTAACAGCGGAAGTCTCAAGGTTCGGTCAGAATATTCTACTTCCACCATTAATTGTCCTAGGATGGGAATATTCTACTTCCACCATTAATTGTCCTAGGATGGGCACCGGTTCTCCGTTGTAGGCGATTAATCTGCTTTGTGTGTAAGGAGTTATTTCACCTTTATGTGGTATGGTCTGTAATACGTCCATGGCCATGATAGAAAATGCTGAACCGGTGTCGTACTCCATCGCTGTTGATTTTCCGTTGATGTTGCAGTGGATGATAGTCGGTTGTGGTGGACTTCCGTGTTCTATAGACCTTACATGGAATACTTCGTATCCGTTTGGTTCTGTTGAGCTTTCGTAGTGCGCGATGTTTGTTTCGCTTGGATCTTGCGTAGCAGTTGTAATCTGATGCGTGGCGTGACGATTGTTTTTGTTCTTCGCCTTCGCGGCAAGACAAGCTCTGGCTATGTGTCCCTTCTTTTGACATTTGGAGCAAATTGTGTTGATGAAAGGGCACACCGGTGGTGCGTGATTGGGATCGTTACACCTTATGCATTGTCGTCTACCGGATGCATTTCATTGTCGATGGACAGCGGGTGCCGTAGGCTGGGCGAACGGTGGATGCGACGGGGGTCGTTTGCGTATGTGATGATCTCCAGTGTGAATGATGTGGATTCCATTAAGACTTGAACCATTGGTAGTGCGTTTCATTTCCTTGGAATTTCTGGCGGCACTCTCCATATTCAGTGCAATGGTTGTGGCCCTCTCTTATGTGAGTCCACTTTCAGAAATGAGACGATCGAGGATTTGTTGGTCGTTAATGCCACATACGAGACGATCACGTAGCATGTTGGACAGGTCGGTAAACTGACAAAACTCGCTCAGTTTGCGAAGCTCAGAAAGATAAGTGGATATGGATTCACCAGGGAGGCGGGAGCGATTGTAAAACTTGTGACGTTCGGCAATTTCGAGTGGAATTGGGTTGTAAAATTTCGTCAGGGAAGCTATGATTGTGTCGTATGCAGTTGCAGATGGTTTTATGGGTGCCAATATACCACGGAGTGTCGTGTAGACGTCCGGTCCGATGCACGTCAGAAGATGAGCTCTTTTCATGGATTCGTCGGTGATAGCCATCGTTTCAAAGAAAATGTCGAGCCGTTCAGAGTAGATGGCCCATGGTTCCAGTTGAGGGTTAAAGGCATCAAATAGTCGAGGTGAAGCGAGAGTGTGTCTGCTTGTGTCGTCAGCCATGTCCGTCGGGTTGTGCTGGTATGGATAGCGCGTAACGATGTGATGACAAGGATCAGTTGAAATTGTAATGGTGCGTAATTCACGGGTGCGTATCAAAGTTCGTAACTTTCCGTCGCCATTTTTGTTGTGTTGACCGGGTTAAATAATTGTATTTAAGTGCCGAGTGAAAACACAATGTAATATTTAAAACTGTTTATTAACATTAGTTAATTGTCATAATTATTATATAAAATGATACTTGAAACTGACTACGGTATTATACAACTGCGGACTGATGATGTTACACTATACAACGGACTTTATATATACGATATAAAAAACATTAGGTCTATTAAGTTAAATAGTATTAATACATAAAAAACTGTTAATCTATTTTTCTAGTTAGTTTTTTACATCCGCGTCACATTCGTAACAATTTCCAAACTAGAAACGGATTTCCTAGCCCTTCGTAACGGATTATTTAAAATTGGTTTAGCGACCAATATTTCGAAAACAAACTTTATGATTTTTTCTCCAACTCGCAAACATGCACTCGAAGTCCGCGATATTTCAGTTTTAGGCAAAACAGGAATCATTAGAGTCCCCCTGGTTAAATATTTAGGATTGTATATTGACGAAGATTTTTCATGGAAAACCCATATCGATTACACATGTAAAAAAATAAAAAAAAGAATCTGGCTATTACAACCCCTATTTAATGCTCTAGAAAAGAAAGCGTCATGCAACTTATATAGTGCGCTAATTAAACCCCTATTTGACTACATGAATATTTTCTACGCTGATGGAAATAAGTCATATATGAATCAACTGCAAGTCCTCCAAAACAGTTGTGCGAGGCGAATCTTACATAGAGGGCGACGCTCATCCGCAACTGTCGCTAGGTCTGAGTTGAATTGGTTGGACGTGGCATGCAGATATGAGTTGCATCTTGCAACACTTATTTTTAATATCATAAAGGGAAATACTCCTGATTATATATTAAATATCTTTGATTACGCTCTAAATGGACCTAAAAACTATCAAACTAGAGGCAGCTCATATAACTTATACATGATGAATACCTCTAATAAATTTAATCAAAAACAAATAAAGACTAGAGGCGTAACACTATGGAACAATTTGCCAGTGGGTATAAAACAAATTGAATCTAAACCATGTTTTGTAAAGCAAATGAAAATTTATTTGAAACAAAAATAGCTATTGTACATTGTGTAATTAAAAAGGCGGACTCCCTCGTAAACCAGAAAATTTCTGAACGGGAATATCCGATGAATAAAGCCCAATATTATTATTATTATTATTATTATTATTATTATTATTATTATTATTATTATTATTATTATTATTATTATTATTATTACTCAAGGAGTGTACACCAGATTAAACAAGTAATTACCCCCTCGCCGCATTCATAGTTCAAGGAATTTCGGAAGATTGTATAAGGACGGTTTTATTTTAGAGGCATGGATGGAGGTAGGGTTATGCGTAGAGATGTGAAATTACCGTAATTTTTAAAAACGGTAATTTAAGGGGTAAATTACCGATTGAAATTTTGGGAACACAAAAATTACCGTTCAGTCGGTAATTTTGGGAACACAAAAATTACCGTTCAGTCGGTAATTTTTGGTAATTTATATTTTACTGTGCTTACAATGCATTACTTAAAATAAAGTTTAATTGTGAGCACTACCTGACTGCTTTACACGTATTTGCGGCATTTGCTACCAAGACGACAGCCGTGGCCTTTCTAATCTGATTTCTAATTAATGATATATTAAAAGACTAATTTCTTGCGCAACTTTTAAGTACTGACTAGGGAATAGCGCCTGGTGAGTCATTTTTTAAGTAAACACAGAAATGATTGATCATTTAAGTGTAAAATGAACATTTAATGCATAATAAAAATGTTTGGTAATTTACAACGGTAATTAACTGCCGTAATTTACTGGTAAATTACCATTGTAAAATTACGGTAAGATATAAAACAGTAATTTACGCGGTTTTTCGTAAATTACCGGTAATTTACAGACGGTAAATTACCGACTTGCATCTCTAGTTATCCCCTATATGTACAAGCCTGAATACACGGAAGAAATAGCGCAAAAAAGGCAGCGAGTCGTTGAATAAAATGTTAGACATCAGCAAGAGCGAGGCCTTCAGCTAGAAATAATAATTGTGATTGCGGTAACTGTATACGAGATTGGTTAAGCAATGGAGCTGAGAATATGGACTTGGACAGTCAGGAAATTTACCAGCGGCTTAATACCTTATAGAGAGCTTTCAGATGGTATTGTAGTACGCCACACCCTCCCAAGTCTTACAGTCAATGTTCGGATCTCTCAAGGAAAAAACCAATTTAATATACAAACATGGTGTTTATGAAATCAGCACTTCCTGTGGTAAATCCTAGGCCGGACAATCAATACGTAACTTACGATTCAGATTCAATGAACACAAGGATGACATTAAGAATAAAAACCCTTTTTCCTCTGCGCTAGCTAAGAACATTAATGACAACAATGCAATCAGCTTGACCAAAAGCGCCTTTGCGAAAGGCTTAAAGACTTCATTTATTAAAAATTCACGTTTATTAGCGCGTGCTTGGACCTAGGAATTCAAATTGTCTCTCATTTGATGGGGAACCAAAATGGTATCTTCCCATTGCGCAGAATTCCATTAGATCGAATTCCCATTAGACCGAATCCCGCCAATGTTTTCGAAGAATTTAGCCCAACGGCGGGTTTGGTATTTACAATTAAAACGACTCTATTTGTCGCAAACAGCGACCCCAAAAATGAATGTTGACTTGGAAACGCCACTATTTGGTTAAGCTAGGTTAGTAATATTTTATAAATCACAAAACAATGTTACGCCTTTTCCAAAATATTGATGTTTATCTTCATTGACTTCTCAAATAATATGCCTTTTCGAAAAATTACTGTTAAGTTAGGTTTGGTTAGGAGACGTCTCTTCCTCTTTGGAGCGGTTATACACTTCAAGTTTATTAAAACGGCTGGTATTTTGATGATGAATATAACCAAAAACGGATTTATGGGATAAGAACGTCGAATCATAGCTTTAGCCTCTAGTACCATCATCGCATACTTTATTGAGAAACTTCGTCTGCTTATATTTTGACTCCACCCACAAATTCGATCTCTAGAAGTAGCTATATGCAGAATTTGTGGGTGGAGTCAAAATATAAGCAGACGAAGTTTCTCAATAAAATATGCGAGGATGGGTAGTGAATTCGCTAACTCCGACGTTCTTATCCCATAAATCCGTTTTTGGTATGCGAGGATGGTACTAGAGGCTAAAGCTATGATTCGACGTTCTTATCCCATAAATCCGTTTTTGATATAACATAAAAAAATAATAGAAATTGGTTTTATTATGTCATATTTTGCTGATTTATTACTATTTTGTTCTTACAATCCTTAGTTTTAAAATAATTATTTAGAAAATGTTTGGATCTAGTGTTTATTTTACGTAGAACTTAAATTGTTTTAAGTTAATTTAATTTTTGCTAGCAAAGATAAAATCTTTGCGTTCCCGGAATTTTATTTATTTAAAATCCATCGGGAAAAACCCGAAGTGCGAGTTTTTAGGTCCAATGGGACCATCCCATTGGACCGAATCATAAATTCGTCAAAAGTGCGGGTTTTTCGGTTGAATGGGATTGGGTTCGGTTGTTTGGGAATCGGCGCAATGGAAGTGAACCGTTAAAAGTCTGGTAACTCTGCTGTAGTTCTCTAGGCTTGTAAGTCATTAAAAATTAAGTCTTATGGCGCCATCTACTCTCAACATAAGTATTTTTCTTTTAAAAATATCGGGTAGAAATATCGGTTCATTTTTAACCGATACCGACATATCGGTTAAAGCCAAATATCGGTACCGTTACCGATATGGGATCGGTATCGGCCCATCTCTAATGCTTATACTTACTATTATGACCCCCTTCCTCTTAAAATACACGAATAATAATATCACCTCACCACAATTCTCTCCCATTCACTGTCCCTTCAATGACTAACGAAAAGTTTTATACTGCCAAATGCACGACATCGCCACCCCCACCGACAACAACAACAACAGGGCAGGTAAAACTAAGACCCACATCGTAGATGTCCATCATACGATGTGCCTAAAAACAGGTTCATTCTAAGCGTTAACGACAGAACTATTTAATGACAAGATTGTCAATTCCCACATTAAAGTCACATCTTTTGTGTATACTCTCGCTCTAGCAGAATTATAACGATTCTCTAGACGCTTCTTTAACAAACTTAATACGGCTTAAATTTATTTTTTACAATGGCTAATCTATGACAAGAAATGCTGACTTATAATCATTTCGTTTTGGGTGGTTGTTTGTTTTTTGGATTTTAATAATAATAATAATCTAAGCTTTGTCTATGAAGGGATTTCCACACTAAGCCTGTGGCTTGTTTACAGGTGGGTCCCTTTACATTGCATAGAGGGGTGGTGGCTTACCCCTATGTCCCAGCTAACCGACCGCGCCCTATACTAACTATTGCCGTTAACCTTTGCAAGTTTTGATGGAAAGGAGTAACCGGGTTAGACCGCGGAGGAAACTTCCTTTTAACAAGCGGGGAGAGAACTTGCAAACTATACGCAGAAGGATTTGTTCCGAGATTCTCACCCGGTGCCACAGTCCGGGATCGAACCCGGGATCCTCATGCTGCGAAGCGAAATCGATAACCGCTACGCCACCCCACCGTAGGATTAAAGTATAATGGAATGATAAATAATAAAAGCTCAAGACGCAAAAAGAGTTCTTAGGACGATAAACGTGGAACGATTTAAATTCAGCTAGTTCCAAAGTAGAACCCAAAAAGAAATAATTGCATACGCGATGATTTAGTTAATATACCCTCAATCACAAACGATCTGAATAGCCCCTCGATGGTCTACCCTAATGAGTGAACAGCCCTCAAAGCCTTACCCTACCCTAATGAGTGAACAGCCCCTCAAAGCCTTACCCTACCCTAATGAGTTTGAATTGCCCCTCGATGATAGCCTTACCCTACTCTAATGAGTTTGAATTGCCCCTCGTCGAAAGCCTTACCCTACCCTAGTGAGTTTGAATAGCCCTCGAAGATATACGCACGATGTGGCTAAAAAGAGATTGGTCATCCTTAGGGGTTCAGGAGTAAGCATGCATCATTTTCTCTTCTTTGAGAACGCTACGGGAGACGTTATTCGGATGACGTTACTTTGGGGTTTGAAACGGGGGTTGAAATATTTGGAAAGTGGTCTTTGACATTATTTTGTTGGGGGTTTAAGGTTAAATAGCTAAATTCGCACTGTGGATATGGGGATTGGGGCTATAGACTAATTTCGAAACTCTTCCCGAACTTTATCTTTCCGTTCTATTTCCTGTCTTTTATAGTGTTGCTATTTGAGACCTAGAACTTTTGGGTGGAATTTGCGGTGAAAGTGTGCGTTTTTAAAGTGTCAGTGGGACTGTTAATATGGAATTTCGTATATTTCGATATTTATTCATCAATTAGAAACTAAAATCATTAGTTTTAAGAAAGGTTTATTCAAGTAGGGAGGAAACCTGCATATTGGGAAATATGGCAGAATAATGCAATTCGACCCAAAAAGGCTTAGTGTTCGTTTACGCGTACGGTATCACAAGAAATCCGGCTGCTCCAGGCGCTTCGTCGATCTCATACGGTTGTGGCCGAGGCTAATCGCGTATCATACGGTAATATTTCAAATGTTTTTCGTATTTCTCAACAGTATAACTCGATATACTCTCTCTTTGTCCTTTTTCACTACCTCGAGTCATTGCATAAAATTTTTCAATTCTATAATACTTTTTTACGAGTTAACGCCCTTGTTTTGCGAACATTTTACCCCCAAACATTAAAATTTCTCATGCTCGGACCTTACCGTCAACTTGCCTACAACTTCATTCGGAAATCGGTATCTGGCACGAATTTTTCATGCACCCCTTTTTGCGGTTCAACTCATGATGACACATTTTAGCTAGCCCCTCGAATCATTTTTAAAATTGCCAAGAGACTAGCCCCTCGAATTCTCTTTAAGGGGGTTTTCAAAGGCGCGTGTTGAGGGTGAAAATCAAGCGGGTGCGAGAAAAAACTAAAAATTCTCGCGCCCGCTACAGGAGCGACCGTTTTCATAAAAGCGACATTTTTAGCGGGAGCGGGTAAATTCGGCGAGGAGGAGGAAAAAATCGCTACCCTATCCGATCAAATTCAAGTAGATGTTCTCGCTTCGTTTTTTTCTCTCTCGCGTGGTTAATGACGTCATATTCTACCAAGCCAATAGGAGCGCCGAAACCATTGGCGGGAGTTTCAATAAGCGCGTGAGCACGAGACTAAAAGGTTGTAATTTTCAGTTCACCGAGTTAAGCCTAATATAAGTAGCTAGACCTAGATTTTATGAAAATGAGTAAGAAAACGACAATAAATGATAACTTAAAACAAATTCGAGCTAAAAATAGGAAGGCTTTGGAGGAAAGGAAAGAAAAATTAATACATTTGATTAGAGAAAGAGATATTATTTGGAATAGAAAACTTGTCGCTTATCGGCACACAGATTTAAAGGAACAAAAGTGGATGGAAGTGGCTAAAGAAATGGACATGAATAGTTAGTTTTTTAATAACATTTTGTATAGCCTTTTCATATAAATCAACTTATATTTTTTTTAGTAAACGACTGCAAAAAGATGTGGAAGAACTTAGTAGACCATTTTCGCAATACATTTTATGCAATCACCACAACAAAAAGTGGGCAAGAATTAGACGAAACCCAATCTGATGGGATAAAATGGGCTTACTTCAAGCCACTCCTTTTTTGGAAGATGTGCTTGCTCGAAGAGAGTAAGAAATTTTTAAGACTTATATTATTGCAATTTTATTTCTATAATCTCGTATATCAATGATGCAGAACTTCGTCAAACTTTGATAAGAATCAAAATAAGGAAAGTGTCGAAGCTTCCACTTTTTCAAAACCTGTAGACAGTGATAATGACGAAGAAGAAATGGTATATGCTGCAATGTCTGTAAAACGTGTAGTTATTAATTTTGCACTAAATTCTTTGAACGAACAAGGTGATAGAGACAGGAGCGATTTTGAAGGCTATAGCGATGACAAGGAACAAGGTCCATCCAGACAAAATAAAGAGAAGGGGCTGCCTAAATCACGAAAAAGATCCAACTCTGATGAGAGCGAGAGTTTGAGAGCACCCCAATCTCTCAAAAAAATGAAACCCTCATGAAATTTCCTTGAACCAGATGGCCGAATTAAATAGGTCAGAATTTTTGGTTGCCGAATAAAGAAAACTGAAAACATCAGAAGATGATAGTGCAGCATTTGGAGATTTTGTGGCCACTATTATGAGAAAAGTTCCAACAAACTTGGTAAATGATTGACTCTATCAGCGTGGAGACCCATACTTATTTTTAATATTATAAATTATTTTCATTTTCTCTTACTACATTTTAAATAATATTTATACATATATTGTTTTGAAATAAAGATTTTTCTTAAATGAGCTTCAAAAGAAAGCTTTAAACATCCGGTTTTCTCACTCCTTTCATCTCTTACTGCCAATTTACTTGTCCCACCGGAGAAGAAAAGTAATTCGCAAAAGTTTTTCTAATATGATTAGCTTCGTATATAAAATTTTTAGACGCTGTTGGTTCTAATTTGCGAAGTCCAAAAGCTGGGTTTTCCTCCAAATTTTTAATCCATTTTCCTTCCTTGAGAGTACCGTTCTTACTGAGTCAGCAAAGTCAGTTGGGCAATAGTATTTTTCTTCATCTTCCATGTGTTTTTCTTCTTCAAATAAATAATTATGGAGTACCACGCAAGCTTTCACTATTTTATCAGCTTCTTTCTGGTTTAAACATTATTGGTTTTCTAAACACCCGCCACCTAGTGGCCAGCAGCCGAAATGCGTTTTCACTGCATCTTCTGGCAAAAGGGAAAAAAATGTCATTGAAACCTGTTTTCAAATGAGAATGCCAAGCGCAAAATTGTCATGCCATAAGGAGAATTATGAAATGTCACCTTGCTCTGCTTAAACGATAATTGAATATTCGGTGAGTGTTCTCAAGATCATCGGCTGCAAAAGGTCTCATAAAATTTTTAAGAAGCTGGAATGCTTCATCTCCCAAGAGGACATGGGGCACAGTTAAAGAGGTTTTTGGGAGCTGGAAATTAAGCTGTTTCATTTTGGACTGCTAGTCCAAAGGAGGAACTTTTGAAGAGTCCCCCATCTGAATGCGAACCAAATCCCCCAACATCGACAACTATAAAACGGTAATTCGCATCGACGGTAGCCATTAACACGATGGAGTTGAAGCCCTGAATTTAGAAACGATTTGCTTTTAAAGGTATGTTGTTACATCACTCGCAATACCCACCTTGTAGTTGTGATATAAGGTCCCAGAATTAGTGTTAGAAAATGAAACGAGCTAAGCCTAGAAATAATACGACTGGCGTGGTTCAATACAAAAACAGAAGTAGTTTTATTACCAACGAACGAAAGAGAGAAAAAAGACTGAAACATGAGTCAACAAGAAAAACTTTACACTTTTAGTTTTGCAATACCGCGACCTCTGTTGCACGAGTCCGGCATTTACAGTTCAAAACTTGACCGCACTTTCGGTGGTGTCTAACACTTCCCCTTGACGGTCTCGTGGTAAGGGTTCGCGTAATCCCAAAAGTTCACTGTGCTCCTTCACATGATGGGCACCAACTGGCTTCGTTAACATGTCGGCTAAATTGTCCTCAGTGGGCACGTACTGAAAGGCAATTTTTCCTTCATTGACCATTTCTCTCAGAAAAAAATATCTTAAGTCAATATGTTTGCTTCTGTCGGAAGTAATCTGATTTTTCGCCAAACATATCGCACCTTGATTGTCCACGTTGATTTGCAGTGGCTCTGTGACTAACACCTTCTCTCCGAGTTCAGTGAGCAAGGTCCGCAGCCACACCGCTTCCTTGGCTGCTTCGCACATAGCCAGGTATTCGGCTTCGACAGTAGAGAGAGCCGTCGTTTTCTGCTTTCGACTACACCATGACACGACTGTTTTGCCTAGTAGGAATACGTAGCCGCTGAACGACTTTCTGTCAACGTTGTCTCTTGCCCAATCTGCATCTGAATAAGCCGATAGTCCGACATTGCCTTGCTGGAATGTTAATTTATAGTTTTTCGTCTTCTTGATGTAACGTAGAACGTGTTTAACGCTCTTCCAATGTTCTTCCGTAGGTCTCTCGTTGAAATGGCTCAAGTACGTAGCCGCGTACGCTAGATCTGGTCTTGTAACTCCTGCGAGATACAGGATACTACCCACGGCCTAACGATAAGGTATTTGTTTACTTTTGGGTTCCTCTTCAGCCCAATCCTCGTCAGAAACTTTCTTCAGTTTGGTTCCTGGGTCTAATGGAGTTGATAGCGGGCGAGAATCGCTCATCCCAAAGGTTTCCAATATTTCTTCAGCATACACTGTTTGATCCATGGCCATCGAGCCATCTTCTTCTTTGTGGATTCTTACTGACAGTATTTGATTTGCTTCCCCTAGATTGTGTACCTCAAACTCTTCTTGCATTTTCTTGCTAAAACGGTCTGCTGTTTCTTCGTCTTTTACGATCATTAGAGTATCGTCGACATAAACACCGATGAGTATTCCGTCTTCTAGATTGTAATAAATACACGGGTCCGATTTCGATCGAGTTAAACTTGTTTCATTGAGGAATCGGTCGAAACAATTATTCCATTCTCGTCCTGCTTGTTTTAAACCATATATGGTTTTCTTTAACAAACAAACGCAGTCTTCCTTCCAGGTTTCATGGAACATTTCTGGTTGCTCCATGTAAATTTCTTCTTGGAGTGTTCCATTGAGATACGCTGTTGTGACGTCTAACTGTCGTATTTGCCAATTCCATTTTGTTGCGAGGGACACGAGTATTCTCAGTGACTTCATTTTCAAAACGGGTGCGTAGGTGTCCATATAGTCTATGCCAGGGATTTGGGAAAATCCTTTAGCTACTAACCTAGCTTTGTAGCGCTCCAAGGTGCCGTCAGCTGCATATTTCTTCTTAAATACCCATTTTGATCCAATTACCGTCCTATTTGTAGGTCGTGTTACTAATTGCCACGTTTGGTTATCCTGAAGATGACCAATTACCGTTTCCATGGCATCTTTCCAGTCTTTGGCATCATCTTCTCTCATTGCCTGTCCTGCGTTAAGAGGATCCGGTTTTGCGCTTAGCACGTGATTAGCTGTGTAACACTTTTTGTTCTGAGCAGCTATCCTCTCTGATCTTCTCGGAGGGTCGATGTTGGGGTTGGTCTTCTTTCTTTTGTTTTTCTTCTTGCTTGCGTCCGCGTCTGTCTTCGGATCTTGCGTCGTTACGGGATGTATCAAGATGTTTTCCAGTGGTGTTGATACCTTCTCTTGCTGAGATTCATCTTGCGATGGTACGTTTTCCATGTCCATATCATTTGCGTCGTCTTCGTTTTGAGTACTTTTGTCCTCCGATTTTTCTTCTCCGAATATTATGACTTCGTCGACGTCTTGCTCTTCATTTTGTGAAATGTGTTTTCACTAAAATTTCAGTGAGAGGTATATTGAAGGGTTTTAAATTATCGTGCAAAGTTTTAAAACGAATAGTTCTTAAAAATTTCCTAGGTTGTGATTGTTCACAAACAAAATTTTAGTGAATGTTAGGAAAACAGCTAATCACTTTAAAACTTTGCACGATAATTTAAAACCCTTTAATATACTTATCGCTAAAATTTCAAGAGATTCGAACTAGTGAAACCGAAGAAAACACATTTCCACAGAGTAGCGTACTACACAACAAAGAGAGACGTCATTTTCGGAAGTACTCTATTGGCTGTGCCGAGCAAAGAGAGAAAAAAAGAATTTTTTTAAAAAATTTTCTCGCTTTTCCGAGATCAAGAATGAGAAAATTTTGTCCGTGTCAACAGCGCATTTTCTAGAGGCTGGTGAAACCAGAAAATCTGATGAGCTCAGCACAGCGAGCGTAGCGGGAAAAAGAGTGTCGTCTGAACGGGCCTTTATAAACACCAAACACCAAAAAAAAAGGACGGGCTTGTGCACACCAAAATTGTCCGTTTTAAAGAGCTGATACCTTTGGTGTTGCCATAGATGGCAGCACCAAAGCAAAAATGGAATAAAAGGGGGCGATGTTTTCATTTTATCCACAAATGATGATTTCAAAAGAAAAGACCTTTTCAATGATGGTATGCGTTGGGAAAGTCAAAAGACTTGTACAAACAAAAAACTCCCAATTACAAAACGAACATTTAATATTAGGACTGAAAATTCTGCTAAGGGATCTATTGAATTTCAGAGACACGTCTACATTTTTGATTGTAGTAGTGCGCCTTACCCCGTTTTAATACATTTCAAAGGTAATGAAAAATTATGGAAGGATAGAGCGCATGGAAATACAAAAAAAAATATGAAACGCCCATGGTTTCCAACTAACTATTCCACATTGAAAAAACTTCAGTCTAAAAGTACCAAAGAAACTGCACCCAAAGAAGTGTATCAAGAAACCTTAATTGATGTCAACAAACAAATAAAAGAAGTAAACTCCTATATATGTCAACCAAATGTGCTAGAAATAGAACCACGCGCATTGCCAAGGAACACGAAACAAATTGAAAATGCAAAATACCTGGCGAAGAAACAGGAGATAATATGCATGGATTCCGTTTATGCTGTTATTGCATTGAAAGAGGGTAAATATAGACATGTTATACGAGAAATTGACCTTGAAAGAGATCTTTCAATAGTGTTTGGTGATCCAGGTCAACGTCTTCTAAAACAATGTTTAGATAATGAAATTATCGAGCAGTCTATCAATTGCGATACAACATTTAAACTTGGCAATTTCTACGTGACTACTGTTGTCATGAGAAACACAGAAATAGCAAATGACCCATTGTTCCCTGTAATGGATTTGTTACACCAAAACAAATTTGGGATTGTACACGCGAAATTTTGGAGAAATTTAGTTTTAGAATCAAAATATGACGAACTGGGAAAGAATTGTCCTATTGTAACAGATCGTGAAAGAGGAATTATTGATGCAATCAAAAATAGTTGTGTTACAGCCTCTGAAAACCTCTTACTTTGCCACAACCACATCATTGATGATGTGACTTATTGGTTTCGTCGTAATGGGGGTGATAATGTAGATATCCAAGGCTGCAATTACCATGTGCATGAGTTACTAAAATGCGAGACTATTGAGTCATTTGATAAACTTTATGATGAGTTTCGTAAAAAATGGACCGAAAAATTTCGAGAATATGTCGATAGAAGCTTAATGGAAGACATTAGAAATCATGCTATTGCAGCTCAATATTTGCGATTCGCCGCGTTTCAAGAGAAGATTCCAACAAACAATCTTAGTGAATCGTTTCATAAACAATTAAAGGACAAAACAAAGAACTTGGAAGTCAATTTCGATGAAGCTGTGTTGATTTTTACTTTATTACAGCAGTTTTATTTGTTTGAATATAATAGAACATACAAAAACCACTTGAAAGAAAGTCTTGAGGTTGAAGTTTTAAATCTTCATCTAAATGTTGATATACCCCCAATTTCGGATATAGTGCAATCAGTGAAATCTGGGTTATATTCTGGTTCCGGAAATGACCCCCCTCTGTTGCTTAAAAAGGCAGAAAGCAGATTATCATTTAAAATGTTGGCTGAAATGAGTGTCGAAAATGGATTAATTGAGTTTTGCCCTCATTTACACGTATTTAAAGTTAGAAATCCTTTTCATGAAAGCCGAGCTTACCTTGTAAACGCTACAGATGCGCGGAGAGAGTGCTCTTGCAAATACGCAAAAGGACAATGCTCCCATCTCTTAGCGGTCAAAATGGTTTGTGAGAAAGCTGCTCCTATTGCGAAAAATCCAGTTTATTCGCTGTTCGAAAGTTACAAGGTATCTACTACAGGTAAAAGAGGTCGTAAAGGAAATTTTCCCGACCTCGTAGATTACACTGTTTTGGACGCCCCTGACTCAATAAACGCCAGAAGTCAAATTGAGTCTTTGCCTCGTCAATGTTCGAATGAAGATATATTACACTCTGGGATTGATGATCGCATATTTGCTGGGAACGTGGAAGCCTGCAAAACCAAAGATCTGAACATTTTGAATTCAATCAAAAATGCCCCGTTTACTAAATCCAAAGAAATGAATTTAAATTGTAAAGTAGAGGGTGAAATGAAAAGTTTAACTATTAAGACCAGTAAAAACATAATTCCTTTATCCGCAGGCTTAGGCTCGTCAGAAAACAAAGTTGAAACCCATATGAAAAATAAGGTTGTTGAACCAGTTAGAAGTAAGGGCCATAAACGGGTCTTTCAAAAGAGTGATGAAAATGAAGAGCCAGATTGGGGTCCCAAATATTTTTGCCGTGATGATCTGAGGTATGAAGAAATGATAAAGGGTAAGAGTTTTGAATGTCTAAGGCCAGAAACACCCATCGAGATACCAGTTTTGGAGAGCGCCTTTAAAAAAATTTTACTGCTTGGAAATAGGTCTGACACAATATTTGTCGGTACTGCTAATTACTTTCTTTCACAAGGCAGCCTATTGTCCACAGCTGTACCTATCGACTATTTAGATGAGACCTCAAAATCCCAAAAGATTTTGGAATTCTTTTTAATTCCATCTTACGAAATAGAAAATCATTTCATGCTTGGCGTAGCCTTTAAACAAAGCAAGACAATAACGATTTTGGATCCTGCCCGAGAGGTCCTTGATCTTAATAACTTGCAAGAAGAATTTGAAACTCTTGGTGCTATTTCAAAAGTAGCATTTAATCTGCGACGTCCAAAATGGGAGAAGCAATTGTGTAATGGCTTTCCATAAACTACAAATTAATTTGATTTTGGGTTGTACTGTGTTTTATATGCATACCTATCAATTAATAAGATACTTACTGGAAAAGATGCTAAGTTTGACAGCATAGTCTTACGAAAATGGATATTATTTTTACTAAGCCCATCTGAAATTTCTTCATCAGAAATTCAAGAAATTTCAGGTGTAAAGAGTGGAAAAGAACGTAGAACTAGTTTGGAAAATGTTCCAAGAAAACAAAGCAAAAGCGATGCCCCTATCGACCCTACCATTGAATATGTAAGGTCTGGAATACAAAAAACTACTGATCTTGTTGGTTGTTTAAGAACAGAATTTGATTTTGACCATTTCGAATGTGACAGATCTTGCGAGAAAAAATTAACACGTCGTTGAAATATAGTACTCTAAGGCCTGGAAAGCAAATAGTTTTTTCCTTTTGGACGAAGCTATTAATGCTCTCCTGAAAGTTTTGGAAATGGACGCTGTTTTTTGGTTGTTCCTGTTGGTGTTTACCAATTCATGTTTATTGAAGACGAAGGTCAAGGCAAATTGCAGGTGCAACGTTTTTTCCAAAGATGTCACCGTGCTTTTATAGGCCAAAATGACCGCGATTTAATCATGGTTGTTCCACGAGATGTGGGCTCGTCTGATCATTGGCTTCTTGGTGTTATCCGTAAAAATGGTAAGATTACAGTTTTTGATTCTTTGAGAACGTCGCTAGAAGTGCTAAACAATCACAAGGCGAAAATGATTGAGTTTTCGAATTAACATTTCAACAACCAAATACGGGAAGAAAATTTTGAATTGGAAATGGAATATGTCACTTAAACAATCCCTAAACAGTCCAACAGGTTTGATTGTGGCATTTACGCAGTTTCAAATGCGTTTAATATTTGAAAAATAAGAACCGAAAAGACTGGAAGATGAATTTGGATAGTTTGCAAGGCCGTATATGGATTTACCATTTGCTGAAAAAATATGAAGAGGGAACTCGTTCATACGAAGAGTTAAAAGAGATGGGTCTGTTCGGGTAAATTACTTAATTCAAATTCTTTAACACATTTGAAGAATATACACAGCCATTATTCAAAACGTAAGGAAATAATTTTTCAGTACTTTAAATAACTGAATAAATGAAACAGTAGATCATGTACATTTTAAATTGGAAAAAGCGATTTCGGCGCTGGTTAATATGAAATGATAAATATATACCTCAAATGAAATAGAAACACAAAGGCTCTGTTTTTAAAAGTCGCGAAGTTGTTTCAGTGACAAAAATTATTTTCTTGTTAGCTTTGAAAAGTCTAGATACGACGCTTTGCCACTTGCAACTTTTGCGTTTCACAATATTTAAAAAGTAATTTTTGATAGCTATACTGATTCATTTCCTGTTATTATTTCCTGATAAATATACTTCCTAGTTAGGAAAAAGAGACACTTATTTAAATGTTTTCACAATTTCGTAGTCAGAAATTCTGAATAGGTCTTGAAGAATGTTTTATGTATTCTCGAACTAAAGATTCTATAAAAACCCAAAATAAGTTTAAATAAAATCCAGTTTCTAAATGAAGTGAAACCGGTCTACTGGTGGATATTCTTGGTACCTATATTCGATTCAGTCAACTGACCCTCTGGTAATAGAGCTATAAGAGTGGGAATAATAAACACCGCAGATGAACCTGTTTACTTTCTGTTAAGTAATTCTATTACCTACTGGTTTATATATGAATTTGAATGAGCTGTAGTAGAAGTAGAGTTTTACAGAGAAAACTGTCTTTATGAAGCTCTACTTCTTTCTTCTAAGGTTGGGTTATACCTTGGAGTAGAGAAATTTATATTCTACTTCAAGTTTCTAGTATAACTGTCCCAGCTCTGTTAGCAAGATTGTCCTGCCCAGTACTGATGAGCCTCAAATAAGGTGAAACCGTGTTCTATTTATAATCGTTTCTATTTATATGCAGCGTGAAAGAGAAAACGATGGAAGATTGGTTGAATTCGTGTCTAAGGCTGCGTTCAGCCAAAGAGGGTTTTGGCGAGGCATTTTGGGTGTTCTCGCTTTTCTTTTTTATTTGTTTGTTATATTTTCCTCCTAATATCCGGTTCACCGTATTTCAACCAATAGAGCTATTTCAGAGGGGGTAATGGCTACGTCACCAATGCTATTTGCCCATAGAGAAAACCCTCATAAAATGGCCGCCCTACACTCAATGGCAGGCCCAATTTTCGTAGCAGACGAAATTTTTCCCCCACTGAAATAGCTCTATAAGAGGGCAAAGAAAGATGCGCGCGCACACCGGAAGCTTAGAGGAAAACTTTCAAAGCGAGAACACTAAAGCCAAGCCTTCTACTCCCCCTCTTTCTACCCTCTTTGGTTCAGCATAGCTCACCAAAAAAGACCGCGGATTTTGGAAAACTTTTACCCGTGAGCTCTGCCGTCATAATGACGTCATAGTTTTGCTGAACGCTTTTTCCAAGTCATCGGTGTTTTAAAAATGACGGTAGCTCAATAAAGGTATCAAGGCTTAACAAAACTTGTATGAAAACGTATTTATAAAGATAAATAAGAACAACTTTAATAATTAAAATTAGAAAGAATAACATATCTCTTAAAATTCTCGCGTGATCAGCTAGTTTCACGGCAATTAAATAGGTAGTTCCACCAGAATCTGCAAGAGCTATTTAATAATTTCTCCATGTTTTTTTGGCCAAGCTGAGGACTAGGCGTTACGTCACGCGATCCAAAAAACCAACTATTTTCTTGGTGACTGCGCTGGCTCAGCGCTGAGCAGCGTCACGTCAAAGTCCAAAAACAAAATCCGTTCAGTAGGACACAGCTAACAGCGCTTAGTCCTCTGAGCTCTCCTGAACGCAGCCTGTATCACGCAAAAACCTTAAATTGCTCTCAGAGTGGTAAATAAAAAACATCGTAAGTGTTAGCTTCTATTAGATGAAGGATACAACGTGCGATATCGTAGCGAATTTACTAAAGCAAGAAGACGTCATAACTGTGTCGGTTCTTTGGGATGTCGCCAAAGATAATTTAAGTCAAAATTTGTATAATAGATATTTCGATATACATAGGACATGCATTATAGACCAAAGGCTTTAATTTTTGTATTTTAATTGAAAAAATGTTGAAAATAATAATAAAGGCTTTTTATTAGCATGCAATCTTTACGAATCGATTCTTCTTTACAAAGATGAACAAAATTTAATGATCAATTTATATGGTACTGTCCTTTTAACCGATGAAAGCGTAAGCATGAGTTTAAAACATTTAAATGTACCGCGAACACACTAACCCCATGTACGTGGGGTCACGTGATGTTAGGGCTAGCTTCACGGCGGCACCTACCTAGTACCTAGGTCTGGTAACTGTTCCTACTTTTCTTGTCGACTCGTGTTAACTTCGTGTCGTGTATGCGATTTGCGAACTTTGCGAAGTTGTGAACTTGTGACTGATCTATAGCGTACTGTTAATCTTTGTTGGTTAAAGTTGAGAAAAATTTATTACTTTTCTACCATTAATTATTGACCTAACTTATAGTTTTATTAGGTTAGAGAAATTATTGGTACGTTTCAAAGAGTAAATTTTGGAAGTTGTTCAACCAAGGCTTACGACTTGAGTCAGGAATTCAGGATAAAAAACAGTAAAATCGCAACTTTTGCGAAATATTTGATATTCATATCTGATTAATCTAAATGCCACTTGATCAAAAACAATAACATGATATGATCGCTACTTTTGCGAAATAATTTAAATCTAAAGGCCACTTGCAAGTTGCTTGAGCCAGAATAAATAATCAGCCTACTTTGGCGAAATAATTTAAATGCCACTTGAGCAAGAGTAATCACATGATATAATCGCTACTTTGGCGAAATAATTTAAATGCCACTTGAACAAGAGTTATCACATGATATAATCGCTACTTTGGCGAAATAATTTAAATGCCACTTGAGCAAGAATAGTCTCATGATAAATTCACTACTTTTGTGAAATTTTTTAAATCGAAAAAGTTGATGAGATTGTAAACGAGAATTTGATTTAGGCTGATACCGAGATGGCAAAAAATATTAAATCTCTTCAATCAGGAAATGTGGAACGTTTCACATTTGACACAGGTGTCACAACTAGTATTGACCTAAATTATGCCCATGAAATTTTAACAAAAGTAAAAGATGGAACCTTTAAAGGGAAAATGCTTGACAAGCTACCCTCTAAAGGCATAAAAGGTGGTGATGTTTTTGTCCTTTGTAACAGAGAGAACAGAAACGATAAAACAATTTTGAAAGATGATGGAATTGGATGGAGAAATAAGAGCAGTAAATTCTGCAAAAAAGGCAAGCTTCTCATTAGAAAGAGGTATTTCTATGTAAAAACTGCCAAAAGCGCATATTCAAATGAATTCCAACGAGATGTTTTCACATTGAATACATGTGTTGGCAGCCAACCTTATCTTGTTCATTACAAAGGCAATGAAAAGCTAAGTGTTAAAATTCCTCATGGTAATTCAAAAATTTTGAAAACTATTCCTCTAAAGGAAAAAAGAAAGGCTAGCACTGAAGAAGTGGAACAAAGTATCTCTGACAGAAGAGATGAAATACCAAAAGACATTCCACAGGAGGAATTAGTTGAAGATGTACCAGAGAAATCAATTGGCCATGGGGAAGCTGGAGAGGCAACAAAATCTGATGTAGAAATTATTGTGGAAAAACAAGAAAACGTCATTAGTAATTCCAGGTTTTGTAGAGATTCACTATATGCAGTATTGGCTTTGAGAAATAGTGGATTTAACAATGATATTAAAAAAGTAAAAATAGAAAAAGAGCTCCAGATAATATTTGGTCTTCAACAAGCTGTAGATTTGGGAAAGCGTGTGCTTAAAAATTTCAGTAACAAATATTCTGTGAAACAGTTTATAGCACTGGAAAAAATTTATCTGGGCAGTGGAATCTACATTACTGTTGTTTCTTGACACTGAACTTGAAAATGATCCTTTTTTATGTATACTATTTGCTACATGAAAATAAGTTTCCAGAAACTATCAGATTTTTCTGGCAAGAGTATGTTTGTAAACATTTGCAAATGGAAAAATGTTTTGGAAGTGTAGCTGTAGTGGGCGATTACACTGACAAACATTTGACAGAAATTGCCAATGGCGAAAATTGGTTGCTATATTCTCCGGCCCAAAACCTCGATGGTGTAACTCGTTCTCTAATTGATGTTGAAAATTTTAATGTTGCAGGTTTGCAACAACAATTGAACGATCTCATTAATTGCGAATCAATTTAAAAATTTGATGAATTGCGTGCTCAATTTGAGGTAGAGAGCTGGGTTAACATTTCAAGTTTCCTCATTCTGTTATTGACAATGCATTGAGAAATCACGCTATCGCAGCTCAATTTAAGGCGTATGATGCATTTAAAGACGAAATGCCTTATAATAAAACGTCAGAAAGATTTAACGACAATTTATTGCATGAGATCAAAATTAAAAATCTCCATTATGACCAAATTGTTCTAATTTTTCTCTTCAAACAGCTGAAGGCAATTCAAGAGTTTAATATCGCTTATGTTAGGAAAGATAAAATGAATCCAAAGAAAATAGTCAGTTTCTTTCCCATTAAGTTTTGTTCAGATGAAGATATTATCAAGTGTGTTGTCATGGGAGCGTATCCCTCTGATAAACCTAAGGCACTTAAGAGACCCAGAGTACCATCTTCTCTGAAAACACTGGGAAAATTGTGCCCAAGTTCTGACGTTTATTATGTTAGAGACCCTTACGAACTGGAAAGAATGAATTTTGTGAATCTAAATGATGTTGAACAACCATGCAGTTGCACGTCCAGAAAGAAAAAATTGTGTTTTCACATTTTAGCAGCGCACATGTTTTCAGAAAGAAACAATTTTAAAACAAAATAGAATCTTTCAGCTTAGTGATCTAAGCAAATCAAAAAGAAGAAAGGCAACATGCATATCTCCATTGTTTGCTGACTCCACCCAATCCATTAAAATGGACTTGAATGCCTCGTTTACAAAATTTTGTTAACTCCCTGTATTGAAGAAGCGGAGAAAGATTTGTCATTCTCTCCAAGCGAAATATCAGATTCGAAATCTTCAATGATAGCGTCAAGCCGCAAGCTTCATTTTTGATGAATTAAATCAGACGAAAGATGATTACTCTCATTCGGGATGTGACATCTCTGGTGTTAAACACGTAAGCTCAAACAACTTTTCTTTACGAAACAGTGAGGAATTTATTGTTCATCGGATTGACAAATGCAATGGAAATTTGATTAATGAATTTGATTTCGTTTCATCAAAAAAAGGGGGCTTTTGGGACATAGACAAAATAGTCTACAAGAAAATTAATTTGCCAGAAATTTGTAAAGTTCCGAAATACGAGACTTTGATACCTGGTGAATATATATCAAACTACGTTTTAAATGATAGTATGTCAACAACTGTCAACAGATTGGATATGAAAGATCTCGTACTAGCCGTTAGCAGCGATCATTATATTAGGGCTTTTTACAGAAATGATACGCTTAGTCTACAGTACCTTCTTCAATTTCTCATTGGAGAAGAAGCTTGTAAAAAATCTGTTTTAGGCGTTTTGATTCCAGAAATCCCAGTCGAGACGATCATTGGATGGTGGTATTAATATTTTTGGAACAAAACGAAATTCATATTTTAGATTCGATGAATACATCCATTAATGAATTGTTAAAGCCTTTGCAAACATTGATTTTGATTGGATCGTATAGCCTTTGGTATAGTTGTGATCCGAGTGTTTGCTTGACAGATTGGCACTTTATTATTTATCAAGATTGCCTTAAGCAAACAAATCATTATGACTGCGGATTATATACTCAATTGGCATTGTACTATTTTCTTAAGGGAGAAGAGGCAAAAACCTTCAAAGTGAAGATGGTCGAAAATGGTTGTATAGCATTTTGAACGGGTCATCCGAAAAAGACAAAGATGAAAATATGGCAGACGGGAATTTCTTTAAACCAGAAATAATTAAGGCTATTGAAAACAGGATTAATAAGGCGGTAGTTAAAATTTCAAGTAGAGACACCCAAAACCAAATGAAGGTTGGTTTTTTCGATAATGCCCAGAGTCCTCATTTGCCTAACCAAGACCATACCTATGCCCATTTTACAAAATTGGTTTCAGAAAATATACCTCACAAGTTCAATTACGCTGAAATTTCCTCTGAAATACGCGAAATTGACGATATTTATGAGTCTAATGAAAAAAAAAAGAAACACAAGAGTGTTTTCAATCCATTCGAGACATCAAAGTTTCACAACCGGGCAACACATCACCCTCCAAAATTGGACCGCCTAATGGAAACGATAAAATAGTGGAGTCTGTTTAGGAAGTAGTGCAAAGTGAAAGTACTTCGCGCTGCACGACACCTCGACCTTGGTTGTGGATTTCCAAGTAAAAACGATGAAATCATTGAAGGCATCCTTAGGAAATGGAACTACAAATTAGAGACATTTCCTTTTGACACAATTGATGAAACTCTTTTTGAAAAAGATCCAAATCATGCAACTCTTCAAGCGGAAAGTTCATTTGCACGAACCTTTTAATAAAGCTGCAGAAGTGTTAGTAAAATCGACAAACAAACCTACGAGTCAGTGGCGCCGCCAGAGGTAATCGCGGTAAGCGACTGCTTACTTCAAATTTTGAAGGGGGCCTAATTTTGGAGGAAGGGCCTCATTTACAAAAATACGATTTTACTGAAAATATTCAAAATTTAGTCCTGGAGTCGCAGGTGGAATACCGCGGTGGCTATTACAGGTTTGGCCGACTTTTATCGGCTATCATATGGGATCGGGTTAGGTTAGTAAAGAATGCGCTTTGGGGATGGGGACCTTTAGTCCTACCGGGCCTAGAAGTGAGAGGCGAAAAAACTTTCACTTGATCGAAACCTCCTTTTATTGGAAGCGAAAGAGGTAGCTAAACCGAGCACTTTTCACTTCGACCATCTATTGTGTTTCTTTTTTGTGTACTGATAAGGATCGTCAACGGGACGGCGGCGCTGACTCGAGGATTATTATTAGAGAGTTTATGCCTGCACTACTTTAGGCTTCTACGGTGCACTTTCCAATGCACCGTAGAACCTTACACGTATTGCAA
>JAEQBA010002626.1:0-84315 GCA_019434445.1 Phalangium opilio
GCTATAGGGAAAAAGAACTGGGTCGCTCGGAAGTCATTAAGCCCCCCAAAATTGCTGTTGGAAAACTCATTTGGCTAATTAGAAAACGCGCGCTCTCGCCAACTTGGGGAAGTGTCAACTTTGCGGAGCGAACTCCTCATAGTATAACCAGGCAAGCTCGCGCCATCTATTTTTGCCAGGCTCATAAATAATCGCTCCCGTAAATATATGAGCTAAGACCAAACCCAAGACCATACCCAAGCCCACCGCGCCGCCGTTAAGGCCATTCACAGACCAAGACTTTTGCCTTACGTAAGAGGTCCAACACTCGAGTAAGAGAACCTGAAACTTCAGTCCAAAATCCATTGCAAGAATAGACCCTTTTCAAAGAACCTTGTTTTCTTAAGACGACCATTGATGGTATTTGGCACAACAAGACGTTAGATGACTACAAACAATAGAACTTAGATGAACTGGTAAAGTCGAAGCCCTATTTAGTTCAACTGTATGTCCATAAGTTTTCACTGATTACTGGAAGCTTTTCATGAAGTGACGTAGGTCATAGATTCGAGATAACGACACATGGTCAGGCGGTGTCAAAGGCTCAGTACAAACTAAATAGGAAGATGGACTGCAAACCGCAAACGCGTGTAGTCAATTCTCGCTTTTCGTTCTCGAACTAGCTCGAGATGTAAGTCTCCAGCATTACGACGCATAGGAAGTGACATATCCTATAAACTTATCATCTTGATTCAAAGTGATGAACCCCTTGGATTACCCCCTATATAGCATCTTGCCATAAAGTATTTGGGAATTAGCAAAGCTAGGGCCTTAAGTCTCGGCATGGGCCCACTACTCACTCTCCGGGACTCAATGCCAACTGGAAGGGTATAATTGATCATAATTGTACAGAGTTTTCGCGAAAGTAGGGCTGACCGGGTAAAAGGGGAGATGGGTGAGCTAGGTGCTTACCGGGGTCACTTTCTCTCGCGCACCATGGGTTAAAATAATGACCAGCCACTCGCGCTGCGGGTAAAAAGGGCTACAAGCCTTTGGTAACGCAAAGCGTCGTCGTTCGCCGCGTTAGCCTTCCAGTGGCCAAGCATGCAGCTAAAGAATGAAAGAGTTTTTGACAAATTGAAGGTTGAAGAGGGTCATTTTTATGATACCACTAAAAGGAGGAGTTATACATAAAGGGGTGCTTGAAGGCCGCACGATACTTTGCCTAAATGGACTATGACGATTTTCAAATGGTTCCCGTTTTAATGAGATGGCTATAGAACAATGAATGCACTAAAAACGAGACTGTCACGCTACAGACCGACGACAATGAATAACTTAAGTTCTTTTCAGACGAAACATATTTTTGGACTTACTTAGATGAGTCAACTAGCTCGGTCGTTTGAACAGAAGCTAGACAAATTAAAGAACCATCAAATTAAAAATTGACCACTGACCAATTTTGGTGGCTCAATTCTTTTTGACCCGTCTAATTCAATCAAAAGTTGTATGGTTTGAAAGGACCTTAAACTTATTTTCACGATATTTGAATCGAAAACCCGAAACTGTATCCCAACACAGTTAATTTGAAATTAATTTTGAAATGGTCGAGATACAACACGCAATTGAGTAATAAATAAAATAAAAAGCAACACATCCTGGAAGTATGCAGTATAACCAAGTTCCAAAAATCCCATCTGTTAATCCGATCCTTTTCAAAAATTATTAATAAATTCTAAGTTTATCGTATCCCCTTTCGTTCGTTATAAAAATGGGAAAGCATTCTCAATTTCAAGTCAACAGGCAAGCTGGCACATTACGGTAACCCCCAAGACATCCCCCTCCCCCCGGGCGCAAAGTTCGAAATATAACAATTCTCGTTTATACGCAACAAAAGGCTGCATTGCATGCCATCAGTGCACATTATGCCATGCACAAAACCCATCTCGGTATATAACATAAGGCTTTATGACACTCGCTATAGTTCAGGGGCTTTGCCTAGAAGATAATAAAGACCTTTTGCTCATTCAATCAAGAAGTAAATTAGTTTGAAGTTGAAAAAAAGGGCAAAATCATAACCTTTCGAATTAGAGACGCGTAAATTTAACATTAGAATCATGATCGTTTAACAAATGGAAAAAGTATGGTAATAGACGAATTGTAAAACATAACTGTAACAGATCTAGACACAGAGATTGTAGACCAAAAATAGACATAAACTAGGCTTCGGATATAACAGGACAGCTGACAATTTTAACTAATTAACATTAGATATTGGTACTTTCAATTAGTGTTCCTTGATTTTCGCGAGGAATGAGTGGACTACTTAATGTATACGATATAATTCCACATTATCAATAAAATGGTCCCAGCATGAAATGCTATATTATTTTGATAACTTTAAGGGTTAACATACATCTGAACATCACAGGGATAGAAAACAGGAGAAGGGATCGAGCGACCCTTAACAATATAAACGATTCCTAATAAAAGATATAACAATAAGGGCAGGAGAAGGGCGCTAGGGGCTTTTGCCCCTCGGACGTACATATAACCCTCACAAAGGCCTAGCGCCCCTAAGGGACCCATTTTCACCTCTTCTCTCTCTTCTCAATGTCCTTTGTCCTACTCCTTCCACTCTACCACTACACCGCGGGACAGAAAGAGACGAGGGGATAAGATATCGATTCGATAAAGGTAAAAACGACCTAACTTTGCTCTTTAATAACGGAGAGATACGTGACATTCCCTTTTAAACGGATCAGAATCAAGATGAATATATACCAAAAAGTCCAATTTCGTTTTTACGCGTAGTAGGTTGCGATGCATCGACCCGTGATAGTGTTAGGCCATGGGGTACGGTGCCAATGTTTTCATCGTTTGTCACTTGTCACTGCAGTTAAAGATACAGAGATTCAAGGTTTATATGGGATTGTAGTCAACTGACGTGGGTATGGCTTGAACCTTCAAAGGTAAGTAGGTATATCGCATAGGTGACCCGTAACATGGGGGGTTGGGACCTTCCGTTGGTTTTGGGTCCATGTTGTAGATATTATTTTCAATTTATATTGTGATAAGAATGTGTTAAGGGTCCTGCGTCGTGTTGGTCTAAGGGAAGCAGGAATGAATGGGTTTTGAATGGAGATTATAGAACCAGGACCCTGGTCAGAGGGTAAAACGTTTTTTATGGCAGGACTGCGGTGTGACGATATTGGCTTTTTCAATGATTTGAAATTCAATAGGTTATTGGCTTTGTATTGCGGTTTTCTACACAGCAATGACTTAGAGCCAGGTATAAAATATCAAGTTCCTTATAAACATACTCGAAAAAGAGTGAGGAATAATTTAAAATAACCCAACAAGTGTCGCACCATAACTTGCACATTTTAGGCCTAATTTGAACATGAAAACTTGAAAGATCTCGCACCTTTTCCGTTCCTTATAAACATACTCGAAAAATAGTAAGGAAATAATTTCAAATAACCCAACAAGTGTCGCGCTATAACTTGCACATTTTAGGCCTAATTTGAAAATGAAACTTGAAAGACCTCACACCTTTTCGTAAGCGAGTTTCAGTCAACTCTCTGATTTACCAAAAAAACACAACATGGGTGCCCAAGTCAACCTAAAGACTCTGGAGCCTGGACACAAATAACTGTTTGTTTCAATAAACCTTGTAGAGAACTCAAACATCTAAAGATTTTTAAATCTAAAGGATGCGAGTTTCAGTTTTATGATGTACCTTAAAAACACAACATGGATGCCAAAGTCAACCTAAATACTCTGGACACAAGTAACTACGTGTTTCATTTACCTTGTAGAGAACACAAACATTTAATTCGAAGTTTCGGAAACATAATACTTTTCCTCAATAGAAGTGACATCCAAACCCAAGCGATATCGTAAGCCCGCCACGGAATATTTTTGTCCCCATTTTTTGAAAAATGCAGATGGTGTTATAATGGGAAAGAGCATAGAAGCGTAAAATCCTAATCAGGTTCTCGATTTCTGGTGCGGTTGCATAATCAGCCCAATACGGTGTCACACTCTGTGGACCGTCATCCTTCCTCTCTTGGACCAAGAACGGGGGTCCTTTCGAATGGAATTGATATTATAAAGATGACAAAAAAAATAAGAGATGAAGAAAAAAATCTACATCTATACGAAAGCCAGTATTTTCAATTATATTTTCTCAATAGGAAAGCCAGAAGAAAAAAAATACCGTTATGGGGGCTATCCTTTGTGCAAATGTAGAGAATATTTCTTTTGTCGGTGTCAAGGGACAGGACAAAAAACGCTACTTCCGGTTTACATAGACGGTACATTGATGTTGACAAAAGCTTCAGATATTCATATCGAATACCCTATTGTACGTGGCTAATTTCAATAGTAATTGTAAGTCCTTCAAACTATTCAACAGTTAAAATTAACTAACTAAACTATGATGTACAACGTTTTGAAACATTTGGACTATTACAACCAATTAAGATTGGTATTTTTTATTTTTTGGTAGCAGGAGTGAGATAGTAGAATACCGATAAATTTCAATTCTCTGCAAAGAAATATCTGTAAACACCATAAATAAGATGTTGACGTCAAACGCTTACACGCATCCCCTCCTTCACAATCAGAAGTTCTACACAAAAGCAATAACAACATTCCCCGGTACAATTTAACCACTTCAATTGAACTAGTTCGCCCATCGAAGACATCCATTATATACCCAGCATGTTGCCATTTTCAGCCAAAATAGGACTATTTAAAACGAAGGTGTTATCAGGTCCCCTTAGTCGGATCCCCTTACCAACCCATATGAAAAAATAACCCCCCTAAAACCCCTGTGGTCCTTATCAGGGCCTCTCAGGTAAATCTAACTCGATGTCAATAGTTTGAAAATAAAACATCCAGGGCAAGGGGTTCCCGTTCGACATATCCATCGATATAAATCTGTTTTTTTCTTTGTTCTCCAGATGGATATAAGGGGGGGAGGACATACCTCCTGAGGATTTTCAAGAATTCCACGAAAGATCCTCGCAAACAATTATCGGTGGTCCCTTGAACCTATTTTGGGTTTTCTTTTATTTAGGGGGCCAGTGTGCCTCTATCATGTTATGTTCCCCTTTTACAATATTCACCAATTCCTTTTAGCGAAGAATGCCATCGAAGTGTCCCCCTCCGGTAAGTCGTTCCCTTGGTAACCTAGGCCTACTCTCTACTCTTTTTCTTGGCTGGTTCACGGGGTAAGGAGGGAAGGACTGGAATATTGTTCCGACAGCCAATTAAGGGTTATCGCGCACAAGCGGCATGCACGTATGACTCGACCCTTCTTCTACGAATGATTTATCGAAAATCTTTAACGTTACGCTTGCATTTTTTCCTTATCCCCCATGCATTTTACTAGTATGGACATGTGCGTAAGCAGCCTAGACTAGCGAGAGAGCGACTTCGTCCCGGAATTTGCAGAATTGGATCGGTTTTCTTGAATCTATGGCAAGCTGGTGATCTCATTATATTTAGGAATGTATCCTGGGATTAGAGAGACAAGGATATTGTTGTCCTTTCTCGTTAGAATTGGAATTAGAATTTCGCGAAAGAATGCATCCTCGTCCCAAGGTTCTAAAATGCTTTTCGAAGGGATATAATAACTTACACCCGAGAAATCCATTCAAACATAAGTTTAGAAGATATGTTTCATTAAGTAAGACACTATCTATACTTCGTAATGCTAGATACTGAGAGCTAGTTCGAGAACGACGTGAGTATTGACTACATTCTGTTTTGCAGTCCCTCTTCCTATTTAGTCTGTTCTAAGCCTTTGATAACGCCTCACCAGGCGTCGCTTTACGAGAATCTATGACAAGCTCTAAGTAACCAGTGACAAGCTTATGGAACATCTCTTATGAACTTATATAATTCAAACTATTACTGAAATGCAGCCTCTTGTTTGATTAATCGAACGATAGTAAGGCTGAAAGTTTACTTGTACACAATCAAATTAAAGCCAATGCAGTAACAATTACAGAACGGTTTCCCCATGGCCAATTATGTTTCCATTAATATATACCATTTTGATACAATGCCATGCCATGAAACAATGGTAAAGGCCCAATAACAAATCGATACGTAATAAAACCCACCCCTCAACATGAAAACTCAAAAGCCAGCCAAAGTACCAAAATATAAACATTAAAGGACATGGGCTCTAACAACATGATAGGCGTACGTCCAATACAGGAACGGGAACGTCTGGGAAAAGGAGCCCAGGAAGTAAATGGTTTCCATCAAGACAAGCTCGCCCTGCTCGCGATGGAGCACTAGCTCGAGTTGAGCCAACTTCCATCAAGCAATCCCATCTATTTTGGTAGATGAGTTCAAAGTAACGACGTATATAGACGAGAAATCCGGTAGGTGGGCCCATGGACAATCCATTCTTCTCCCCGAGTCCCTGGCTCGTTTGATACAAGCAAAGACCAAGGCTTAGCTTATACAAAGGCTAAGAGAGAATACACAGGCGCGGAAGGTTAATGGGTTTCGAAGCGGCCTTTGGTTGACTTCTGGTTCCCGAGGGTCGCGTTGGAGGTAATAAAAGCGATGGTCAAAATCCGGAAGGTCAGTCAGTTCTCACTGTGCCTCCTTTCGTCCCTTTCCTATCTCGCGCCTTTTCCAAAACCCCCAGCAACCCCCCCCCCCGGAATCAACCGCCCCCTATCCTCGCCCCAGTGCGGCCAGAGTGCCAAACTAACCACTCACATACAAAGTCTAACAACGAACCGGGTTCACTTCCGTATGTGCTATCCCAACTCAGCTCCTATAGGAACGCGAGTTCCGAGATGTCCATGAGTGGCTAAGAGATCCATCGGGTTGAGTTCGAATTGGACATTCTGTTTATCCCCATCTCCGATATTTTTTACTTTTAAATATAATTCGTAGATCCAATGAAACAAATATGTCAAACTAAAATTAACTTTTGAGTTCAGAGGTGAGTCAGAAAATGGAAAAGCGTCGTCTGCTATTTAATTACATCTATATCGTTCTGAAGTCAAATTAATTATCAAGTCTTGTAAAGGCAATAGGTCATTCCGTTAATCCCAGAAGATAGCAAACACCACAAGGGAATGACCACCTTCTTGGGTTACTTCCCTTTCGCCAGGAAGCACCGCTAGAGGTAGCTCGAGTCGGCTACCCTCCAGCGTGTAGTGAACTCAGGCTCCGTCTGGAATTGCTACTGCAAGTAATTAATTAATGGAACAGTCTATCGTCTGCAAAAATCGCGCAGACCGAACTGAACCCAATCCAACACACAACGAGTAGAAGAAAGAAAACCCGGCGTCGTGCAACCCGTTCAAATGTTCGAAAACGGACTTTCATAGTATATATTTCTCCCATTTCTTCGATTCCCAGGGTAGATGCGATCAAAGTGGTACATACATATACACACACAACAGTCCACCGCCCATCGCGTATTTTACAAAAATCTTCTACTTTCTTCGTATCAAAGGGAAATAAACGGTATCGTTGGGAGCACACACACACGTATAAGAAAAAAAAACCTATCAGTTGAGGCCGGGTTCCCAAAGTGGTGCTAAGGAACAAAGTCAGCTAAATCCGAGTGAGATGAAGAGAAGAAGTATCAGAGCAATGCGGGAGAAAGCATCGATGCTATAAAGATCCGGGACGGAGATAACGGGGAGGGGGGAGCTTCGATTTTGATTTCACCTCATTCCATCCTCTTTGGATCCCCCTTTTCAAAAAAAGGGTGGGCAGGATAGTGGGGCGTGATGGCTGAGGTGGGCTTTGGAAGCAAGAGGCTAGCCACTTCTATGGTAATCGTAGGCTGACTGATTTCCGGTGTTGTTTTGGTTACTTTTTGACTCGTTCCTTAATATTTATATTAAATTTTGAAATAGTGAAATCGATTTCTCGATTTGAAAAACATTCAAATTGCTATCACGATTTCAAATAATATTGAAATCGATTTGGGATTGGAAGAAATATGGAAATTGATTTCATGTTTTAAAAAAAAACAAACATTGAAATCGACTTCGCGATTTGAAGAAACGTTGAAATCGACTTCGCGATTTGAAGAAACGTTGAAATCGATTTCACGATATTGAAATCGACTTCGCGACTTGAAAAAACGTAGAAATCGACTTCGCGACTTGAAGAAACGTAGAAATCGACTTCGCGACTTGAAGAAACGTAGAAATCGATTTCGACAATTGTAAAAATATTCAAACCCGATTTCACGATTTCGAAAAATTTGTCAAGTAAAATTCTAAAACGTACTCCTCTTAACTCCAGAAAATGTCCTACTTAGGTATTTAAGAAATATTGAAAAGCTTTCAATTTATAAATATGTACCCTAGATTTGATCAGTGGTTATCCCCTCGATGCGTAGATATAGTCTCCTATGTTGTTGCTTTTTCACGTTTGGGGAATAAAGGGCAATTGAAGAGTTGGTTGGCTCAGGCTGGCGAGCCGCGTGCATTTCTAAAGAATTCTCCCGTTGCCGATCTATTCGGTCTTATTTCGATGGTAATGATTTTTTCCCCCATGCCCCTCCAACCACCTCACCTCTTGGGTCCGGGGGCCCTGCACCCTTGCCGATCGAAAAGAAATTTTCGGACCATTTAAAATCAACGGCCGCACCTACGCTCGCCTGCTACCTCATGAACCTCATCGACGTCAAAAGAGGGTTCAGACTTTAGAGCAGAAGAAAGACATTTCCCCTTTTATAGACAGAAAGAATCGAAAGGAGCTAAAGTATTAGGAAAGACTTTTGTTCGAAAAGTTGGAAAACTTTTTGACTTTTTGTGTTGCAGTAGATGAGTGGGTGCAATTGCACACTGGCTGGCTTGGGTCTTCTGGTTTTTGTACGTCAGCCAAGGGCTATTACCTTTCTAAAGTCTATGATGATGGTTCTCTAGAAAAGAGCCCCAGTAAAAACAAGATGCTTGGGAAGTCCTGGTTCTTAAAAAGTTGGAAGGCCATCAATTTTTTGGAAAGAAAATCGTTTTTGAGATTAGTGATTCTCGGATTTCCGAAAGCAATTAATGTATGGAGGAATATTTTCAATTATATATTAAAAAGGTCTGAGCCCAACTTATAACCCTAAATATTTCTCAATGGGACCCGTACGAGTTCAAGGACGCCATATTTTGACCCCACGAGTTCAAGGACGCGATATTTTGACCCCAAGAGTTCAAGGACGCTATATTTTGACCCCAAGAGTTCAAGGACGAGATATTTTGACCCCAAGAGTTCAAGGACGAGATATTTTGACCCCAAGAGTTCAAGGACGAGATATTTTGACCCCAAGAGTTCAAGGACGAGATACTTTGACCCCAACAGTTTCAAGTACAATATATCTTGATTCCCAACAGTACAAGAACCAGATAATTTGAACCCAAGAGTTCATTTCGTACCAATGAGTTCAAGAACAAACCAATTTCGTCAAAGAGTTCAACTTCGCAAGGTGCACTTGGAGTAAAACTCCTAAAGTCAACTTTCAAACTATAAGCCCAACAGAATTACCGCAATGTTTCCTTGGTACAACTACACGCCTTTTAATTAGGCTAAAAAGGTCAAAGGCCTAAAAACAATGCAGAACATTGTCTTGGATAGGAATATCAGTATTCTAAGGCTGAAACCAAATCCCTTCGACGCTGGTGGTGGCGGTGGTGCCTATACTAAAGCTCTGGCGTTTTAAATTATCAAGAAGACGCGGCGATTGAGTATAGCTAGTATAGTTGAGGTGGGGTGGGGCCCTCTCTTATTTCACCTTTCACGTCAAATTTGTTAGCTTATGAGGCGTCATCCGTTTGATTCGTTAAGGAAAAGGGAGGGGTACGTCTAAAGGCGGCGCAGCCAACTTCCCCATGATGCAGGCCTTGGCATCTACGCTGCTCGTCGCTCGTCGTTGTCGCTAAACCGTCGCTTCTAATCTTTCTATCCGTTCATCCATAAAAGCCTAAAAAATAAAAGCTCCTTGTCATATCTCCCCCTAGATCCCCTCTCTTCGCGAGCCAACCTGGCTTGGCTTCTACATCAGGAACTAGGGGTTGAATTGGTCCTACCACGAGGGCTAGCTACACCGGGGCTCTTGCTTGGAAAAGAACTTCAACGCGGGAGCTCTAGCCGCGACAACGCCTTTTCCTTATCACTTTTGTCGAAAATCTAGCTGGTACACTGTTCCGTTCCTTGTTGGTGGAATCAAGTAAGGACGTTTTGTTTACTTTTGTGTTGAACCATGATGACTAGTACATAGAGATCAGTGAACGCGGGGACTGCGGTGCTTAATGGGGAATTCCTCAGGTACCGAATTAGTAAGTTTCGAGATTCATTTAAACATCTTCCCAACCGTAACCATGCCCCTATCATCGCTAGTTTAAATTTTGCGGCGTTGCAGCAACCCGAAACTTTTGAATACAAATTCGTTCACATCTCCAGATGAGAATTCACGAACATAGTTGAATATTGTCCCCAAGAGGAACAAATATCACTCTCTGTACTACAGTCCAATTCCATCTTTTGAATACACGTTTTCTAGGCTTAACTGCTTTCGTATCCTCACCGATTCCCTATTGGCGGTTTATAAGTAACTTCTTAAGGAAAGAAACCATGCATGCACACCTTGAAATTAGTTACTCCAAGGCATTCCTCACTTTATCAATGCACGCGGTACACTTTGGCGGGAAAAAATGCGCCCATCGATTTGACTGAGAGCATGAGGCAAAGCCATGGCAGGAGGAGAAAAAGATAGGATTATAAGTCCATTGGATTTCTAGAGCCGTTTTACCCTAAAACTCTTCTGACATTGTCGAAAGATAAAACCACAGTAGCCTTTTATCATTATTGCGGGAGTTTACTGTGCGTATGTAGCGTGTTGTACAGTCCCTCCATATGGTAGGTATAGTACAGTCTGTGGTATTAGAACGCGTGTGGCTAGCTAAATATATCTAACATCCATGGGATTTAGTTGGGTTTTCGTGGGGTACCTTTTCAGGGGGATATGGTTGTTTTTGACTGCCCTTATGGCGCCTTAGTTTAGATAATTTCTTATCTAATACAGTTCTTGTTTTTCCTTACCATGCATAACATTATCTTATCTTTGTTACGGTGTACATACGGTCCATGGGGCTTGTGTCTACTCATACGAATTAGTTTTGAGCGGGGTAATGAGTTATGGAGTGAGTGTAATTTCATACTACCTTTAAATAACTAACTAACTATCTTGGTTAGTTTGGTGTAAGTTAAATTTATAGCATTGTTAACCATTAAAAATGCTTTAAATCACTCACTCTCTAAAAAAGAGGACGTTCGCGAGGTCATAGGTTTACTTTAAGTTTAATATTACAAACTGGTGTTTCCACTTGCGGTTATCAAAACTCCCAAATTTTTGGGAGGCCTTTTCATAGCAAAAGGAAAAAAAGGCCAAAGAAAAATTTGGAAAATAGAGTGAGAAAAAGAGGAGTAGCAATGCGGTAGTAGTATAAAGAGATAAATTTTGTCTTCTATGTTTCCAATATATGTATTATTTTTTTTTGGGGGGGGGGCAGCTACGTCTCCGCGTGTCCAATCACCCATGATGAACGATCCCCTATTTCAACCTCTGGTCGAATTATTCCTCTCTCTGACTGTATAGCTTCCAACTCGGTTCCTTTCTCTCTTTTTCGTTTCAGTTCAACCTCAATATTACAAAGCTTTTCATCCAACACCGGTTTGGGTTTAGTTCACACTAAAAAACTTTACAACGAAATTTTGTTTCTTTCGTTGCAGTAATTTGAATTTTCCATTGAATATTATATTGATATTTTTTGGCTTTAAATTGAATTTAATGGAGGCTTTTC
Source organism: Phalangium opilio (assembly GCA_019434445.1). Lineage (NCBI taxonomy): Eukaryota > Metazoa > Arthropoda > Arachnida > Opiliones > Phalangiidae > Phalangium > Phalangium opilio. Next base: position 11,829 of record JAEQBA010002626.1, read on the forward strand.
AATTAAATTACGTAAATTAATTGTCTTCTAATTAAACTTTATCATTGCCATTAAATTTACCTGACTATCCTTATTTTACCTTTTCATTATGCTTCATCAACTAATCTATACATTGAATTCAATAAAAAGTGGGTTTTCCTCGGGGTTTTCAAGTAAAGTGTATGGACTAATTTGTCTCTATCTAACCTATCTTTCCATTAATTTTAATCAACTAATTGTTTTTAACCAAACCTAACTTTCCATTAAATTTAATCAACTAATTTGTCTTCAATGAACCAAACTTTCCATTAAATTTAATCAACTAATTTGTCATTAATGAACCAAACTTCTTATTAAACTTAATCAACTAATTTGTGTTTACCAAACCTAACTTAGAATTCCCTTTAAATTTAATGAATTAATTTACCATTTTATTTAATCACAAATTAATAATAATAAAAAAGAACACTATACAAATATTTAAAAAAAATATTTTCGTAAATGTGAACTAGGCCCAATATTTTAAACTAAAATTTCTCTTAACTAAATATCATATTAAAAGAAAAACACACCTAAATCGCGAAGTAATAAAAAAGCATAAAATTCTGAATAGCTCGCTACGAGACTCAATATCCATCCATACACCCCAAATCTGCAAAGACAGCGTGGTTACTTATTCCTGTGTTTGGTAATGTACAGTTCCCAAGAGGGTATAGCTATGGGAAACATACTGGGAGTTAAACTGTTTAGTTGATCCAACAGTTTCCATAAAATTATAGCTTCAACTATGGAACCGATATTACATTCATTTTTGTTTTATTTCAAAAAACCGAAACGCCACAGGGATTCGTATTAAAACTTCAGACCTTTCGCCTTCGATTGGGGGAAGGTCCGTCCTTGTCCGTCAAAGAAAAAGCCTCTAAGGCAGATCAAGAGGGTCTCTCTCTGCTGCTGCTTCCAAAAGGGACCTCCATCTATCGCGGCCCACATTTTTTGGCACTGGACATGCCGGAAACTACTTAAAAAGTGGTTTTTCTCCTCAAAGTCATAACGCCTCCTTGTCGGATAAGACACAACGATTTTTTTTGAAAAATTGGGGTTAAGCCCAATAGCACCAGAAGGTCGGTATTTTGGAAGATTTTAAAACGATGCCATGGGGTACGATCCCGATGTTTAGAGGAGTAATGAGTTCTACTTGTTTAAAAGATGGATACAAAACCTTTTACTATTTCGACCAATAAAGAGAGGCGATATTTGAAAATTGCTAAGCCTAACTCTCAATTCAAATCTGACCCAAGGAGGTTCTTGGGTTAATCGATTGAAAAATGTATTGACCACAAGTTTATAAGATATGTTCCATAAATATGACAATAGTTATACTTTGTAATGCTAGAGACTTACAGCTCGAGCTAGTTCGAGAACGACAAGCGAGAATTGAAGTCCTACACTCGGTGGTTAATTTTGCAGTCCATCTAATACTATTTAGTCTGTACTAAGCCTTTGACAGCGCCTCACCAGGCGTCTTCGCTTTACCTCGAATCTATGACCTACCACACTTCATGATAAGCTCTCAATAACCAGTGACAAACTTATGGAAGGAACATATCTTATTAACTTATGCCTTGACCAATAAAAAGAAGTAAAAATTTAAATTTCTTAAGCCTAACTCCTAATTTAAATTTGACCCAAGAATGCTATATCTATACATGGTAACTTCTGCCTCACCATTTCAAGAATTTCTAGAGTACTTGCGAATCCTATTCTTATAATAAAAACCACCCAGATTTTTCTTTTAACTTGTCTACAAATATTTTCCACATCGTGAATTTTCTCTGTCACTAACAAAAAAAAAAGTATATCAAAGAATAGGCCTATACTTCAAAGAATCTTGGCCGATTTAAAAGGCTTAAAACAAAAGTTTGTAGATTCACGAGTAACCCTTTACTCCCTAAAAAAAATCGAAAAATTCCTTCAGAAGTATGCCTAACTTCGAAACAAAACGAAAAGATATATATACTGAAAGAAATGGGCATATAATCAGGGAGAGAAACTTTTATGGGTACAAAAAGAGTAAAAATAAAAATGTTCATTTTGAATTTCTCCGGTATTCTATTTGGGAATTTTTTGGGAAACTTTTTGTACTATAAAAATATACCAAAAACAAAAAAGAAGAGGAACGCCGCACTACCACGTCAGGGAAAAGAAAAAATGCACATTTCCAGGCACTGTACGTCTCGAAAAGATTTTTAGCTCATCCCATTTTTAGTTTTCAAGAAAATACCATATTTAAACTAACGTTTATCATAGGCTCTTCTCTTAAACCTTGAAGGAGGTAAGTTTGATACTGGAGTGGTGAATGTTTAAAATTGCCAGCATGCTTTTCCAAGTTAGGCATCATTGAGTGTAGCTGGTAATATTTCACTAGCTTAGGCACGTGTTAAATATAGTTCTTGTTAGTATACCCGGGTGGCACCTAACCCCTATGCCCGCAACCTAAAACAAGGGTATTGAGGGTAAATTTTACAGCCATGCATGGTGGGAGAAGGGCCCTCTAGTGTAGTATGCTACCCCAGTACAAACATCCCTGCTCCAAAGAGGTCAAACCAGAGCTATACCCCAAAGATAGAGTAAAGGCAGAACTACGTATGCAAACGTCATACCCTTCTATAGATCTCTTAGCTCAGTGTAATCCCCCTACTGGGTGCGTACAGTATACCCTCTTACAAGAGCGCGCCCAGATGGGGGGATACACAGTTTACACTCCTCTCTACCGCCACTAGTCAAAGGGGTTGCGACCAAGATTATGAAAAGATGTTTCTTAATCCACATAAATCCACCTTGTTTCATTTTTCTATGGGATAGGGTGAGGGTTAGGAGTTTCAGTGCACTTTTTGTTTCGGTTTCGAGATGGTGGAAAGGTTGGTTGGGTACAGAATAGGGACGTTCTTGCCTCTGGCTTTTTGCCGATGTCTTTGAATTGGCCACTCAAAACTATATATCCTTTTTTTTTCCACCATTGATTTTTCTCTTTTCCATTCGTCAAAAAAGGGGAACCGCTTCGGCTTTTTGGATATAGTATAGTATATTTCAACTTTTATCGGTTACGAAAAGATATTAAAAAAAGCACCCTAAATCCAAGAAAGAGAGAAAGAGAGAGAGAGCAAGAGAAAAAAAGTATTTTTTCCGTCTCCCTTTTATCTTAGGTATGGCAGCGGAAGTGGCTCGCTCGAGGGTCACTGCGCCCAGTTATGCGCCTTCTTCTATGTGCCTTCGTCATCATTGATCCGAAAGATCTTCACACACACACACACACAGCAAAGGCACACGCAGTCACGGGCTTCACTAAGCCTTGGTTATATCTTCAGCTTAAGGCGCGTGTGGAACTTTTTGGAAGGTTTTTGATTTTTCTTTTGAAGTCAGGCCTATACATATATATCGTTGCGGATTCTCACTTTCTAAATGTTGCTTCTATCTTTTTATATATTTATTTTCTTTATCCAAGGAGTGGCGGATTTATTTAGGAAGAAATTCTTTAGAAGTGCGTATACTCGAAATGTCAAGAGGATAAGAAAACTGTGAATATACGATTGACTGTCTAAGACGCAAACAGCCTCGGGGTTATCAAAGAATCAAGACTATATCTATGCATGTTTAATAATCTCTGAATGAAAGGTGTCAAATCGAGCAAGTTTCAGATATTCCTCAAATGGTTGCATTGGTGTCATGTTAAAAATGTTAAAGTGTCTCTACTACATCCGATCTTAAACTATAACTACGACAACCTTGTTCGTCCATCACGCTAAGTGACCTCTACCTTTATAGGTCAATTGATGGGCGACAATACCGAGAAATGAGTCAAAATAATCTCCATTAAGATAAAGTCCAAAACATTGAACGATGTTCAACAGCATAAATTTAAAAGATATATTCCATAAGTATACCTATTCTTGGTAATACTAGAGACAGCTCGAGCTAGTTCAAGAACGACGCCAGAATTGACTACACTCGGTTTTGCAGTCCATCTTCCTATTTAGTCTGTATCTATGACGTTACAGGTACGTCACTTCATGACAAGCTCTCAGTAACCACTAACAAAATTATGGAACATACCTTACGAAAATAATTAAGGTTAGCCATCAGAAAAGCTTACTAATCCAAGATCTCAATACAACAACAGTGTTTTAAAAATTACAAATCAGTTAAAAGTCATGAAATCAGTCTATTGATCACTTATCCGCAGCCAACATAGCCGACACCCCCGAATCCTCGAAGATATTAAGGATGCACCAAATGTACGTAGAAAATTGTCAGTCAGTCTCAAATCAAAGTCAGTCAGGTCTAAACACCCCAAAAGAGTCCGTTAAGATCTCGAAAAGAGCTTTGACCAATAATATCACCTCAAAAGAGAGGTGGGTCCCCGCGTATCAATAAGAACATATCTAAATAACAATGGGTCTGGCATATTAAACATTTTTTTCCTATCAATAATAGCAGCGGCGGCGCGGCACTCTTCACTTCAAAACGTCACAAAAGCCAAAAAAAAAGAAAGAACAATACAATGGAAGAAGAGAGTGAAAGAAACGCATAATGGAATAAAAGCACCCGAGAATCCCACCAAATCATAAGAAGGACCCCATTTTCAATACGCCAATATATATCTAAGAGCCCAGGCATAAACAAGAAAAATTACGATTACGTAATAGCAATAACTACGTGTGTTAGCGTTACTCTTTCTCGAGCAACAATCATCTCGAGGGAGGGTAGGCACGGGGTAGGGCTAAGATGGTCATAGTCCTAAGTCATTAGTATCACGTGATGTTTGGACCTTATTACGCTCTCTTCCACCCTTATACGCATACGCCCGCCATTATGATAAAATTTTGTATTGAATTCAAATAGAAACTTGTGCCAACATTAGAAGGATTTCGATTCTCCAGAGTCTTCAGTTAAAGGGGCAGTCAAAAAATTGTCGTGATTTACAGCTTGAACAATTTAGACCCTGGCACTGTATGAGTTGCCATGATTAACGCGTCAAAGAATACCAACTCTTTCTGCCCCAAGTACTGAAGTAGATGCATTCTGAACATGCACTTTCTCCTAAAATCTTCTTGATTTCCGTTTATCCGTAGAATTCCCCCACACGCAAACCACAAATCTACAACAAACACACTCAAGGCCACCTCAAACTCCTTACCCATAATATACGTTGGAGAAAATATAAACACACACGTAGGTATAAAAGCTTTAACACCACGGTCGCCACCACAGAGTGCATCTAGGGTGCAGGGTGAAAAGAAGAAGGAACAGACATTCAAAGTTTTTCATTTCTTCTCTGTAGGGTCTACAATATCCCACAAGCTACCCAGTCAGCTTTTTTTCTTTGGGATAAAAAAAGTTGATCACGTCAAATTTAGAACCCTTGAATTCTCAAATATCTCGCATGTTACCACTAGAACCATCTCCCATTTTCACTGATCATTCCCTGGCCAGTTAAACTTATTATTCTTGCCTTAACCTAGGTCACGATATTTTAGAAATGTTTCTTTGGTTTCTTGGTCGCTGACGTACCCAGGGTTTAAAAGACCTATGGGTGACGTTTCCATTCATGCTATTACAGATACATTTATAACCCCATGACCTTTACAAGATCATGTTTAGTTCCATTAGGTGTCTTCACTCTTCTATGAGCATAATTTAAGAAGGACGTCCTAATTAAAAGTAATTCAAGTATGACTCACACGAATCAAGCCAGACCTACTCAACAAACCTCGAGTTCCTTATCTGCCAAGGCTTAAAACGCCAAGGTATGAGCCAGGAATCAGTGGGGGTGCTATGTTCACCAAAAAGGAATGATATCCCAGCCTAGCCACCATGGCCAAAATGATTTCTCGCCGCTTTTCTATTCTATATTACACAGCACGGGGAGACCCCGTCGAGTTTATTTCCAATTTCTGGGATATGGCGTAAATGGCTAGAGCGAGAGAAGAAAAAAAACCCGGATGCCCAAGCTGTACTTCCATACCATACCCGCTATTTTCATTATTGGTAGCTCCTTAATAGCCCCTGGTATACAATAAAGTACAAGCTATGCCTCCAGAGGAAGAAAAAAAACCCAATATAAAATACCTTAAAAACCTCAGTACTGGTACAACATACACCGTCTTCAATGGGGACCCTCAAGCTATCACTCATATTAGTGGTTTAAGAGGTTACGAGGAAGCCATGACCTGAAGGGTGGTGGTAGTATACAGCGAGAAAACCGGTCAAAGAGAAAAATACCTTTGAATAACATGGGTGCATGCCACGTATTTTTTTCTGATCAAGGTACACTCGACATTATAAGGTTCCATTAAAATTATTTCAAACTATGTCAATGTTCAATATGATGGACGTGTTTTGAGACTTTTAAGAGTCTGGTGTTTGACTACCTTTCTGCCTAAAGATGGAGCAATGGTGGGTATGTGTATATAAACACATTATATATGGTTTCAAACAATAACGACTCTGATGGACTGGTAACGTTGAAGTCCTTTCTAACGTCTTTGGGTCAACATACCCATCAATGCTCCGTTTTAACCCTATATATCAAGCAGACGACGCCCCCCTCTTGGTACGCAATAGATATGGCATCAAACAACAAATACTTTGGGGGACAGTTAACTTTGAACCCCTTTGTTCCCCCATTTTAAAGTGGTAGCTGTATTGTTTTTTGTAAAACTAAATATGCATAATACTTGCTAAAGAACATTCCTGAGTTTGAAATCAAACATAACTATAGGCCTACTTTGTCTATACGTTTTCACATTGAATAAGATAAACAGGGCCTACTTTACACTTAAGGTAATAAATTCACTTCTGACACAACCTTCTTCATTATGGATTAATTAATTAATTATTCTTTATAGTTTCGGAAAAGGGGGCGGTTATAGCAGCTCCAAATAGCTTTGAACAGTAACAAGATTCAATTTCTGAACTTCTTCGGATCCAAAACGAGAGAGAGAGAAGAGAGATAAAAGTACCCATCTGAAATTTCAATATTAAATAAAATTTCATCCAGGCAACCTTTCTCTCCGAGAGCAAAATTTTGAAAAGTTGCCAAGGTTTCCATTAGCTGCTGCTGCTGGGGGTTCTAATCTATTGACCCGTTTTCTATTATATCCAAGCAGACAACAACCATGCATGCAGGCAGGGAGAAGGCTTATAAACAGTGTTTCCCTTTAACTATAATGTACATAGACATATTGTGTATAACTCTATAGTCCATTATTATCAAATGGGTATTCATTTTTGGCGATTAATACGGAATTTCCAAACATATTCCTGGCCGAAGGGAGTAGCATGCAGCTAGGGCAGAGAAGGGTTTGGTCTTATCTAGAGCGGAATGATCAACCAGCGAGCAATATCCAAACCTAAAAGCCAAAATACAGGGTGTTTCAGTGTAAAGTTTGCCTTAAATTAAAGGGTGGTATGTTCTTAGGGACAAACCGGGGCATGAAAAGGGTCAAACCGGGGCATGGAAATGGTCAAACCGGGGCATGGAAATGGTCAAACCGGGGCATGGAAATGGTCAAACCGGGGCATGGAAATGGTCAAACCGGGGCATGGAAATGGTCAAACCGGGCATGTAAAGGGTCAAACAAACTGGGCTTGGAAAGGGTCAAACCGGGCAAGGAAAGGGTCAAACATTGATTGGCCCCTAAAACAAGGAAATATCCATAAATGTGGAATAAGACATACCAGCCTTCAATAACGTTAACTAATTGTTGTAGACCCCGTGTACTCACTTTGACCCTAAGAACACATCACTTAACTTATGGCAGACTTATCACCCTGTATACAACAGACAGTTTATGCTACGAAGAGAGAATTATACCAACTAAATTTGAGTATAACATGTTCGGCATCAACTACAACTATTGACTTAGATTAGAAGGATACGCTATTAAATATAACAGGAAAACTTATCGTGGATAATTATACTATGTTGCTTATACCAGAGAGAGACGAACTAGCTGTGGTACAATAATATTATCTTTAGGTCGGGAGAGAGAATTTTGAACCCGAACCCGAATTTATCAAATATCCATCCCAAAATGATTTAAAGTATATAACTCGGATGGAGCTATGTACCAAGTGATTACATCAAACCGTTAAAGTAAGAAAAAAAAATATAAGATTACATAAGAGCATTTATAAATTATGAAGCAACTGGGTTCATATAAGGAAAATTACATTTTCATTGGCCCCTTATAACAAAAGGCGAAAGAATTATACCGTCTGAGTAATTTTCTCTATACATTTGGGACCATTAAAACCTTACGAAGAAGGAAGCTATGCGGTCCCTAGCTGAAGAAGAAACCGAATTAAATACCCTCTTGCCAAATCATAAATGCGAGAATTTTCCCAAGCTCATAAACGGAAAACCACACAGACCAGCAGTCGCTACAGAGTACAGACAAGAAGTGATATCTAGTTTATTAGGGAGAAGGTATAAATTCGCCACATTTCTAGCTTTATCTCCAGTCCAAACGTAGGTCTGGAGTTAATCCCCGCCTCTAAATTACAACCAACATCTCATTGGTTCTTGAAAACTCACGTCAGCGTGGCGACGCGAATGACTAAAATTACGTATTTTCCGACTGAGGAGAGGCGTAATAGCCCGGCCTCCTTTAACGTCCCCCCTTCTATTTTAAAAGGGGGACTGCAGGGAATATGGCGCGCGAATACTAAGGCATCTTATACCTTCTCCCTAATAAACTAGATATCACTTCTTGCTAGAGATGACCTATTTTCGCCTTTTAACGCCTTTGCTTGGCTACCCATAACGACAACGCGAATTCGCCTAGCAATAGCTCACAAAACACCTCACCACAGGATGCATGCTCCTTGCTTTTTCGTATTAATAAAACTCAACGTCGGCAACTCTTAATAAATTGTCTCTTTAATATTTATCAGAATATTTTCCCCCCTCTCGTTTCAAGCTTAGATTACACTAACGGAAAGGTTACCCTCAACGCAAAAACAATCTAAGACTGTCAGCTTCGCCTGTATTGTACATTGAAAGTGGTAGTACTTTCCTTCTCGGGTGGAGTTTTGTCTCTTCTGAAGTTCATCTCAAAGCAGGCATACTTTGACGAATTAGATGTTGCAAAGTATGGTTTAGGGTTTAAGGGTATTGAAGACAGGAGTTGGGACGTAACCATCTACCTGGTGGGCCTATTACCGGAATTACACGGGGGAGGGGGGTGAACTAAGGGAGGAAGGGGCGTGGCACCTTCCTCCAATTTCCCCCTCTTCTTTTCCAAAAGACGCGGAGGGAAAATTTGATAAGACAGACAGTTTTCTTAATAACCTCACGTCGGTACCGATTTTGTTAAAACTATACACATATGACAGAGAACTCCGAGCCCCTAATTGATGGAAAATGAATACACGCCCAATTATAAACAGATTTCCCCGATCTTACCTACTCTAGTTTATTATTTATCGCTATGATGAATGAAAAGATATGAAAAAATTAATCACTCAAGATTTTACTTCACCGTCATTTACTTCTAGTATGAGATAACACTTCGATTTAATCACTATAAACGTAAATTGGAAAACTCATTTAAATAATTGCGAAACAACTAGGGCTATTAACCAATAGGTTTTAATTAAAGCAATGATAGACAAAAGATATTAAGTCTTTGTGTCGTCCGAAAAGTCAACTGTAAATTTTGTAAGTCGTCTGCAGCTCGAAACGTTAATTTAAAACAGATTCCGAAAGCTGAAATTCTGCGGCTGATATACAGTGCGTATCAAAGCGGGGTCGTTTGAACCGAAGTACTATGGAAAGTCAATTTCGAGAAGAAAATGTAATTTCTATGACATCAAGAAGCGATATCTAGTTTACTAGGGAGAAGGTATAAGATGCCTAATTATTCGCGCGCCATAGTCCTAGTCCCCCTTTCAAAATACAAGAGGGGGACGTAAAAAGAGGCCGGGCTATTTCGTCTCTCCTCAGTCGGAAAATATGACTGTAATTTTCGTCATTCGTGTCGCCGCGCTGAGGTGAGTTTTCAAGAACCAATGAGATACTGGTTGTACTTTAGAGACGGGGATTAACTCCGGACCTACTATACGTTTGGTCTGGAGATAAAGCTGGAAATGTGGCGAATTTATATCTTCTCCCTAATAAACTAGATATAACCTCTTGGTCCTACCACAAAACCTTTATGAAACACCCTGTACAAATATAGAAACTGTTTTCCCAATAAAGAAGCAAATTATACGCAAACAATTGATCAGCGCTAACTAAATAAATTCTACATCCATTTCCATGTAATTTACCAATTCAATCCAAATATTTAAGAACAACATAGGAGATTTTTGCAATGCAACGGCGCACGTGTTTAGCTAGCGAGCGAGAAGAAAACTTTTGGCTTGGGCCTTGGTTCGGTCGACCTCGTTTTAGTTGCTGAAAAATAATCCTAAAGATTGTTCAAGCGTAGAACTAACACAGAAAATAGCGAGTGAAAGAAAGAGAAAAGAGAAACAGAAACCATGAGGCTGCAGTTAAGCCTTTACAGCCTTACATTTGTTGTAAGTGCGCAAGAAGGATCGAGAGAAATTTCCTAGAGCTATACAACAATCCAATTCCCAATTCTATATCTTTATAAAAGGAAGGCTAGCTCTACTATAGCATAGAGCACTTTGGGCCAGCAGCAGCAGCGGTGGTCCGGCAAAAGAAACCCCCCCCCTTTTCGAATGACCAGCTGCAACACTTTTCATTCTTTCTTCATACGGGTCTAATTTTCATCAATAGTTTCGACTATAGTGTCTGAAACAGGCCATATCTTTTTCGTAATGAAATTTACTTTAGTTTTGAGCGTGGTTTTTCAATCTTGTAATGGAAAGGCGCCATGTTATTCAAGTATTTTTAAATTACTATAAACAGGGTGTTCAATGAAGGGCAGTGGGGCCGAAGTACAGTTGGAGTTGGGGGATTGTTGAGTCGAAAATTTTCTATGACATTTTGACTTAACGTTTTTCTTTCAGATTTAGGTCAACCTATGGTATTACCATAGAGAAAAAAATCCCAAACTTTCTGGCCCAAATATTGTCCAGAACATGCATGGGATATATCTGGATTTAGTTTCAACAGGGATAGATTTAATTTTAGAAGTAGGAATGGAGAACAGAGTAATCTGGGCGCGCGTCAAAGTCCCGGACCCCCTTCTATGAAAGAAGAGGCGGGTCATAGCGACAGAGGTAAAAAGGAATTACGTATTTTTCGCCGTCCCCATCAGCAACGTCATCAAAACGTAGTTTAAGTGAACCAATAAGATTTAAACTTTTCGTTACGTGTTGTAGGGAGGGGCTCTATACTGGGCTATGAGTCGGACTGAAGTAAATACTAACCGTTATCCATGCCTACTTCCAAAATTAAACCTATCTCTGGTTTCAACAAAGACTTACAATAACGAAAAATGTATTAATTCCAATACATTAACTTCAAAAATAGTTCAAAAATCAATTTAAACTAGAAATATCAATTTAAAGCTATTAATGGAATCAATCAAAATACTTTGAAAAGAAAAAATTAAATTTCTACACTTAGTAATTCAATTAAACTCGCTTCCCAAAGTTCCCCGTTACGTTAACCCTAACCCAACAAACCAGTTTCTAGAAAATCAAACACTTGGCACTCTTGATACGGTAAGGTAAAGTAGAGAGAGAGTTTCCTATATACTTTAGCCGGTTACCCGGGGCAATTTACATGTAGCCGTTCGTTTCGCCTCCCACGAATAATACATGGGAAAAACGAAGAAAAAGGCTTCGAATAACTCGAGTTAGACCTACCACCACCGACCGCCCCGAGCTCCTTTTCAATTTAAAGGGTTATGCGATATAGAAATGTTTTGGCCTAGCAAAACAAGATGATTCACCCACCCATTAAAGCCCTTGATAGTTTTTATATACCTAAATTTCAACTTAGTCGAATTAACCCCAAATTTCCACTTCAGCTAGTCCAAACACTGTAGCTCTTAACCCTAAATTTCAACTTCAGCTAGTCCAATTATTGTCTCTCTTAACCTCAAATTTCAACTTCAGCTAGTCCAAATATTGTCTCTCTTAACCTCAAATTTCAACTTCAGCTAGTCCAAATATTGTCTCTCTTAACCTCAAATTTCAACATTAGCTAGTCCAAATAATGTAGCTCATAACCTCAAATTTCACCATCAGCTAGTCCAAATAATGTAGCTCATAACCTCAAATTTCAACTTCAGCTAGTCCAATTAATGTAGCCCATAACCCTAAATTTCAACTTCAGCTAGTCCAATTAATGTAGCCCATAACCCTAAATTTCAACTTCAGCTAGTCCAATTAATGTAGCCCATAACCCTAAATTTCAACTTCAGCTAGTCCAATTAATGTAGCCCATAACCCTAAATTTCAACTTCAGCTAGTCCAATTAATGTAGCCCATAACCCTAAATTTCAACTTCAGCTAGTCCAATTAATGTAGCCCATTACTCCAAATTTCAACTTCAGCTAGCCCAACTAAAGTCGCTCTTAACCCTTAATTTTCTATTTTCAATACATGGATAGTTCTAAATCCTAACCCAAAATTTTCTCTACACGAATAGTCCTAAGTCCTAACCCTAAATTTTCTCTACATAAATAGTCCTAAGTCCTAACCCTAAATTTACTCTACACGAATAGTCCTAAGTCCAAACCCTAAATTTTCTCTACACGAACAGTCCAAAGTCCTAGCCATAAATTTTCTCTACACGAATAGTCTAAGTCCTAACCCTAAATTTTCTCTACATGAATAGTCCTAAGTCCTAACCCTAAATTTAAACTTCATAAAGTCCTAAACCTAATTATTAAACCATGGATTGTGTTAAGCCTAAAATTAAGCGTCTTCCTGACTCAGAGGATTACGTTAATAAACCCTAAATCCCCCCGCATAACTCCCGAGGTTTATATAAAAACCCCATATGGAAAACTCTGGATCTAGAGAGTCCTACACCAAGTTTAACGGCTAGCCGTTGGTTCCTGCCTGAGTATTAGTTTCCATTAGGGTAAAGGGATATTTTTTACGCCCCAACGCAAAATCGTCCCATCAAAAAACCTGAGCAGTTTTTTTTCCTTCTTCTCCCCCCCCCCTTGTAAGTCGATCCCAAAAGAAAAATTCAATATTAATCATAGAAGAGTTACGTACGATCTTTACTAAACATTACGGAGGGGTTTTTTGTTTGGGACGGACTTTGGGAGTGTAGTTCTTATATCACATGGGCAAACTCGGCCACGCGCTCTGTTTGTGTACGTGTCGGCTATAACTTGATGGGAAGGAAGATGAAGGCGACGGCGAATGGATAAAGTTACCCCCTCGAGGGGCGAGTGAATCAAGGGAAAGGAGTGGGAGAAAAAGGGTACGGTACGGACGGATAAGCGTCCTTTCCAGTTAGGACTAGACTAGCTCCTCCGTCCAAGTTACGTTCATATATGTGTCAACAACAAACAACCATCCAACCAACCCCCTTTGGTCAATAGATATTTTCCATGATAGGGGTCGTATCTAAAAGATATATAAAAATTGAAATATTTAGTGTGATCATGCAGGAACTTATTTATTTAAAAGAAGCAGGAATAAATAAACGTATTTTTCACACATCTCAGAGATCCAAAAAAAGGTATTTTAGAGATTCAGGTACGCGTTAAGGTGCAGTTGGTTTCAAAAGATGTTGTGATTTAGCATTTGAATAAAGATTTGTTTATGTGACCTGACAGTGAAGGAGATACGGGATTAGCCGAGTGTTACGCCACACTATAAATGTACTAACTCATTCTTTGCCAATACGTAACTTATCTTTCAACCCACTTCTACAACAAACTTCCTTTTCGTGTATCCAATGAACTCCACAAACACCACCACTAACAAACGAACAAACTAACTAACTACACCCCAATAAGCGGCGTTGGGATATTATATAACCACACAACTAGTAAAAATAGTTGAAATAAAATCTTTTTTCCATAGACAAAACTACATTATCTAATGCTTTATATGCCATAATAAAACAATATCAGAGAGGTATCGAGAAAGAATAATAGAACCATTTTTCCTGATAACCTTTAGCATCTCTCCCTGATAGACGATATAAGTACCTACACACAACACACACACAGGGAGTTTCAATAAGAGAATCTCGCACGATGGAAGTCGATTTTTCTCTCGACTAGATGGCAGTACGATTATTATTTGCTTTCGCATTAAGTCCGCTTGGAAAAAAAGGAGAGATAAAATTCGCCGTCAGCCTGAGCAGTATAGCGAGCAGAGGATATCATCATTGGATAAGGCAAAGGAGCAGAGCGCTCAGGCCGTATCGAGCGATTCCAAGGACATCTCTTAAAAATGCTCATAAAAAAACCAGAGGGAAAAAATAGAAAATACTTTTTTTTCATCACCCATAGCATAAGTTTATAAGATATGTTCCATAAGTTTGTCTCTGGTTACAAACTGGAGCTTGTCATGAAGAGAGTGACGTAGGTCATAGATTCGAGGTAAAGCAACGCCTGGTGAGGCGCTGTCAAAGACTTAGTATAGACGAAATAGGAAGAAAGGACTTCTTAATACTAGAGACTTACAGCTCGAGCTAGTTCGAGAACGACAAGCGAGAATTGAAGTCCTACACTCGGTGGTTAATTTTGCAGTCCATCTAGTCTGTTCTAAGCCTTCGACAGCCCTCACCAGGCGTCGCTTTACCTCGAATCTATGACCTACGTCACTTCATTTGTAAACAGTGACAAACTTATGGAACGTGTAAGGTCCAATTATGGATTAAACATGCAAGATCGTATGCGTTTGTCCTCACTAACCATTAAAGATGAAAAACACACAGTTATAGGGAAAAGGGGACGAAGAATCATGCAGCACAGCACAGGACAGGACAGCCGTCATGTCATAAACCATAAATAAGAGGGCTGGTTATAAGTGTCTGACATAATACCACCATACACCCGTTATCACTACGTTACGATCGTAAAACGTCCTTGCTTGCATAAGGTAAAAGTAAGAGAGTGTTAAAAACCCCGATGCGTGACTAAGTTAGACGTAAAAATGTCCTCAGAGTACATAAACCAAAAATGTACAGGGGGAGCTATGAATTTTTGACTATAGAATGATAACCCTTAATTCACTTTTAAGTTAGGTCAAATAAAAATGGAATTAAGCGTTAATTAAAGAAGAAGACGAGGTTTATTTACTTCCGGTTCAAGCTGCAAAATTGAATTGTTCAAAAACTAATATATGCAATGATTCCCAGACTATGAAATAGAAGCAACACATGGAATCTTGATCTATTGCGCAAGGTTTGATTCTTCCGAGCTTTTTTGGGTGATATTTTAACAAAATTACGACTTAAGGGCCAATTGAAGTATACGATACAAGCTCCTACCACATGTTAAAGCGTCATTACATCACTTCAAGTATTCTCTATATCATCTGTACGTTACGTTTTAATCACGTACGAAACACCCTGTACAAGGAGTAATTTCACCTAAAAACCAGTCTCCATGTTCCAATCCAGCATACTGTTCCCTATCAGAGTGATAGAGGCGCCGGCCGCGTCTAGATGACTAAAGAGTCTTAAAGCAAACGAACGGAACCCTCTCTGACGCAACTACTTCCAAATGGTTTGTTACCCGAGATATTATGAACTGGCCCACCCCCATACTCTTTCTCATAAATTAAAGTCGGATATGAATCGAATTCCCGCCCTCCGTTCAGCCATTTCCCACACGTGTCGCCAGGGGTCGGGGCCACGCGACACGTTTTTTAACCCAATCGAAGGGGCCCAAACAATGAACTGGAATCGCTAGTCTAGTGTCCCTTAGTCCTTATACCGCTGTGTCCCCTTACTGGGTACCCACGTCAAGATCGTCATCGAGTGACGTAATCTTCTCCCATAGAGCCCTAACGGAGTCGGAACATATTTTTTTATCCTATTGGTCTTTCACTTTTTCTACCCCACGTGGCGTTGAAATTTCGATCTTTTTTTTTTGGTTCCATAGTTTTTATTTCCCAGATTAGGATCAACGGGGCCCGGAAGTCATAGAGGAGAGATTTTTTTCCGGAAGTGACACCATCTCTTTTAACTTCCGACTAGTTTTTAGTGCTTTTGCCGTATAATAGAAATGGGAGTTCTCGGTTTTCAGTACTAATAAGTCCATTTCTTTTTACGCGCTTCGGTTGTTTGGGGATTTTGTTAGGATTACGAACATTGAGCTTTTTTTGTAGCTTGATCATTGGAGACATATTGGTCCATAAACCCAAGGATTCGTCTTTCCTTGTTGAACAAAAAAGCAGCTTCCATCAAAATACTAAAACCAATTCCTTGTTGATGTTTTTTCTTTTGGGGAAGGTTGGGGATTTGATAACTTCTAGTGCAATGTAAAATTATCCATAATCTATTAAGAATTATAAGCAAGAGGAGTAGAAAAACAGGCGTCAAAGATGGGTTTCGGGTTTGCAACATAACCCTTCAACGGATGACGTTGTAAATAAAAACAACTCAATCGTATTTTCCGCTGCGAAAATACCGCAGTGAGATTCTACTCTTCTTTTTATAATTGTCTAATATGTTGATCAGGAAACAGCCAAGGCTTATTTCGACAGTGTAAACATTCCCCCTTGTGTAATCATGGAAGCCTGCCCCGCGATTTCACTCCCATATTTACTCTTATCAAAATCAAAAACGTTACCTGCAACATGCATGCGCCAGTAAACGTGGAATATTTGCATTAAAATTCAAAACGCTAGCTCCTTTCCAAAACAAATAACCGAAACACAGTATAGCGAAATAAATAAACATTCCGAAAACTACCCAATCCCACTAAATGACGACAATCAAGGAAAAAAAGGTTCGTTCGAAACAACGATCAAAGGCTGCATAAGGAGACCGCGAAATTGCAAATTTCAAATTCTATTTACGCCATGTTTTATGGTTCATCAGTTACGTTTGACATTTACCAGGACAGATGAGACGTATAGATCTACCTTATTTCCTTGGCCTACATATGCTTGTGGTATGACAACTGATGACGTCAAATGTCATTCGAAACTCGTTCTACCAACGACATCAACATCAACATAAGCATCGACAAACAAGAACTGGGAAAATTAAACGCGACCCCCCCCCTCTCTCTCTCTCCCTCTCATACTCTGTTTTACTCTCTCATCAACGAAGAGTTCCTATCAAATATAAAAAACTACACTGCAAAAACCACCCAACCAACCTTTCTGATCAAAACACGCCTTGCCAGTGAAATCAATAGAAAAAAACTGAACACCCAACACAAAAAATTCCAAGGATACTTAGAATGATGTGGTTTATACCCTTCCATTGTAAAATGAAGGCACAAAAGTAACTATAACGCTGAAAATATGCTAATTCCCTAGACACCTGAACTAAGACCCAATAACTGAAACTATACAGTTGACCTGTTGCTTTTAAAATTTTCACCGACTTGGCTTCAACACAAGCATCTCTCCAAGTAACCATGGAAATGCATTTCAGGAAAAGGCTGGTTCTCCGTTCCTTTGGAGAGCATAGAAAGAAAGGCCCAGCCTATTGTTATTCCGTTTTCACCAAAATCAAGCGACATATTTCGGTAACCGGCTGTCACGAGCTGTATATGCCTTAGAAGCACTGTTCGGAAATAAAGGATCGTGCCCTCTGACGTACTAGACGATACACGACAAAAAACTCAAATTGAGCGCGAGACTTGCAGAAATCACGTGCGAGCAAAAAAGAAAAAGCCAGACTTTTGATAGACCATTTTGATTGAAGGGTATTATGACGAAGTTTTAATCTACTTGATAAGGTTGGTGATATTTAAATTAAGAATACGCACAAGTCGCACCAGGAGCTTGCTCTAGAATTTAACTGAAGTGGTTTATCGCAGGCTCGAGATCTGCAATCGCAATTTCAACTGGGACTTACCAGCACATTTTTATCTACCCTTCATAAGCTTAAGTTATCAACGTTTGAAAGTCAAACGTGACTTTTCAAGTATCCATCATCGAAAAAGTCTATCAAACTGTCGTGCCAATTGAAAAGAACGGACAAAATATAGCGAAAAGTTCTATATGGAATGCCCCTTCTATGCAAATTTATTCTAAAAACAGTAGCGCATATAATAGAAGTGTAAAAGGCCTTGAGGGGAGGTAGGGCTTTCCCTGCGGACTCCACCTAAAATAACTCCATGCAAATGTATAATGTAAATATACATTACGCTATACAGAGTAAGGAGAGAGCTTGCAGCGTATATTAAAGATTGATGGCATAGTGATTAATGGACGCCTAATTACATTTTTATGTCGATCTATCAAATCAGACATATAGTTTTTACACTTATGTACTTTGTAGTACATTGTTCAAAAAATAACACCTTTAATTCAAATTGCGAACGTTAGCTTTGTACTTATCAATATTTAAGCTAGAAACTAATTTGCATAAACCAATATTTCAGTTAATTTTCTCTACAGTAATATTTGGCTTATGGCTGCGCCACAGGTGAATTGAGTCATCCATTCACAGTGGATATGGGAGTTAGCCTATTAATCGAGATACAAAACTCCTGTACCTTCGTTTTTAAAATTCGACCGGCATTGGTCACTTTATTTACGTCAAATAATGAACTTTCGGTTGCGAACCCCAATTTCAAGATCATAGAAGTTAAACATTAAGCCCCTCGCTTGAAGCACTCCCTTCTCAAAATGACGTAACAAAAATCGTTAAGCCAAAAACAACACTCGAAAACCGTTAAACTCGTTCATCCGTCCAACCGTTTATAAGAGAAACTTAACTTGTCTCGCGTCTGGATTTAACGAATCATTTGTAGTTCATAACACACAACAAACCCAAAACAATAGCGATATAACAAAACCGTCCCTATCTATTAAAATACCGAAAGAAAAGTATATTTTCAACCAATCGAAAACCCAAGCCGAGCCGACGCACAGTTAGACTTCTAGACAAACGTCTATAACATCTCCCAGCTGGTGAACCATGAAGTACACACAGAGAACCATCCTTAACCCCTTACCTAACAACACCCAAAGTACTTACTATTCCCATAAGTTCATAAGATATGTTCCATAAGTTTGTCACTAGTTAAAAACTGGAGCTTATCATGAAGTGATTGAAGTGGGTCATAGATTCGAGGTAAAGCGACGCCTGGTGAGGCGCTGTCATGTGCTTAGTAGAGAATAAATAGGAAGATGGAAGTCCTGCAAAACTAACCGAGTGTAGGACTTCAATTCTCGCTTGTCGTTCTCGAACTAGCTCGAGCTGTAAATCTCTAGGTAGCATTACGAAGTATATGTAGTGCATGTCACACTTATGGACCATATCACTTATAAACTTATGCTATTCTTTATATTAGATCGGAAATCAACTAAGCTAGAGTTACACGAGCTAAGCCTATAGTTTAGTTTCATTCCATCCTTTTTAGAAAGTAGAACCCGCCGCAAATCCAAGCTGCAAGAACTCAAAACTACACGCGGCAGCAGCTGTTGTTCTTCGTCTTGGTAACGTTGCTCTATAAATATCTACTTTTAAAAGCCGCGAAATTTAAAGCAAGCACCTTGCGAAAACGAAAACACGTCGAAAGGAATATTACGCTAAAGAATTGAAGAGACGCTTGCGAACCTCGTCTCCCCCCCTCTCGTGCCATGCACCAAGCTTTCAAAACTGAACTGAAATGCCGACAGAGAAACTATAATGTCCATAACATACCAAGATGGGATGGGATGAGGTGTATAGAAAGTTTTCAGAGCTTAAGGGAAAAAGGATATGTATGGGTGATGGGGTGGTCGAGAAACGTTTTAAGTTTAAAGATGGAGATTGAAAGTTGGTTTATAAGTTTCGAACATGGATGGTGTAGTGATTAGCGAGGATTAAATTTGATTAGTTAAAAGTCTTTTCTATTGTCTCTTATTCAACGTATGGGAGTAATGTTAACAGGAGCTGAAAAAAAAAAACTTTTTTCAGCAGAGATCAGGGATAGATTTAATTTTAGAAGTAGGAATGGAGAACGATTCGTTTTTATTTCAGTCCGACTCATAGACCAGTATAGAGCTCCCTCCCTCCAACACGTAACGAAAAGTTTAAATTGTCTTATTGGCTCACTTAAACTACGTTTTGATGACGTTGCTGACGGGGACGGCGAAAAATACGTCATTCGTTTTTAAGTCTGACGCTATGACCCGCCTCTTCTTTCATACCCCTCCGTCCCGTGGAAGGGGGTCCGGGACTTTGACGCGCGCCCACATTACTCTGTTCTCCATTCCTACTTCTAAAATTAAATCTATCCCTGATTAGACTTTCCTATTTTGTAGTCTGTATACCTTTCTAAACGAATTGATATTCAATTTATTAGATGGGAAATAATTTGTTTGTCTTGAGAGGTAAATTGTCACTCGAGCTTCTTTTATTAGGTCAACGTATTTTTAGTTTTACCCATGCATTTTCAGATCCTATAACCTGCAGTACATCTCTATCACTCACGCTATAATTTCCATAAATACATTTAAGATAATCCTGGAATAAAATAAAATTGAATTGAATTTAACTCCCTCGGGATATTTTTACTCTAAAATCCTTGGGGGTGATCTTTCAATCCAACTCAAAAATTCCCCCTTCCCATTGCAACAACCTTCGACGCCATAGAGAGGAGTGTGTGAAAAATTTTCGGTGATAGTCTAGCAGCGTTTTGAAGTGTTTGGTCTGAAAACAAACCGTGTTTTTAGTACACTCTCTCTCTCACATCACATCTACTCAAAAGTTTCGTCTGCTAGCTATTGCCTCTCTCTCTCATGTCTCATCTCTCACTCACTCCTTGGGGGTATGTAGCTAGAGTTTCCCTGTCTCCTCCATGCACTTCACTCTGGTGACTCTGGTCTAGTCTGGCATATCTAGTTCATTCTTGTTTGCTTACGGTGTACCCCGAGCTGGCCGCTTTCCCTGTATATACCTTATAAGAGCTTGCCCTAGAGTAGTTAGAAAAGGTGATGGTTGATTCCTGTACTGTACTATACAAAAACCTGACATTATCGAAGTTACAGATGAAAGTACATGTTTAGATAGAATTTATCAGATTTTGGTTTTGATTTTACTTTCTGTTCGTTAAACATTATTGTATCATTTATATTATTTTGCATAGTGCGGTTTAAATAGCTTCCAACGACTGTTTTTCTGAAATTTATTGTATGGGTCAACCTTCGATTTAATTATGCATGTTTGAAACATAAGTAGTGCGTACAACCGTGGTACAACTTCAATTGGTTCATTTTAGAATTTTTAAAAGGGACTAAAGGCATGAGCTTGAAAATGTTTAACATTTTTCATGGAGTGAAAATAAATGTTTCCCTAAACAGCTAACTCTAACACTCCTAAAGAGTTGCAGATTGCAAAGAACAAATTTCCGAACATTAACTTTTGAATTTTAGTAAATTTCTAAGCCAATATCTAAATCAAAAATTAAAATCAGGGATAGATTTAATTTTAGAAGTAGGAATGGAGAACAGAGTAATCTGGTCGCGCGTCAAAGTCCCGTACCCCTTCCTGAGGAAGGGGGGGGTATGAAAGAAGAGGCGGGTCATAGCGACAGAGGTAAAAAGGAATTACGTATTTTTCGCCTTCCCAGTCAGCAACGTCATCAAAACGTAGTTTAAGTGACCCAATAAGATAATTTAAACTTCTCGTTACGTGTTGGAGGGAGAAGCTCTATACTGAGCCATGAGTCGGACTGAAAAAAATACTAACCGTTCTCCATTCCTACTTCTAAAATTAAATCTATCCCTGTTAAAATATAATTTATTCAAAAATTTTCCAAATTTTCTTTTATAAAATTAATAAATCCTCTTAGCCCTTATTAAACCAATTAACGAATAAAGACGAAAATCAAATTATAAATTCGTGCAGTGTTATTAAAAATATTCGGGTCTCCAACACATACAGAAACCATTACTTCAACAGCATATACCTTTATTTATATGGTGTTTGTCTATGAGAGGAGATTCGAGTCCAAAACACAGATTAGAATATATACATAAAGAGACTGGGATTCTGCTTGCTTCCAATTAGCATATTTTTTCCTTTCTCTTCTCTATTTGTAAATAGAAGTACGCGTAACCAAAAAACAAATACTAAAAAACAATGTCTAAAGTGGGAAGCAGAGAGAAAAGCACGGTAGGAAAGGCTAATATACAGAAAACAACGGAGAGGCCTCGGAACATAGAGTTAGCAGCTAATGCTAAAATCGATGATTTTAATTTGGACTCTACTAATGACGAACAAATAATAGGAAAACGCAATGCTCTAATTACCTTACGTCACTATATATGAACGCTTATTAAAATAATAAAATAAAAATAGAGTAATTTCAAGAGGGGAATCATGCGGAATTTGCAATACGGGCAAAGGCATACGTATGTTTTATTAGAATAAATTTTTCAGGTAGGCCTAAAGCGCAAACTGAAATTGAATAATTGCTTCCTGAATATACAGGGTGTTTCGTTCTAATTAGTCTGCCCTTAATTAAAGGGTGTTTTCTTATTTCTAGGCTCAAACTGAATGGAAAGTTTCATCAAAGCACATAGGGTCTGCAACATTACAGGAATGTGGGCTCCCAAACATTATGTAGCCCCTAAAACATTAAAAGGAAAAAGTCACCGTTAATCTAAGGCAGCCTTATCAGTAACACCCTGTATTTTTAATAAGGGGCAATTATAAATATAGGTTAGGTTATACCGATGGGCGGAGATTTAAATTCCACTTAATTAGTCTAATAAATGAATTCCAGCTAGATACGAAAAAAAATACAGTAAAATAATAAACAGAGAAAGTTTTTCAAA
This sequence comes from Phalangium opilio, assembly GCA_019434445.1. Taxonomy (NCBI): domain Eukaryota; kingdom Metazoa; phylum Arthropoda; class Arachnida; order Opiliones; family Phalangiidae; genus Phalangium; species Phalangium opilio. The sequence continues at coordinate 34,716 of JAEQBA010002626.1, forward strand.
AGGAAAGAGTTCTTTTTAATGTATAACCCTTTCTCTAAGCTACCTCACGAATGCCAGACATTTGCAATAAATCGTAAAAAGGTATAAAGGTAATTTTTTTGGTTTCGTCCCCTGTCGTCGTACGCCTTGCAACTACGCCGTATTAAAAAATAATTCTTAGAGATTTATCGGATATTTTTGTTTCTAATGGGAAAAATATATACGCGTGCAATACGATTTAAGGCCCGGGGAAAAGTCAGGAGTTGCATGGCCCGGTATGCTTTTAAAAGCTGAAACAGCTTGATGCAAATTCACCGGGCGACACACTTCCATAGGTAATGAAGGCTTCCACCATACCGCCTTCCTATTTTTCCCATAGATAACGAAAATAAATAGAAATATATAACTGGAGAATGGAGGCAGAATACTCCACGTAAGCGAGTCGAAAGGATATTTGCGACGTGAAATGGTAGGAGGGTAGTATATTTGCTGGAAAATATTCTTCACTTCTATCAGTAACCCCCCTCAACTCAGGAAGGAAAATTTCAGTAATATGATTCTATTCCGCTCAGGTTTTAACTAGAAACATTGTGAAATGGTATAGAAGAGACATCTAGTGGCCGTAAATTTGATGGAAAATGTAATCTTCATCCCTATCCGTAACCCCCCTCAACTAAGGAAGGAAAATCACAGTAATATGAATCTATTTTGGTCAGGTTTTAAGTAGAAACATTAAAACAAAGATGCTGCAGCAGTCTCTTATTTTCTTTTCAACTAGATGGCGCGCGTATTGGATTTTAAAAATGTTTTGGCGCTAAAATACAACAAATGCTCTGCTATAATTGCTTAAATTTAAAATAAACAGGCAATTATTATTGATTGATATTTCGTACGCCATTAGTAACATTTCTCCTCACCAAGGTGGCGCGGCGCGCGTATTCGATTTCCAAAATGATTTGGCGCTAAAATAGGTCTAAAACAACTGCATTGCCTCTAATTTGTTAAATTTTATAAAAGCAGGCAATTATTATCCATTCATAATCCGTACGCAATTAGTATAGCATTAAAAATATAAATGTTTGTTTCATTAAATTGACAAGTTGGTACTGTACTTCAGAACCCCAAACTGGACAACAGCAATATTCCTGATATCCATGTTTTCCCGGCACGACCGAGTCAAAACACGCAATGAGAGTTGTTTAGAAGGGAATATTTACATATTTTCTCACACTCTTGCACTATAGGAGCGCGAATGGAGCTCCGTAGCTCAACTCAGCTGGCATCGTTTCCGGGCGCGGTAGAAAACTACTAAACTATACATTCGCATTCCGCGGGACAAGCGGGAGAAATTGTCCACTTTTAACACACTGAAAGTCGTCTTAATCAAATAATGTAAGACAAAATGCCCTTGCCACGCCAGCCAACCAACCAAGTAGAAGCAAGCAGCGTCGGAGGCAACAACGGCGGTTCGTACGTACAACTGGACTACTATACACCGAAAAGCGAAATATTTTAATCAAATATTTTCTCGACGCTTCAGCTAACGCATTCTCGAGTTTATTGTCTAAAAATGCGCTAGATGATTAATAAGTTTTATTTTGCGGAACGTTAGAAAAGGCTTCTAAAGAGATGCGGTCCGGATAATATAATTTTCCGTAATAATTTTCGGTATAAAATGTTAAGAATAATATTGCGGTTCACGCCTTTAAATGTATACTACGGTTGCAAACGTTTTATCAGATTTATATATTTGAATTCTAAGATGAATTAAATAATTAATTTTATAATAATGTAGCGCCCGGGAGAGTTGCCTTAAACTCCGGACGGCAATATATATTTTATCTTAGGTCAAGATTTAATTATGAGTTATGACTAATTTTCACAATAAAAATAATCGCATTTGTAATTTAAAACACAGACAGTGTGATAAAGGAGGGATTTTTTTCAAAATGGCCATGTGACCAGTTGAATTTAAAAAACTGGACACTGGTCACTTAAAAATGGGTAACCTTGGAACTTTTTGGTTAATTAAGTGACCAAAAACCCCAAGAATTTAATTTTTAAACTGACCCAGCTAATTTTTTAGAGTGGACATATGTCCAGGGTCTTCACCTTATTTCTCAGCCTTAGTCAGGGCATGGACATGTGTCCAGTGACGCCCCCTTTGACTGGAAAAATTATAGGACATTGTCCACAGCAGGAGTATGCAAAAATACTGTCGCATCTTCATAGTCAAACCATCAAAACTTCGGACAAAATTTACTGGTCAAAATGTCCAATGACCCCCTTAGTTTCTAGAAAAATTATGGGACATTTTAAAATTTTATTGGGCAACGTCCAGTGTCCTCAGCTTATTTCCGGCCCTGGCCTTAGTTCGCCTGCTACATTAAAATCAAAAGTAATTTCACATCGACTAGGCCTAATATAAATCTTTTCATAATGGTCTAAATGATATGAGGTTATTTTCATCAAAACTAAGCAAACATTTGAATGTGCTAGCGTTTTTTTCTGCCAATAAACTTTAGTTCCAATTCAAAGATAAATTTCCCTGATAAATCCATCCATTCTTATCCAAGGCATACATTAGCCATTATTTACTTTGAAAGAAACAGAACAGTTATATCGGAGCCCGGGCTAAATATTATGCACCCCCAAAAACTTGAATACGTTGCCCTTAGCACACTATCTTCCCACATACCCTGATGGTCTTGGGTCCAGATAATCTGAGATAAGACGCAATGGGCGACTAAAACGAAGCTAACAAGCTAGAAAGCGGCTTTCACTGACCCCTGCATGCACCGCCGGCTCTCTTACTTACATCCTTGATTAAGCTAAGCATCTCCGACCCCAAAACGACCCCGAATCCCTGAACCTACCTCACCCTAACCCTCCTCTATTGGTCGAAATTACCAGAGAGCTAGCTAGATTTAGCCTATTTGAGGGAAAACTTTGCGAATGGCGGGAGAGATGGTGGGTGCATGGTGGACCCTTGACTCCCAAGACTGCAGTCTGATAAATGACTAAACGCGGGTGGTTGTTTTGCTGTAGCGATTTGAATCTACGGACTACAGACGTCCTTTTAGCTTATCCGACGCTCAATGACTCTATTTTATATGGCATGGAGAAAGACAGGCCTGGACTTTTTTAAATTAATAAGTTTCTATAACGTTTAAATTTGTGTGTGACAAAAATTAAGGTTTGGAGACTAATCAGTTCAGGAAATAAACTTATGGTCAATCAATTGATATTTAAACATTGAACACCAGTGTGCTGCGGCTGCTGGATGGAAAAATGTTTGTACTCATACGTCTAACAAAAAACTTATTTTCAAGTTTACAATATGTCATGTTGAGACACTGAACACTGGTGTGCAGCGACAGGGGATCATTCAGAATATTTTAGGTCCGAGAAATTTTCAAATTTACAAAACTTCACCGGTGATTTACTATAAAATGAAAATATATAGGTATATCTAATAATGTAATGTTTTCTAGGCTTCTAGCATACACAGAAAAAATTAATTTGTGTAAAAGATTTTTGACTTAGAAAGCTTGAAACTTCGAAAAATTCTATAATGAAGGTTGCTTAATGTGAATAACATTTCGATATAACCTTAATTTATATATATAAAAAAATGCTTAAGATTATGTTCAAGTTTGCGTTATAACGATCGCGAGGAATCAGCGAATGAGAAAGAATTCTTATACATTTCCCCAATTGGAAACCGTTAACTTTTTTTTTTCAAGTTTGCTGGTATATTTAAGATCAAACATTCCATTAAAAAAGGGAACATATGAGAAATCACTTAACTAAAGAGATAGCAAAATGGGATTTTTCAGCTCGTTTCGCTATATAACCCTTTTCCCTCCAATACAGGGTGTTTCTGATAGGTCTGCCATAAATTAGAGGGTGTGTTCTAGGGTCAAACTGAGTGAGTGAAAGTATCTAAGAACATGATGGGGTCCACAACATTGGTTACGGAGTAAGACATATCAGGTAATTCAATAGTCTTCAATATAAGCAAGTTTCTGAACCCTTATCTGCAGCAGAAGTGTAACAAAACTATTAAATTAGTAAAAGTGTATGTGCCTACGCTTATAAAGTAAAGCTAATTACTCTGCACATGTGTTATTAGTATTTCCTTAATTGTTTTAAGAGTCAATCAATGTTTGGAAGCCCATATCTCCATAACTAAATGAGGAAACAATCACAAACGTGAAGTAAGATATATCAGGTAATTCAATAGTCTTCAATCTGAGCAAGTTTCTGAACCTAAATCTACAGCAGAAGTGTAATACAAGTATTAAATTAGTAAAAGTGTATGTGCTTACGCTTATAAAGTAAAGCTAATTACTCTGCACATGTGTTATTAGTATTTCCTTAATTGTTTTAGGAGTCAATCAATGATTGGAAGCCCATATCTCCATAAATAAATGTTGTACATCCCAGCATGTTCTTTGATGCACTTTCCGTGCACAAATTGACCCTTAAAACACACATACCCTTTAATATATAACAGATATATCAGAAACACCCTGTATATACCTAAAAAAACGTGGTAGTGGTGGTGGAATTTTATTTTTTTTTTTTTACTTTTTTCTTTCAAATGTCCAGAAAAATATAAAATGAATGGAAGCTATCCCAAAAGAAAAACCGATAAATCACCGAGTGCTTTTTCTGTTCACGATATATATATACCGCTACCACCTATACCGGTTCATGACCGGTACATATAAGAGAAAAACGAGCTAAAAGGAGAAGAAGAAGTTGCCTTACTGCTGCCCAAAAGAAAAGTCCTTAACGACTTTGGCCGACGTTTCTTATACAAGTATATCGTTTGCTCGCGAGATGCCTTTTGAAAAATGTTATCTCGCTTTTTTCTATACGTAACCTTACGAAATCAAGTGCTATGCATTTTGTGTAGGGACATGTTTCAGTCAGGGTAACGTTTCACAATTAATAATGTACGTGGTTTTAATATTTAGAGTCGAAAATTTATAAATTATTGTGTATGTAATATCTTATTGGGTTTATATGGAAAAATTGACAATGAAAATATTCTTCTTTTTTTATATTTTTAAACGAAATCAAATCGATATTGCAATTGCCAAATATAATATTTCAGAGCCTGTAATCTAAAATTGTATAGTTTTTAGAAGACAAGTGCATAGAATGCACAATTGGGTTTTGCAATTTTCTAAGTATTTTTGCAAGCCTCGTAAAATTGCGAAAATAAACGTCTTCCGATTATCTAATCCAAAATATTAATAAAAATGCAGTTTTTCATTTACTAAATTTTGGGTGATTCGCAATCAGCTCGTACTTAATGTCAAAATTAATGCCGTTTTCTATTGGCTGCTAGCAATCTTCCACCATCAAGCAATATTAAATTAGACATTGATGCAATAAATGCAATTTTAAACGTACTTTCGTTCTCACTCCGGAGAAAATGCCAATGGAAAACGGCATTAGTGATTGCTACACAGAAACCAATTCCGGAAACTTCATTTGACCTCAACTCCTACAAACCCACTCCAGTCGTGTCAAATACAAATTCAATTACCCAAACCCTCCTAAAAACGTTTTCGACAAACACCTAGACTTAAAACCGAATTTGCATCAGATGGGACCGAACCGCCTACACCGATAAACAATTACCATCAAACATTTACCGAAACAAATACATAAACTTCGAATAAACAGGTATACTCACTAGTTCAATCAGATCTCCTTAAAAGAAAAACAATGCAAATTCAAGAAGAACGCCGTCCGTCAAAGAGTGACAAACCGCGAAAGTTATAATAATACTCTTTTCTTTGGAAGTTCGGTGCAGAACACGTTGCGACACCGAAATCTAGAACGAGAACGCGCGAAATGTTTTCCGGTAGAAAACTCTCTTATACACGAGACAATTAGATCCTCAGGATCAAACCTTGACTTGAAACTCAACTCAGCTCACAATAATCATGCAGTGTAATCTTGGAACGTTCGAAAGGTTAAATTCACTTTAAAAACTTCGATACAGTATCCCAGATATCTGCTACAAAAAACAACTCAGCTGGCAATACGAGAGAAAGAGCGAGAGAAAGACAGCTTCTCAAAATGGACCTTGCTTTCAGATCGCTGTTTGAGACGAAACTGAAAGCGGTTCTAGAAAATCTCTCTGGCAAAACGAATGTGCGTCAGCTCAGCTCAGCTCACCAGAGAAGAGAGAGAGAGAGAGAGAGAGAGAACTGCCCAGCCGATCATACACATTCCCTACCCCCCTTTTCTGACTACACAACGGCCTACCTCATACACCGCAGCGTGGCAAAAACACGGAGAAGCCCTGGAAATAAGTCGGCCTTACGATAAAAGGGGGCTAGGAATCAAAATCAAGTTCTGCAGCCCCCTTTTCCATCCAGAGGTCTCTTCTCTAGCTATGACTTCGAAGTTCGATCTACATCCAGCAGGAGTATATCCTTATTCCGTGTTGGAGATTGGATTGGAAGAAGAACTGTAGGCTAGTGTTCGAATAGGGAACCACGATTTTGACGAGGTATTAGTCGCCGGGATGAGTTACTAAACAATTGTTACTGAAAGGTCTGTAGGACATTATATATTGGGTGAAACTTTGCTATGACATTTGGCCGTCCGGATCACAGTTTTTTACGTGTGTTTTACGGATGGCACCTTAAATATAATTAATAAACTAGCTTAACTTTCAAGGGCAATCCTTCAACACGATTGCGAAAAATAAAACGCGTATCCTTAAATTAAATTATTGTCAGTAAAGCTTAATTGCAAGCTTCTAAATTTTCCTCGTATGCTTTTCACGAGGGGGTATACGCTCTTGATCTCTGTGAACACCTGAGTTCAATAGAGTTCAGCTTTGACAGTGCATTGAGTTCAGCTTTGACAGTGCATTGAGTTCAAATCCTTGATCGGAACTCACAGTTCAGCTTTGACAATACATTGAGTTCAAATCAAATTGTACACCTGAGTTCTTTTACTGCATCTATACCATTAAATTTGCAATTCTATTAAAATTTAGACCATCTTAAATTAAACCCAAGTCAGTATATACTTAACATCGCAAAATTATTGAATTTCGAATTTCTGTACATAATTATCATTATCATCCCAAAACTCATTAACATAAATATTATTACGATAAACAAACAAATTAAATTAAAAAACATTCCCACAAACATCATTCGTGTATAGCGTATTAATATTTAAAATAAACCTCCAGAGCTATTAACATGAAGAAAAATAAATAAATTAACGTATACGGCTTCTTTCACAAAATATATTATATGGGTACGACTTTTACAAATGAGAAAAATTTGCATAAATAACTCAAACGATGCTTTTGGGCTAATAGAAAATCCGAGCGCATATGTTTTTGATAAAAATAAAAATATGCCAAATGAGAAAAACAAAACGGTTCATCCCAATATTAGAATACTATGCGTTGGAAAGTAATAGTGACTGAATTTCATTGATAGAAAATTCTAGGCAAGAAGGGATATCTAGTTTACTAGGAAGAATGTATAAGATGCCTAAGTATTCGCGCGCCATAGTCCCAGTCCCCTTTCAAAATACAAGGGGGGACGTAAAGGGAGACCGGGCTATTTCGCCTCTCCTCAGTCGGAAAATACGTAATTTTCGTCACTCGCGTCACGTGGACGTGAGTTTTCAAGAACAAATGAGATGCTGGTTGTAATTTAGAGACTGTGATTAACTCCGAATCTACGTTTGGACTGGAGATAAAGCTAGAAATGTGGCCAATTTTCAACTTCTCCCTAGTAAACTAGATATCACATCTTGATAGCACTCTTAAGTTAAGGACATGGCTTTTAAGGGTTAAGTATGACCTCTTAAGCACAATCAAAGGTACTGAGTTACTAATCCGTCGCTAGGCCTACATTTATATATATAAAAAAAAATATTTTAGAACCTGGCAAAAGTTAGGCAGTAGAATAACGCAAAATTGAAGAAAGTTCAACATAACCCAACTATAATGTAAGTGAAATTCAGGGCGGAACAAATTCAACGCTGGTGCTATGATAATGAAACGAACTATATCTCATAACCTCATAGGTCACATGCCTCATTTAAATACCATTGACCCGCGCGCTTTACGCGTTCGTTGCACTCTCCGCGTGAAATATCCCATAGGGAACCATAAGAAAAACAGAAGGTTCCGAGAGAGGGGAAGGGTACGTGCGTCAGATAAGCCCATTTTCCTCGCCATACGTGATCCATACTAAAGAAGAGAAGTATAGTAGTCTGTCGTGTCCTTCGAGATCGACTTGGTTTTGGCCCCTTCGCGATCTCTCTTGTATATAGTAAACAGGGCCAGAATAGGATATCCTTGGAATAAAGAGCTACGGATGTTTACACTTTAGGAAAAATACTACAGTACACGGGAGAAGTTTTCGGATCACTATCTATATGCATTAATTTCCTCGAGTTGTTCTTGAACTCATTTTAACTGGTATACTTCCGATTTAACCAAGAAAAATAAGGTGAAATTGAAGCTATTGTTTTTTGCCTTCGGGGTCAGAAAGGTCAGAAAAAATAACATTCCTCTTCAAGGGTACACATCCAATTTGGTCAAATGAAGTGTGGATGGAAAGATTTCACCTCATAAGTGACAATAGAGCCGTTGAATGTTGTTTGAACCCGAGGTCACAGGGGTCAGTAAACAATCTTGGTTTCAATAAAATATAGCGTTAATTGCTTACGAGTTAAATGGTAATTTCGTTTCTATCGAAATATAATATAATCTGAATAACCAGGAATCCATAACATAATAGAAATCATAGTTCTCCCATATCTTCCAATTTATCCGTGCGGGTTTTCTGGGCGGGGCTTAACTGCTCTTCGTAACGTCTCATAATTCTGACGTCTTTCAAACTGCGATTAAATTAGTTTGTCGTTCCCTCATATCCCTAGCGCATGTGTAATAATATGTGAGGTCATATGACTATGCCGTATAGCAACGCGAGGTCAGAATGCGGCGCAATGTTCACCACGCACTAAGATAAATTATTCGTGACGCAAAATTATCTTACACAATGATTAGCCTAGCTCCTCCTTAAAGCCAGCTTAGATACGTTGAGAACATGCCTACACAATGATTCCTGGTAATTGGAATTACCTATTCAGTTTCAACTAAAAATTAAAATCATAGTATTTTGACCCGAGTTAATACACTTTCAGTTTCGAAGTTACGTACTCCAAGAGATATTGTACGATGGGGAGAAGGGGGGTGGGGGTCACGTGAGGCTAGATCTGGAATCAAATGACAGATAGCTCCCTTAGAAGAAGGGGCTTATTGCTATTGGGCTTTGGCTATAGCATGGCCGTCCGTGTTGGACCCGCGTGCTGCTACTGCTGCGACTTAAAAGGCAGATACGGATACCCCCGGTTAATCGTTTTTCTGTCTGAAAGATGGTAGCGACGTGATCGGAGACACTAATATACCGTAACCCGCCTCCACACACACACACACACACACAATTTCACCCAGATATAACTGTCCCGTAGGACCCCCCAAGCCTAAGCTGAAACCTTGCAACGAAATAACCCGTTTCTCTCTTTATCCATATATGTTGGGCTATACGAAACTATTTACCATTCGGAATAATTAGTTGTTATATATTATTATAGTTTGACCTTTATATGTAATTGGAAGCAAATTTTTCGAATACTTAACCCTTTTAATAAATGGTTTTCAAGGCTATATCAAAACGTAACGTTGAAGTTTGCAATTAACAATGAACCTATAACGTATTGCAATAGACAAACAACAGTTCAGACCCTGGCCAGTAGCGCCGCCAGGATTATTTCTCGTGTAGGCACAGCATGATCTACAGGCCCCCTCCCTTTTTTTTGAAAATTTATCATGCTTAATTTTTAATGTATTTCAGGATTTTGAGGAATATAATAGATTTAACGATTAGATTTCAGTATTTCCTTTTTTGTGAGATTATTAAAAGTATGAAGTTTTTGGCAACCGTGTCCTTGCGACCCTCCTTATAAATTTAGTCAATAATTACACTGTCTTGAAGTCTCTTATCAGGGATTATCTTTCGTTTCCGTGAAGCACCTAAAAAGTTACTCTAGTGTAATCTTGGTGTGTTTACAGTTGGAAAATTTTATTCCTCTCCGCGACGCATGCCGCCTACCGTTTTTAGGTTGGGAGGGGAATTTCCAACTCGTGTCCTTTCTAGTTTCTATACAGGAGAGATGTAATCTGGGGGTCAACGGTCAACCCTTTAGCGGGGGGATCTTGTTCTTCAGAATATAAAGAAAACGGGTTTTGAAAATGCTCTCTTGTACATTACTAAAGCAAAGTGTAGCGAATATGTCAAACAGGTGTGAGATGTTGTGTTAGATTTTTACAGATAGAAATATAAACTATGATAGTTCATAAAGTAATTAAACGCTGTTAAAGTAAGAAATACAATTTAATTTGAAGGCCTCTATAGGCACGTTTTTAAAAATTTGGAGGCCCCTCAAGTAGGCCAAAATTTTCCAACGTAGGCACGTGCCTACCCGTGCCTACTGCTGGCGGCGCGACTGACCCTGGCAACGACATACACATAAATGCTCCACTCAGAGTGGGGGCTGTATTACGTCAGAGTTTTTCTACCACCCCCCCCATACAAAATGATATCATGTCATAAATCAGAACTTAGGAAACTGTTAGTTTCCAATTTAAAAATAAATATTATGTTAATGTTCATTTTACAAAACCTTAAATAGCTACTACAATATTTCCCAACAAAATAATGATAAGTGAAATATAAATTTAGACTTACCAAATTAATCCCTGAAGGAAACATTGGCCCAACACAAGATTCCATACGGTTTTTCGATAAATATTTAGAACCTGAAAAACAAACAAAAAGAAATATTTATTAGCTTTACAATATAAATTAAACAAGGTTATAATAAATACATAAGGTAACGTAAATGTTTAACGCGCCTATAAGATGGCTTTTCCCTAGGCAGCAACGCATTGCGGGTTAAACACTTCTACAGGGGCTATGGGAAATTACATTACCCTGCAACTCCTAAATGCTGGCTTTCTCTATATTATTTTTAAATTTGACAACTGTACCAACATAGATGCTTTTAAATATTTTTTTAATATAATATAAGCTAATATTTCACAAAATATTTTTTATAAATAATTTCATAGACAAAAATTAATTTATATAGAGATTTCTCCTGTCTAATTAATAATAATTAAATAATTGGTCTATTTTAAGGACTCTGTAGGCCTATTTTTATCCGAAAAATAAATTTATTATTTGATATTCCGATCTCTCTCCGTCATTCTCTCTCTATCACAAACACAAAAATAACTATTCGAATTAGCATAAAAGGGTTAAAGTAACGTCTCGCATACAAAGATGTTCTCAAACTATACCATATGATCAATCCTGTTTAGAATTTATAAATTAAATATACTTTGAGAAAGAAAGAAAGAAAGAAAGGGGGGGGGGGGACTTGATGAATCCCAAATCATTTCCCAAATAGCATGAATGTATTTTCAATATAAATCTTTAGCATGCATACCCCTTTTAACCCAACTTTCCATTATCCGATGACAGACTTTGAATAAAGTCAAAGGCAACAGGGTGTACGAATAGAATACGTAATATTATTTTTAAACCATTATTCCTTGTTTTATTTGTTTTACTTCATTAATAGACTCTCTACGGACGCGTATCTTTTGAAATATTTCAAAGCCAAACTCGTAAGAAAAGATATACAGGCGTGTTTATAGCTAAAACCACGTAACTCTCTCATAAAAGGTAAATAATAATAAAAATTAAAATATTAAGTTTTAAATTAATTACACTTAGAATGTAGGCATAGTAAGAGCAAGGTTGACAAAAATTTTATTTATATACAGTGTGTTAGTGTAAGGTCTGTCAGAAATTAAGGGAGATATCCTATGGGAAATTTTGAGTCTAATATGTTCAATGCCATTTTGTTGTCCGGGTAACCATTTTCAAGGTATGATTGATTGGAGTATTTTATGGATGACCCCTTATATATATAATTAAGAAACTGAAAGACAATGAGCATAGAGCATTTTCGACTCAAAATCGCCCAAAGAAGATCCCTTGATTTCTGAGAGACTATTTTGAAACACCCTGTAAACTTAAAGCATATAAAATAATATTTCAAATTGATATTATTAATTTTAAGGAAGATATGGATAATTAAATTTACCACCTAGAGTCCATGCCTTTAGCTGATGACGTCACGGTATAAAATTTTATTGGATGACTAATAATTAATAATTAACAAAAATCAACAAAAATTTAAATTAGTAATCTTGTTACGTTAAATTATTCCGATTATTTCAAGTAATGAATATATCAAATACACTATAATAAAATTGGCCCAATTAATAACACCCCAAAACATTAAATTTAATTTAACCTCTTACAACATATTTTCACTAACACCGAAGTTCAGCACGGTGGAAAATAGGGCACAAATAACGCGCACCAAAAAAAGACAAAAATCGGCTACCAACAGAAAACCATTTTCCACAAGATATATACCCAAAACCGTTAATAGTTTAGCTTATCCATATACCAAACGAAAAGAAAAGAAAAAAAAACAAGCAAAAATACCCCCTTTCTCAATATCATTTTCAACCCATTTTGTAATCACTAATAACACCATAGGGTCAAAACCGTCAATAGAATATAACCCAATATAAGGTTAGCTTGACTTATACAGCGTTCTTTATCGAGTTGAGTCAGGGAAACTCGATAGCGATGAGAAAGGGTGAGTTAGGGATAAAACCGAGTTTGAACCGGGTTTGTAACTTCGGACACTATCCGATTCGCATCTCCCCGGTTGGGTCCCTATTGGAAGGGAGTCGAACGAGCGCCCTTGTTCAATTCCGCTCGATACAAGAGTCACAAACGTGACGGGAATCCCAAAACAATTTCATCGACTACTACAGTGGGCGCAAAAAGTGTCGGAAAGTTGCTTAAAAAAAGACTAAACTTTGAAGCAAACCTTAATTTATGGTAATTATTACTCAATTAAATTTAACTATATTAACTTCAAACATACCTTAGATCATTATGACTACGCTTTAATCTAAAATTATTGATATATAAAACTCTTTAACGGCAAGTGTCCAATTTAATGTCGCGATTCAGGGCACATACCGAACGGTATGAGATCCATTCTGAACACATTTTTGCGTTTTCCATATATTTCCACTCCCATTTTTCTAGACTGTATCCTTTATGCTGCCATACTGTATACTATAACCTGACGTCAAAATATTATATGAAAAGGTTCGATATTTTAGATATAACTTATATTCGCACAAGTATAAATACTATTTATTTATTTCTCTGACATATATTTTTCTCAAACTGTCCCAAAACCTATTTTTAAGTCAGTATAGTATCAGCAAGAAGTGATATATAGTTTATTAGGGAGAAGGTATAAATTCGCCACATTTCCAGCTTTATCTCCAGTCCAAACGTATAGTAGGTCCGGAGTTAATCCCCGCCGCCTCTAAATTACAACCAGCATCTCATTGGTTCTTGAAAACTCACGTCAGCGCGACGCGAATGACGAAAATTACGCATTTTCCGACTGAGGATAGGTGAAATAGCCCGGCCTCCTTTTACGTTCCCCCTTGTATTTTGAAAGGGGGACTGGGAATATGGCGTGCGAATACTAAGGCAATTTAGACCTTGTCCCTAATAAACTAGATATCACTTCTTGGTATCAGGAAACATTGTGAAGCCATTTTCTTAACGTATTTAACCGGATTTTATGCGAAGAGCTAGACTTGTCAGTGCGCTACCAACCAATGAAAGCAAAGTTAAATATTGAAGGTAAAGTTTAGCATAGTAGACTTCTTCACACCTTCTAACAACCCAAATTATGAATGCCTAAATAGCAATTAACCCTATTGGAAAAACAAAACAATAACGTTTAGTAGTAGACTTCTTCACACCTTCAAACAACCCAAATTATATAGACCTAAATAGCAATTAACCCTTATTGAAAAACAAAACCAAAAACAGCGAAACAAAAAAGGGTAAAAATCTTTCTTAAATACCTAATTTAATATTCAAAATATATTAGAAATAGAAGTTAATGAGGCAAGAAAAAATAATAAAAAGGTTTTTTAAAATTCATTTTTCCTGCTGAATATAGCTATAGCTATAGCTGGAAACTCTCATTAAAATTTTTAACACTGCTGTAACGTAGGTGATTTTATTAACATAGAGAATAAAAAACGGTTATGAGAGAAAAGGGGGAGGGGAGAGTAGGGGGACTAAAACTGAAACTGAAAAAAGGGCTAACAAGCAAAAAATAATTACGTTTTTTTCTCTCTCTCTCCCTCCTTGCTAGCTTCATCGAGGGAGTCGTAAAAGCTATTAAAAGGGAACCAGCTAGGCACCTCTCCGAATTTCGCCTTGGTTGTATTTTAGAGGAAGCTTGCATTAAGCTTGATATAGGGGGCTTCCGGGTAAGACAGATGCAAGTTAAAAAGAAATTATCAAATGATAACTTTTGAATTTAATAGACCTTTCAAAACTCTATTTTTAGAGTTTGGTGTTTGACCATCTTGTTGTCTTTAGATGGAACATTCATGGGTTTGTTTGTCAACAAAGACCTAAATTAAGATAAGGTTTCAACAAATACGAACCAAATTTGTTGCAGGACTTGTAACTTTTAAGCCTTATCTAACCTCTTTGCGTCCTCATACTAACCGTAATTCAAGCAGACGATACTACATCTTTCTTTTTAAAATTGTCTTTAGTTTCCTGTTTGTTTTTTCAAAGATTTAATCTGATGAGGAGTTGAAAGGCATTGCAGCATTTTCCAAAATATTCTGTTCCACGAGATAGTTTCAAGGTAATCAATTTCAGAGTATATTGGCCCATAATGGCGCATTGCCTCTCGGAATTAAGACGGGGGTAAAGTTCCGCGGAACACCCTGTACACCCACACCTTCTAAAAAAACCTCATTTTCAACAAAATATGGCCTCGTAAATCAAAAGACTCGTACACACGGTGTGGCGTAACTATGGTATATACTATTGTTATAATGGCAAGACATGAAGCCATAAACTGACTGCTCGACTTTTTGGAAACTATATCTTGGCTGGCGTTGAAAATATAGCATTGATATCAGAGGCTCTATACTCCCACCATGAACTTCATTGGCCATGTTTTATAACATGATGACACGTGTATCTGGTTTCTGTAATGTTCGGTATAATACTATTAATGCCAATTTCGGTTTATTGTGGGCTTAAACATGGCTGGATCATGTTTTGAAATATTGGCCAATTGTGAACCTTTTTATTGTGGCGTTTAAAGGGAGGGTGAAGTAGAAAATCAAGTGATTTTTTATCGATTCTTCTACTAATTATAAGACCAGCCTGCATAGTGAAACATTCAGGAAATACTTCCGAATGATTTTAAAATTCAAATTAGGTTCAGAATTTAAGGATAATTTGAAACTAGCACCTCCGACCAATCGCGTAACGCCCTGCCTTTTTGTTAACAAAATTCTCGTGGCACGCGCCATGCCTAAAGAAATTTATCACGAGATTTGATAAAATTCGCGCGCTACGTGATAATCGTGGCGCGAGACATGGAACGTGCCACGAGAATTTTGTTAACAAAAAGGCAGGGCGTTACGTGATTGGTCGGAGGTGCTAGTTTCAAATTATCCTTAAAATCTGAACCTAATTTGAATTTTAAAATCATTCGGAAGTATTTCCTGGATGTTTCACTATGCAGACTGGTCTTATAATTAGTAGAAGAATCGATAAAAAATCACTTGATTTTCTACTTCACCCTCCCTTTAAAGGGTTATCTAAGCTCGTATAGTCATTAATTTTGGCGCGAGAAAAGGCACGTGCTTTTAATTCTGGCGCTAGAAAAGGCACGTGCTTCTCAATTTTGGCGCGAGAAAAGGCACGTGATTTCTCAATTTTGGCGCGAGAAAAGGCACGTGATTTCTCAATTTTGGCGCGAGAAAAGGCACGTGCTTTTAAATTTTTGTTTTAAAATTAGACTTAGAGCCTAAAATTAAGAGCAAAACGTTTTTAATTTAATTTCTTATATAATTTAAAAAAAATCATTCAAACACAAACCGCGTAATAGAACTGCATTTTAATTTTTAAAGCTCATTCAGCGCAAGGAAACAAATTGAATAGGAATCCGCAATAAAAATGTTTAATTTCAATTAACTAATTAAAAGCCAGTTAAAATTTTGAAAGACAAAGGTTGGAGGTAGGACCTTTGAAATAACTAATCAATTTCGAATGAAGCGAAAGAAAATTATAAATACTTTAAAAACACGAGTAACTCCGGTATATACAGAAAGCAAGTGCGGATTGATACACAATGCTTAAGGTCCTAAGAATAAAAATAGTAGTAGCAAACTCGAGTTAAAAAGGTTTCGAACGATTTTTAAAGATATTACGCTATTAACTATACAATCCGAAAAAGGAAAGGGCATGGTTTCCTTTTTACAAATGAGGATTTTAATTAATTAGAGGAAACCCTATTAAAAAGATAACTTATTCAAAAGCGGTCCCTTTTCCTTCTTAAAGAGCTTCACTTCTCTCTCTTCTAGTCCATAGTAGTATGCAGGCGCCCAAAAAGGGGGTGGGTCGAGGGTGGCTACGACGTTGGAAAAGGGAAACCCCTAATTTGATTAGCTTTCATAAGTATCTGACACGCGAACTCGATTAAACGAACGCCCTTTTCAAACTTTTCAAAACAGAAACTTCAAAAACAATCCGGCACACCAGAATTGTACACTTATACTCTTCGTCCAGGATTTATCCTATTTATAGAATGAGATAGGGCTTATAGGCCCGTTAAGTGATTTGGAGAAATTTGAACGAAGTTGCCATGTAATGTCTGGACTTATATGTATTTTGAAGATGAAAACAAAACAAAACAATGTAAAATAAATTATCATAATTTCCAAGCACAGATTATCATATAACTCCAAGTCAACTCAATCCAACATTTCCCCAATTAATTTCCAACTCCATTCAACTTTTCCCCAATTAATTTCCAACTCCATTCAACTTTTCCCCAATTAATTTCCAACTCCATTCAACTTTTCCCCAATTAATTTCCAACTCCATTCAACTTTTCCCCAATTAATTTCCAACTCCATTCAACTTTTCCCCAATTAATTTCCAACTCCATTCAACTTTTCCCCAATTAATTTCCAACTCCATTCAACTTTTCCCCAATTAATTTCCAACTCCATTCAACTTTTCCCCAATTAATTTCCAACTCCATTCAACTTTTCCCCAATTAATTTCCAACTCCATTCAACTTTTCCCCAATTAATTTCCAACTCCATTCAACTTTTCCCCAATTAATTTCCAACTCCATTCAACTTTTCCCCAATTAATTTCCAACTCCATTCAACTTTTCCCCAATTAATTTCCAACTCCATTCAACTTTACCCCAATTAATTTCCAACTCCATTCAACTTTACCCCAATTAATTTCCAACTCCATTCAACTTTACCCCAATTAATTTCCAACTCCATTCAACTTTACCCCAATTAATTTCCAACTCCATTCAACTTTACCCCAATTAATTTCCAACTCCATTCAACTTTACCCCAATTAATTTCCAACTCCATCCAACTTTACCCCAATTAATTTCCAACTCCATCCAACTTTACCCCAATTAATTTCCAACTCCATCCAACTTTACCCCAATTAATTTCCAACTCCATCCAACTTCCCCCAATTAACTTCCAACTCCACCCAACGTTTTCCCAATTAATTTCCAAACTCCATCCATTTTTCCCAACCAATTTCCAAACTCCATCCATTTTTTCCCAACTAATTTCCAACCCATACCCCAATTTCCAAACGACCCCTGTTATCACAGATAATTCCAAATCCTTCAATGCCACATCCTAACATATTCCACTCTAAAATAACTGCCAATTTCAGCACCTCATATCACCAAATTCAATTGGTCCAGTGCAACGACGATAAAATTAAACCTTAATACTTGCTGCTCAAAATTTGAAACAGTCTGGCGAATACAAGACCTATAAACCCAATCTTACATTTCCTTAGCTTTTCTATGTCCCATGAAAAGAGAGAAACCAACTAGGGTTAGAAACGTGATACTCGGACTAGCTTGGATCTTAATCTGATTAAAGACTAGCTAGAGTCGACTCGCAGAGAGAATCGACGAAATGAGGGAAATTCTTCGTCCAAAGGGCTTCGTGACCACCTTAACACTCAATCGGAGTTTACCTCAATGCCATAACTAATCACAATGTGTTTGTAAGCCACAGGAAGAACATGGACCTAGATTTGATAAAAGGGCAAAGTTCGATTGAATCTGAATGTAACTTCGCGTTATGTGATTTGGGATTCTTTGCCATTCTATACATAGTCCTTCCTTAAATCCTTAATTTCTGGTTTTGTGTTCTGATGGCATGATTCTGGGTAAGGCGCATTCTATTTTGGTATAGACTGTTTACCAATTTGTTTACATTATATATTTAATACTGAACCTTTCCCCAAACTTTTGTCGTTTAATTTTTGCCTTCAACTGAGTAGATAGTATATACAACTTGTTTATCTCACATACACTAACCCTTTAAATATATCTCATTAATTTTATATGAATTAGTGATAATTTTCTTGAAATATTTCGTGTTTGTTTGTTTGTTTTGTTACAAACCATCACGAAAAGTCAGTGTCAACCTTGTGATACGAAACTTGAAGCCTTTTTTGGACAGTATAGAAGTTCTAAATTTTAATAAGCCCTAAATGCCACAACACATAAAAGAAAACATTTTGAAAAGCCATACTACAGTATAGGCCCAACTAAAGGGAAGTGTACTTCAACATAAAAAGAAAAACAACACAATAGTGTACAAAGGAAAGTTTAGGTTTTCCTTTTAACAGTTTGCAAGTATAGAAAAACAGCACGTGGTAAAGCATTCTGGCTATATATAGGCTTATATACCTGCAAAACTCATTAAAAATGGCTTTGATATACATTTATATATTATATATATAATATAAAGCTTTTCCCGTTGAAATTTGACTATACGTTTCCACCATAGACCGAACAGTTCATCTCAACCTAAGAATGCAGCGGAACTATTTATATTAACCCCACATTTTGCATCTAATAAAACTTGGTTTGCGTCGATATAGAAGCAGATCTGATTAATCAAAAATATTAATAATGATTAAATTTACGACTTTAAGTTAATTCAATAACAATTAATAATTAAGCGTGCTGAATATGAACTTTACGAGGCTTTAACTTAAAGTGTACTGCACGTTCAAAATGAGACGAACCGGTGGACGTATGGTAGGCGCGACCCCGTAGCTTGTCAACTTCGGTTTTTAACGAAAATGAACAACGCCTTTGACATAAAATCAATTGAAAAACCATTTTTAGCTTCTTTTATTTTTTTTTGGCTAGTGTTTCTTTATAATACACTACAGCTGTAGGTCGTCCATGTACTCTTTTCCGCTTATAATTAAGCTTTGAAAATTATATTTACGTGGAAACACTGTTAACTTTAATGACAGTTATTATTAAAGGTGATAAAAAAACTGTACTGCGAAAGATGACTTAAATTTGGTTTTTTTTTCGTACATCCCTTCAAACACACTAAAAATTAATGAATTTTGGAAGGTTATAATAAGGTACGTGCATTAATAAAATTTGCTTTGAAGATTTACGTCAAGTTTCATCTTTGTATAAAGTATTAATTTTTTAACTTGTCCCCCCCTCCTCCATAAGTGACAAAGGCTTAGCGAGATGTCTAACACTTGGTTTAAAACAGAAGTGCTAGTGTTATATCCCAAGTTATGCTAAAATTAACATATTAAACATTGCACTACTTGGTTTGTCCCAAGTTAATTGTACGCAAGAAGTGATATCTAGTTTATTAAGGGGAAGGTATAAGATGCCCAAGTATTCGCGCGCCATAGTCCCAGTTCCCCTTTCAAAAAAATACAAGGGGGGACGTAAAAGGAGGCCGGGCTATTTCGCCTCTCCTCAGTCGGAAAATACGTAATTTTCGTCATTCGCGTCGCGGTGACGTGAGGTTTCAAGAGCCAATGAGATGCTGGCTGTAATTTAGAGGTGGGGATTAGGTTTGGATTGGACATAAAGCTGGAAATGTGGCGAATTTATACCTTCTTCCTAATAAACTAGATATCACTTCTTGGTTGTACCAATAGACTTTTTCAAAAAGAGGAGAGGGCTGTAATTCATTTAGGGTTAAAATTGGTATGTGGACAACAAAGATGTTAGATAAGGCTTTAAAGTAACCAGTCCAACAAATTTGGTCCGTAATGACGTCGTTGTTGCAATCCAATCAAGTCCATGACTGTATCATTTTTGATCCACTTGATAGGTTCCTAAATTACAATTTGAAAAACTCAAGAAACTATACTCCCTAAAGTGTCCCAATTGTTTAGAAAATTCCCGCGCCCTGGGTTTTTTCTAAACAACTCAAAGACCACACCATTCATTGACAGACAATCCATCAACCAAAATTCAAATATAGAAACTCAAAATGGGGTAAATCATCTAACGACCACCATATTCTTTACATCAACCCAAAAATTTCCCATACATAGATAGATTCAGTTACCATATTTACTATCACGTGTACTCAATACGGTTAGTGAGGCGAAGAAAAATTAGTTACCTAGGCAGATATATAAGCTTGTTGTATAATTGATCACATTTTGATGCAAGGCTAAAGAAAGAAAGAAAGAAGAACCGAATGGAAAAACGTGTACTACCACGCATGCAAACACCGCAGAACCTAGCCCCCTACTGCCAACTAAATGATCGAAGGATAGAGATAGATATGGAAAAGGTTGGGTTGGATAACCATGGCCTGATACTTTGTATAGTATATTCGCAGAAGTATACTAATTTCAGAAGTTTCGTAACGACTAATTGAATTTTTGATAAAACAATCCTAGCAGGCTTCAAGGGTGCACTTTTACTGTTCTTGGTTGGATCAAGAGCAATCCTTCGCGTTATTGTGAGTTAGGGACAGGGCCGGAAATAAGCACAGGACATTGGACATTGTCCAATGAAATTTTAAGGTCATGGGACAGTATTGATGGCTTGACTATGCTGAAGAAGCGACACTATTTTTGCACAATCCAGTCACAATGTCCTATAAATTTTCCAGTCAAACAGGGGCTTACTGGACACATGTCCTATAAGAATGTTTTCTTATTTCCGGCCCTGGTTAGGGAACTACACGGGTTTCTCCTATTGGTTAGAACACGTCGTCTGCTTAAACAACTATTATCGAAACCAGTAAGTTTATCAGAAAACAACAACGATTGTTTTGACTCTGATTATTATGATTAACCAATGGAGCTAACCCAACGTCTACATTGTTTATCTACACCTTACAAAAAAGACTATGACGCGGTTACGTGACTAACGAGAAGACCCCAATGAACTTTAGTTGGAAGCTCCTGATAACTTTGTTAACTTGTCTACTTCTTTTCTTTATTAGGCAAGAACTTAGAAGAAGAAAGGTCGATGGTGGGTAGGTGCATGGGTGCGAGCGAAGGGTATAAGTCTATCTCGATATTTAGATTCTATGATGGCCTGTCGCAAGGCATCTGTTCCCAGTCTCACGAGCGCCCCGCTAGGTGTTTCCTCATTTTCTAGATCTAGAGCGAAGCAGCACCCTAGAGATCCCCCTAGAGGGAGTCCGGAACGTGTTCTATGGAAGGAACAGAGTGACAGAGAAGAGACGACCCGCTGTGGAATAGATTATATTCGATCTTGTTAATATTGAGTCCACCTCTCCATTTATATATATATTATTAATCGTATCTCTATGTTTAATTATATCGCAGACGGCCGAAGCTATCTCCTCTTCCAATATCTAAGACTCTTATTCTTAAACACAATAGATGATAACGAATTCAAAAGCTTAGTCTACAAGTTGACCGGTTGTTAAGATACATTTCGATCCAGAACCAATTAACTATTTAGAAACTTAAATCTCGTAGACAATGTTAAACAAAGTACTTAGATAAAACGTAACTAATTCATGGTAATCCCCGGCCCTAATTACCTTTTATCCCGGACCAGTACTTAACCCCGAATAATTAAATTTCTCCAAACTTTAGTGTGTTTTATTTTCTTTTAAAGCCAATTGCTTCTTAGTCTGCATCCCGATGTTAAAAATAAGATAGTATTTAAGCAGGGATAGATTTAATTTTAGAAGTAGGAATGAAGAACAGAGTAATCAGGGCGCGCGTCAAAGTCCAGGACCCCCTTCCACGGGACGGAGGGGTATGAAAGACGAGGCGGGTCATAGCGACAGAGGTAAAAAGGAATTACGTATTTTTCGCCGTCCCCGTCAGCAACGTCATCAAAACGTAGTTTATTGAACCAATAAGATAATTTAAACTTTTCGTTACGTGTTTGAGGGAGGGGCTCTATACTGGGTGGTCTATGAGTCGGACTGAAGTAAATACTAACCCTTCTCCATTCCTACTTCTAAAATTCTGATTTAACTGAATTTATTCCCCCCCCCCATCACTCTTTACCCAAGCTGGGGCTCGCGGACCCCTTTAAGCTTCATTTCATAACCTTACACCTGGAGGTGAAAACAAACCCGTAAGATGCAGATGTGAACCCAACCTACGCAAGTCTCTCTTTTCATTTCAAGGCAAGTTCGACGACGTCTTAATACATAATGCATTCCCGTGTAGACATATAAAAGTAAAGAGCTACGTCGCTGGCCGTATTTAGTAATTAGCGAGTAGCTAAAACGGGAACGCGGGCCTTAAGATTCGTCGGTCCCTTCCCTGTTTTCTTCGACACGCAGTAAGTTTCGTGTTTTCTCTTTTCCCATGCACCAAACCCTCCCTCCCTCCTTTCCCGGCATTCCCTTTTGTTTTTTGTCACCAACGTGCGTAACGTTCCTAGGGGTTGACCCCAACCAAAAGGAAATCGCGTAAGTTTTCGACCCCGCGAGACCCCTTGGGTTCCAACACGTTGGAGGAGCTATATCACGAGCCAAGGCCTAACCTCGCCAGTCGCCTTTAGTCTTTTAGATGGGGGCTGAGAATAAGTAAAGAGCTTGTTAAGTAGCTAACTATGATTAATGGTTATTGGGTAGGTCTCCCTTGCCCGTCATCGCTTCTTAGCCTAGCTTTTTCCCCCCTCTCCATGTGTCCCCCCACGTCTTTACTTCTTAAACTTTGTCCCCAATGGGGCTCAAAAGGTCGCGATCCTGTTTTAACCTCTACATATACTTTTCTTATTCTTCTCTTTTGGTTTTGAACCTTTTTCCAATAAGAAATTATTTTCTCAGGTCACCAACAAACAGTTTTCTGATACTTTTTTATCCCAAAGCTTTGACTTTTTTTGTATGCCAAATGTAGTGTACGTGATGAAACTCATTTGGGATTTCTTTTAGATTTTTTTCTTAAGTTTCATTCCTTTGATGTGATTAGTTTTAATTAATTAATTAATTAATTAATTAAATAAATAAATAAATAATGTAATGAAGTTTACCCTGATATTAATTAACACTAGGTTTCCTTTTGATTTATTTACTTTGATTGAAAAATACTGAGATACTTTAAAGGAAGTGAGAAACTGGAAGATTTTATTTTAAAGTACTCGCTTTTCTTATGGTCTCCTGTAAAAATGTTTCAACCGCTTAACACCTATGCTCAGGGCAAAACCGACAACCAGAGCTTAGAATTTAAATATGAAATAATCTAACATCTTCTACAGTCTATTTCAATGCATTAAATCCTTTTAATATGTTAGAATATTATTTGTCTATACTTAAAAGAGACAAAGTTAGAGAAAATCTATTATAAAAGGCTTCAATTAAATTTTGCTTAAAAGCCTAAAAATATACTTATTCATTTTCCCAAAAATATCAAAGCTTTTAGTTTAAATTTAGACACAAAATGGGTTATTAAATTTGCATTCCTTTAATAATTACTTAATGCATTTTTTGTTAACCTAAAACAGAGTTCAAAGGAATTTTTTGAAAAACAAGGTCTTAGAATTGAATCAAATTTCAACTAAATTAGGAATGTTTATATTATTAAAAGTGGATTTATCTAATGTTCCATGTTTTATCTTTTAATGTTTAGTAAATTAAACTGAAATGAAAAGCAGATATAATAAACAGAAAGTTATCAATCCTCTCAGAATTTGCATGAAAGGTGTGTCCTGTTTTTAAACTTATTAAGAATTTTCCTGTAACAATTTTCTACAGACAAAGTTCTGTATTTGGTTTATCATTTTCTCGAAATCAACGAACCTCAAATAGTTATATTTACAAATAGAGTTAGAAAACTCGGTCGAACAAATATCCCGAGAAAAAAGCTGGTATTTAGAAAGAGATACTTGAAGGGGACAGGGACAGGCCCGAGCCAGATTTTGGCCGCGCAAAAGGCTCTAATAGCAAACAGCGACATCTGATGGAGACAAATGTCTCCCTCGCTTTTTTGTTGCGTGTTCAGCCTCGGTCAAAAGGGATTTCCCCCTTTCTCCCCTCCCCTCTGTTTCCTTAGCTTTAAGAAACAGGCTAACGTTAAGGCTTCAAAAGAAAAATGAGATCTAGGCCTTGGCTATCCCCTCAGGCCCAAAGATGCGAACCAAGGCTTAAAGCTCTAGCGCAATCTTATATTCAGGTTATCCTATTTTTAAAATAGAATAAAAAATAATGCTAATAATGGCCTCAATTGAATCGATTTTAAAGTGAAAGTAGTTACAAAGTGATTTACTTATTTAGAAAAATCACTTCCAAATAAAGTGGAATTTATTTAACAGTTTATTATCTAAAAGTTTCGTAAGCATTCAATTCATTTAGGCCTATCGACGAAGAAGCTTTTGTATTCTAGCTCAGTAAAGTTACCCGGAGTTGCACATCGGGACCATCCATCTTTGTTACTTATTAGACCGCCAATTTTAAAGATGGCGGCATATTCAATGCCAAAGGTTACAAAGCTAGTCTAAAGGATATAGCAAATCGATACACTAAATATTAATAAAATCGATTGAAACGAAAGCTTATTCTGTAAGGAAGGTGAAGGTTACATTTCCGTCCGCCATTTTCCAAGATGGCGGCAGATTGGAAAAATGTTCCTTAACGTGTAGCTACTACTTAAGAGTAACGTCTATGTAAAATTACAGCTTCCTAGTTAAAGCGGTTTGGGCTGAAAGTTGATTATCAATCAGTAAAGACTTTCAATAGTCCGAAGTACATCATTTTCGCGACAATTTTACCTCAATTAACAAACTTCTTTCAAGCTAAGGAACATAACCCTCGAATAAAAGATAACCTTTCATTTTATGGACTTTGACAAATAAATAATAAAAACCAAATCCGAGTTCTTCACTAATAAAATGTTAAATATTATTTTCATCATCTTTAAAGATCCTAAAAAGCTTAGATCCCAATAATTGATAATTCCGTTTCGTATAGAATAGAGATGAAAATCCCATTTCATCTTCCTCTAGAAATTCGGAGAAAATATCCCAGAGAATTGAATTCAGTGTTAAAGTAAATCCTCGAAAGTATAATCTCTTTTATGGACTCAACTGAAGCGGGATACCTTCATATAAAATAATAAATATCATTAAATAATTTATTCACACCCCGTAGTAACATTTTCAAAGATATGAAATGTTTCGAACAAAAGTGATAATCTTTTCTCCTTAAAGCTTTCTTTATTGTACTAACGGCGAATCTAATTTTGAAATATTTATCTAAATCTTTCGGAAGGCTAGTTCAAAAAATATAGAATGTTTTCTTTTCATTGGAAAGATTAAATAATATAATAAATATTTGAAATTGGAACTAAGCTTCCATTTATAATATTAAAGAAGATACGAGAGGGTTGTTTTAGTTAGCGTCAAGGCCTCGGTGTAAAGCAGATGACGTTGTGATGTAAAATTCTATTGGACGAATAGTACAGCGTGACAGATTTTTACGCCCGTCTGCTTCAGGCAAAGGCCTGACGCGTGAGCTCCTGTAAGTCAACTTAAATGATCGGGTCTCATTTAATTTTGTAGATAGATACATGGTTTTAATTTGAAATATTCGTAACTTCCTCGAAAAATTCTATTGGACGCTCAGTACCACGTGACAGCTTTTTAGCTCCGTGTGCTCCAGGCAAAGGCTTAACGCGTGAGCTCCTGTAAGTTGCTTGTATCTTATTTAATATTGTTGATAGACACATGGTTTCAATTGAAAATATTCGTAATTTCATATTCACCTTCAAATGAGAGAATAAAACTTGGACCTTAGTTTTAACTTACCTCCCCTTTTTGGAGGTTGCGTTCTATTCAATATTTGTTTTTGAACGCAAGAAAACTTTAATCTCCAAACAAACGCGGCCATTTAAAAGAAAACTCGGTAAAAGAGTTTAAAAATTTGAATTCTCAAACAGTAATTCTCTACAGGGAAAAACGGAAAGGAACGAAGTGAGCTGAGCTGCTAAGTTTCTCCATCTTTGCAGTTTAACATACATTCAACCGCATCTTAAAACTGATTGTAATCATTCCAAAATCCATGGATGATGTAACGCGAAATAAACAGCTCGGAAAGAGGTTTTGAAAACCTCTTACGTTTTCACCATCGATAATAAAAAGCAAAAAGAGAAAAATTTCTCATCCCTTTTACATAAAAGACTGGAATGATTAATTGATGGTGATAAATCCAAGACAACGAACAAGGTTTTGCAAAGACCAAGATGCTCAATGTTGGGTGGGTGGGCATACGCGCTAGTTCAAGCTATCTTAAAGGGATAGCCTCACTTAAAACCTATTTAAGACAGCGTGAAAGATGAACCGTGGGTTCTTTGGTTATGTCAATAGAGCTATCTCAGAAGAATTAGTGTGACGTCACCTATGCTATTTGCCCATTGAACCAAAGCGGTACCAAACATGGCCGCCCACTGCCAAAGCTGAGCCCGTTACGTTTTACATAAGCACTGACGTCACAACTGAGATAGCTGTACACGCAGTAGCATTAGGATTTACTTTATCTGCTACTACCAATTTAAAGTATGGCAAAGGAGTTGGTATGAGTGGGAACAAAGAATAATTTTAGGTAGGGCGAACTCAAGAAACGTAAGAAAACTTGGTACACTCGTCTTTCAAGAAATTTCCTTAATACCCTAGCTCAAATACCTATAGAGCATTCCATATATTATGGCAGAGAAGTAATTAACACCACAGGAAGGGGGACATCATCATGGGTTATTTCCCTTGCGCCAAGAAACACCGCTAG
This sequence comes from Phalangium opilio, assembly GCA_019434445.1. NCBI lineage: Eukaryota > Metazoa > Arthropoda > Arachnida > Opiliones > Phalangiidae > Phalangium > Phalangium opilio. The sequence continues at coordinate 62,035 of JAEQBA010002626.1, forward strand.
AGGCAGCGCGGGTTGGCTAGCCTCCCACCGAGTGTAGTGAAATCGGGACTCCATCTGGTGTAGCGTCTTAACGCGAGGGAAATAACCCAAGATGGCCACATCCACCCACCCCTGTTCGTTGATCTCTCTTCAAGAAATTAATGGAATGTTCTATTCTTCATTTAACATCGGTTATTTGATCCTCAAATCTACTCCGTTTGCAGTTACCACAAACTTTCGAAGGTTACGACTATTTTCCTTGGCGAATTAGAGGCAAGGATTTGAAATAGAAGGGTACAATTTTGGTCTATTGCAGCCGATGAAGGCATTGTATTGACCAAAGAGAACAAATATTGCGTAAGAGATTAAAATTATTTCTTGGGTTCCGTGTTGTTATCCGAACTCAAGGATATTTCGGAATATAATGGATTGAGTATAGGCCATAGTCATTAAATTAAAGAGCATGCATCTAAAAGCTTCCGGGTTACAATTAAAATCTTGGGATTAGGCTGTTACAAATTAAGATAATTCCGTATTTTAAAATTTGCATGATTAACTACGCGATGCTTTCGCAATTGCAAAAATTCATTAATTGAACATAAACATAAGTTCATAAGATATGTTCCATAAGTTATCCACTGGTTACTGAGAGCTTGTCATGAAGTGACGCAGGTGAAACGTTATAGACTCTAGTAAAGCGACGAATGGCGTGGCCCTGTCAAAGGCTGAGTACAGACTAAACAAGAAGGTGGACTGCAAAACCGAGTGTAGTCAATTCTCGCGTCGTTCTCCAACTAGCTCTCAGTAAGAAAAATTAAGTTAATACCCAAATATTCCTTCCACATATACGCATATAATAAAAACACTTAGGCCTATATTTCTCGTGCTGAATTCGTTACAACTAACACACGTCAAAAAGTGTTCAAGTCTGAATAAATGATACAACTGCTGAGAATAAACAAATGCGCTTAACATAAATGATCATCCTCTATCCATTTTTCTCAAGCTAGCAAAAAAAATAACTCCTTAAAGAAATCCATAACAAAAAGTCAAAAGAATAAGAGATGAAGAAAAAGCGTTTCTTAGGCCCCCAGAAATTTACATAAAAACTTGTATATCTTAAGAAGAAGAGCTAAGAGAGACTAGGGGCAGGGAGATAGGGGCTAGGGGGCAGCAGCAAGCCCAATATGATTTAATTTATTGTATTAAGGAACCCTGAAGGGGCTAAAAGGAAAAGGGGGGGGCAGAGAAATAAACCATTTTTCACCTTTTCTGACATTTCACCGTGTAATAAAAACGTAACATTGCAGTCAGAACCATAAATAAGTGCAAGGAGTATACGAAAAGACCCCCAGAAGAAAATAATAAACTATAAGTACATGGTAGGAGTTAAGGAAAGTAAAAAAATAAAAATGGGTAGAACATCTTTATATTTCAAGTGTTTAAAGGAAAGCGTAAGTGTAAATACCCTTTTAAACTTTTATACTAGCAGCTTTGCCCGTTATCCCGTTTGGCCGCCATTTTGATGGTGGTAAATAGATCTCCAAATTCCATAAGGCCCTTCTATACGATATGGATAACCAGTTTACTAAATATGATTGAAATCATTTGAAAAGCGCAATCAATGTTATTCCATAGGAAAAGGTTTCTTTATATTGTTGGCCGCCATTTTTCAAGATGGCGGCAGATCGAAGAAATATTTCTAAGCGAGTAACTATTACATAATAGTAACGTCCCTGCAAAATTTTAGCCTTCTAGGTAAATTAGTTTGGGCTAGAAGTTTATTGAGAATTTTGACGACTTCAATCCATTCAAATAAACAAATTTTTCATATTTCATAATATTCTTTTTATAATAAGAGATATTTTAACATGATATTTGCATATCTATATATAATTCTAGATATATTGAATTTACGTTTTATCAGCCCTAACAAAGAATTCAGGCACTTCGTCTATTACATATTTTCAAGTTTTATAAACATGACTATTGAATTAAACATACTCCAGAATCATGGCACGAACAGTAAGCTGAGTGTGAGAAAGTTCGAAGTGAACGCGTGAATTAAATAGATGAAGAAATAACGTGATATAAAAGATAATATGGAAAACACCCCTTTCAGCTTTCTCTGTATTACTAACAAAAACGCGAACACAAGCGGAGGCCCAAGAGCAATGGGATGGAAGGATGGATGGATGAAGAGATCCAAAGCGAGCGAGAAAATTATTGCATAACTTTTAAGACCTACGGCTTGTCTACGGTACATTATTATTCAAGGAAGTCTGAAGGGGAGGGACACGGAGAGGTACTAATGGAATGAAAAAAGTAATTACTATTACTAAGCATTGTTCCTACCCGGGCGGGGCCCCAGCTCTCTCTGCCTGCTTCCCGCGATTTCTCAGTGGGTGGATAGGGACGAGCAAAAAATTGTGCAGTGAAATTTCTGAGGGGTAAGATTTTTAGCTTCGACCCCGAATTATGTTATAATTTTCTGAAGCTATCACAATTAAATTGTAATAATACTTTAAAAACCGTGTGAAATAATTGTAGCACACATAAATTAAACAATTACTTTCTTAATTAGAACCTTAATTATTAATAATCACTATATAGCAGAGAAAATTATAATAATCCGTTAAGCCTTGTTTTGAATTTTAAATTTCGCGCGCTTTAACGTAACGTCACGTGATTGTAAGTTACAAATACGAAGACTGCCCTCATTGCTGTTAAACAAATTAAAACATCAACATATTCATCAGACAAACAGAAACCGATCTATCTCGATCTGCAGGAGTAAAATGGGAGGAGCTTCGCACTAATTCAAATGACGTAGCTACCTCTAAGCCCACCTAAAATTCACGTGATTGCTAGTTACAAATAAGGAGACTGCCCCCAATCCTTGTAAACAAACACTACATGAAAACATCACGATTCATCAGACAAACAGAAAGGGAAACCATTTTATCTCAATCTATAGGAGTAGAATGGGAGGAGCTTCGTAGTAATTGAAATGACGTATCTATACTTCCTTGCCCTCTAAAATAGAAACCACCCCTAATAGAGTAAAATCTTAACACATAATCATGCCACCCAACTTGTTAGATTTTTTAAAAAAAAACCCGGCGAAAGAAACGTAGATAAGTCTAGATCTCGAAAGGGTATAGGCAAGCAGGGATTGAACCTGGTTTTTTTTTACTTTTACCCTTAACCCAACAGTACGCATCCTAAAAGCGAGGGTAAGACCCTTACCCCCTAAACTATATCCCACCTTACATCACCAACTAAGGAGAGAACCATCCTTACACTCACTGTCTTTCTTTCTTTCCCTTATATAAAAAGGAAATTGCTTCATTTCCTTGCTTAGATGGGCTCGTTGTAGGAAAGTTGGTACCCCGTACCATCAACGTTTTGTTTTTACCAAGGGCGTGGATATAGTGGAGCTCTAGAATCCACCGGAGTGATAATAGGACCGAATCCCAGAGCATCCAGTGCATGCAGCAACTGGGCAATCGGGATAGACTTTAGTAATAGCTTTAGCGTCTCCTACCTAATCCAGGAGAGCTTTTAACACGGGACAGCACCAACGGCGCGATATAAAAAAAAGGACTAAGACGTATCTTTGACCTTATCGCAAAACGATGAAGGGTTTCTTAAGACAGGTAACTCTCTAACAAGACGTTCCACGAGAAAGAGAGAGAGAGACACACACAAGTGGCGGGTTATACATTTAAGATAGATATCAGCTATAGCTAGCTCAGTTGATGAAAGTTGCATGCGATGATATAAGATGACTTATTTTAGATTTCACACGCACGAATGAAGACTGATTGCATTTTGAAAAGGATTCAAGAGAGAGAGGCTTATGTATATCATATTGTATCATCTATTGAGTTAAATGGAGAACTTTTCAATTATAAACGCGGGGATACATAAAACTAACAGGAAACATTGCGCCCCCATTTTAATTTCTATGCTAGCTTAGTGGGCCGGGCTTGACAACTCACTACCCGTTACGCCTGATAATGCTGACGTCTTTCTAACTGTTATTTCATTGGGCGGTAGCAAGGCGAGGTCAGGCGCAAGCAACGTGCGGGGAGATTATTCGCTAAAAAACTTCGTCATACATAATGATTAATCTAGTTCTTCGCACAAAATCCACCTTGATACTTTGAGAAAATGGCAACGCAATGATTCCAATTAGCTGTATGTATTCCAGTTGTTAACAGAATAGGAAATAGGAGATTTAAATTGAAACTAAAATTCAGTCATTCAATTAGAATTTTCGGAAATTCTTGGAAAATTACATCAATTTGATTTGTACTTGCGGAAGTAATATGAAGTTCATTACCAAAGTATAAAATGGAAAATTTTAATTTCAATTGCTTCATCTCGTAAGTTGTTTAAGGGGCCATCCGTAAAACACTCTAATCTTAAATTCTTAACGTTGAACCTTGAGTCAAAAGGTCACAGAACATTTTCGACTACAAATCACCCACTGCACTTCGATCCTATCACCCTTTTAACAGCACCATGTACAAAGGTCCTTCAATCATATAATATAAATTGAATTTTATCAATAACACAAATTCGATGTCCAATATAAATATTACAACCAAAGAGACCATAGGGATGGATATGACTATAATTTAAATACATTGTTCCTTAAAAGCTTACCCTTTCATAAAGCTATAACGTCGGCAAGTTTACCTTAGGTCTACCAGTACCATATAGTCGGGCGAATGCAGTAGGTCTGTGGTTTCTAGCCGATAAGAGCTCCTGGAAGCCAAAACCTTTTACATTCGGTGGTCGCTTTTACGACCCTTCGGTGGCCTCTGGGGCCTAAAATGGGTGGATAACCCCATCGAGGCAAAAGGCCCATGCCCCAACCCCAGTAAATTTAACTGCCCCAGGTGCGTGCTATAAGCCGTAAACTGAACGGCCGCGTTGGGACACCCCCAAAGACACCGACGGTAATATCAAGCCGAGGCTTACGTATTCCAGTACACTTCCGGAAAAGAGTATGCATCGGCTTCTCAACCTACTCAATGCATAGTACCAAAAGTTGATAATAGAAGAAGCGTGACACTATGCATCCTCTTAATACGTTAGTAATGTAACATGATTCTTCCCAGGCTCATGTAACCCTTTTTGTTTGCTCTCATGCTCAAACTTAATTAAGATGGGCATCGCACCGTGCAGGGTGAATTCTATAACTGTTTATTACTAAATCCTCAGTAATCAACCCACAAACCTTGATTGTCTTGACGCGGGACAAAAATCCACAAGAGCCTTGACAAATAGTTAATGATGAGGGAACTACTTATCGCGTATGTGATTCGGTTTAGTAACCTTGTGCACTCCAAATGTTAAGGGATGTTGGGAAGAATCATGTTACAATTACACCGCTTTGTGGTACACTTCTCTCGAAGAGAAGTATTATAGACGTCGGACAATACTCATGTACTCGCTACAGTAAATTTTACAAGCGCCTGTACCGACGAGATACACGCTAACGTGTAAAGGTTTCCCTGGTCCCCTTTGGTTTAGGACTTTTGGGTCTTAAAGAGAGTATGCATCTTATGTAACAATATCCCTTGTGAATATTACGTAGATGATTGGAAAGTTTATGTAAGGTACGAAAGGGTCAAAATTGACTCAAATAGTTATTACTAGAATTTGAAATAAGTTATAATAAATTATCAAAATAACAACACATGAAAATAAGATCCAAAAGTTCTAGGCATAGTAACGTTTTACAAACAACGAAACGTTGTTAACGATCATACTATTTCTATCGTTTCATTTGGAATGAATTTGGCTGTCTGAGCGTTATTAACAGATAGACAGACAGACTAAGCTGGGTTATAAACAGAAAGACAGATTAAATTGCCTTTTTTCTAGCAATAGTTTTTCGGAACGTTTTAAACGACGAAATGTTGTTATCTAGAAAGCATTTTTTATAATTTTGACGTGGGATGAATTTGAGTCTGTCTGAATGTTATTAACAGATAGACTAAGCTGGGTTACAAACAGAAAGACAGACAGACTGGATTAAATCGACTCTTACTTAATATAATTACAAAATGCTTTCAAAAATGGCTTTTCCGGAAAAATTCTATCCGAATGTTTTGATTTAAAAACAAATTTTTTTTATCGTAATGGAATCGATAATACTGAAAATCAGGTCAAATTTTCGTTATGAAATATAAAAACACCGTAAAATTTATCGACTAGACAGTTTAGAGAGCGCACTGGTGTATTATACTCGATGAGAAAGGGGGGGGGACGTATTGCCACGTTGCAGCTCGAAGACGCTATAGTTGAAAGGGTAATTTAGACTTTTTTAGGTACATAACCGCTTGCGTATATTGCATCAACAGCCAGCTGTTTTCTCTCTTTATTCCTTGCTTTTGTTGTTCTATATATATATAAAGGAAAGGGGTACCTTGTTTTCTTCTGAAATGAGGCGTCACCTATTGACTGATGAGGCCTTTCTAATCAATGCCTGATGGCCCTCGCGAGGCTCTTGTGTTTTCCACAATAAAGCTTTATCTACATTACCGCCTAAATTTATTTTTTTTTCTTCTGTCTGTTCTAATTGTAAAAAGATTGATTGGGTGGTCAAAAATAAATTACTGTAGGAGTACCAAACACTAAAGATAGCCTACGCTGATTGAATATTTGGAGTCTCTTTTTAAAACCACAGAAAAACGTGCGAGAGCTCTAGACGTTGGGTACTTTAATTTCAGTAAGTTTAAATTAAACAAAAGTTAAGTTCACTAAAATTTTAAAAGCAGTTGCGATTTCTCTTGCGCCAAACTTTAACAAAGCTGGAATTTTTCTCGGTATAGACCTTTTCGATGTAAAACTAAGGGGTAGGCAACCTTCAGTACTGGGACATACAACGGAGTTGCTACATTGCCCTGCCACCAGTCTCTGCACAATGTCATGACACAAAAAGATTACAGCGCAGGCGCCAAAAAGCGAGATGGAAGGCAATGTTTTGCCCCCGTGTCTTTCAAGCTTAGTTAGGGCCAAAAAGTAGCAAGTTGGCTTAGGCCTTTGTAAGCCATAACTATATCATGTAAAATAAGAAAAGAAGATCGAAATGGTCTATTATCCCAAGGATTTACGCAACTTCGTCCAAACTTTTGAAAACACGCGTCAGTTCAGTTCAATTCTAGTTTTCCCAAAGGTACAACTCGGCAAGTAGCACCTTCAGTAGGAGATAGACTGATACAAATATAGAAATTTGTTACATTTCCAACTATAACAACTAGTAACTTCAAAGAGACATATTTCGCTCCGTCTCATTACGCATTACATTTCCAGACGTAATAAGTAAATAGAGAGAATAGGGCCCTTCAATGTTATTCAAGCTCGTAAAGTCATAATCCGGGGGTCTGCTTGTCAGATTTCGAGTCATACTGTTTACAAGATTGACTATAAGAGTGTATTCCTTTCATCCATTATAATTGTCCTCGACAAACCAGAACCTAAGTTCTCCTTGGTCCTGTCGCGAACTCCCTATCAGTTGAAATTAATTCCATAGACAATTCCATAAACAACTTATAGAGAAACCAACAAACAGGCGAGAGGTCGCCCTCTAAGAGCAAGAGGCAACATGCAGACTTAGTCCGAGTTCACTACAGGCCGGAAGTTGGCCGACATGTCCAATAATAAGGTTTCCCACAGTTCAGTTCAAACAGTTCAGTTTTCGGTTCAGTTCAGTTATTTTCGGTTTCAGTTTAGGGACTAAACTGATTTGATTGCTTCAGTTCAGTTTCAGTTTGCACATATCCAAACTGATCAGTTTTCAGTTCGGTTCGGTTTAATTCTTAAACTGAACTGATAAAAACTGAACTGAAGAGTTAGTTAAGTACTCTATCGCGAGAAACGATATCAATACGTTCCCGCAAACATAAGTAGAAAAATAGAAAACTGGCATCGTTTAGTATTGCAAGCTGTATGATATTTTGGGGGATGTGTCGCGTAAAGTTACCTTAGGGCTGTGCGAATACTCGAATTTTCGAATAGTATTCGTTTAATTCGAATCGATTATTCGATTCGACGAATCGAATTTGCCATTTGGAGAAAAACGAGTATTCGAATTAAGAAACGATTATTCGAAAAGAAATTCGAATAACCGATTTACATACGAATACAGCTCCCTAAACCGATTATTCGCTTCCAATGGGCTAAATTCGAATAGTAAACGAGAAATCGATTGGAAATGGGAGGGACTGTGGTCACATGACATATATGAAGCTGTTTTGTTTATGGAATTTCATTGCGATTGCGCAATTCGCGATATTTAGTTTTTTTTCTCACCAATTACTCAGTTTTAGGAAAAATTCCATTCTATGTGGAACTACAATATTTTTAGACTGCTACGTGTATTTAGGAAACGATTAATCGCTTTGAAACGAATATTCGCCTGGTAAAACCGATTAATCGAAAAAAAACGAGTACTCGAACCAGAATTTTTGAAAAACGAGTAATATTCGTTTGAACGAGTACTCGATTCGTATTCGATTCGGTTTGAAAAACCACTATTCGCACAGCCCTAAGTTACCTTATTAGAGTCGCGTATATTTCATCATTTATGTCGCGTATATTTAATTATGTATAGAAATAAGCTTTTAATTTAAGTCCCGTGATTAGCTGGGACCCTCTGCAGAGACACACAGGCTAAAAGAATACCAATAATTAGTAACTAAAAAGGGTATCATATCGTAGATATTGAATTTCTGATCCATGGTATTTTAATATTTCTAATGTTGTTAATTTCAATAAGAAATGCTACTCCATGAAGTAGCAGTTCTTATTTAAATTAACAACATTAGAAAAAGGGTATCATAATTAGTTAATTAGTCAAAGTTAAATTGTTAAATGTTAATAATTAGTAGTTTGTGAAATAAACATGACTCTTAAGGTATGACACTTAACGATTCCAAATATTTAGTAGTAGTAGAAAAAGTTAGTGGTTAATAGTTACAATCTGGGGGTTTCGGTTCAGTTCAGTTATAACTGAAAACTGAACTGATCAGTTCGGTTTCTTGGCTGAACCGAACTGATAATTTCAGTTCAGTTTCAGTTCTTGAAACTCCTAACTGAAAAGTTTCAGTTCAGTTTCAGTTTTAGTCCCAACCGATTTGAACCGAACTGTGGGAAACCTTATCCAATAAGGTGACTTCCCAGGCCCCTGTGGTGTGGTGTTGGCTTCTCTTATGCACTTAATGGATTGATCTATAAGCAACGAAAAGGGAAGCATGTCTTAAATGAAGTATGCACTAAGAGTAATTCCACGAATACATACACTATAGAGTAGAGCATCAGCCAATTAAGCTACATTACGGGGAACGCGATCCGTCGAAGCTTTCATTGGATAACTTCGTGAAAGACGCGTGCAGTTACTAAGGTTCTCAACTATATTAAAGGCAATTCCCAGGCACTATATAGCACACCGCTGCTACAGCATTTACGAGAATTACGACGGATAATCTCCGAAAACGCTAATATTTTTAACACGGGCCACTTGCTAAATTAGTTAAAAGGGGGTGGAGATTACGCTATAACAGATGGCCGCAATTCGTCAATCAGGGAAGCGGGCGTTAAAGCGATTAGCCCGGGTCTAAATACCACCGGATTATCGTCTCCGATATCCGGTTCATCTATTAAAGATGCTTCCTTAAGTTTCTCATAAGCTATACCATTCACATACTATAGAAGTATTTAAACAGTGATCATGGCCATATTTCGATAAAGTTACAGTCAATTATAATTGTTGCGCAAACTCTAAGTTAGACCGAAAAAAAGAAAACCGTCTGAGACGAAAAACTGTCTACGTTGTCACATACCATAACGCTAGGATGGATTGGGTATGACCAAGAAGTGATATCTAGTTTATTAGGGAGAAGGTATAAGTTGCCAAAGTATTCGCACGCCATAGTCCAAGTCCTCCTTTCAAAATATAAGGGGGACGTAAAAGGAGGCCGAGCTATTTCCCCTCTCCTCAGTGGGAAAATACGTAATTTTCGTCATTCGCGTCGCGCTGACGTGAGTTTCCAAGCACCAATGAGATGCTGGTTGTAATTTAGAGACGGGGATTAACTCCGGACCTACGTTTGGACTGGAGATAAAGCTGGAAATATGGCGAATTTATACCTTCTCCCTAATAAAATAGATATCACTTCTTTGTATGGCCTAACCTAGAAATCCCGCATAGATAATAACATGGGATATATGGAGTCACCTTATTTCGCGATACAACCAATAAATACACTTTCATCAATATTTTAAATGATCACATACTCGGCATTAACAAAGCTGTAAGGCACGCGGGCGGAGGCATCCGTCCACTCGTAACAACACTGAGCTATAGCGGCCGATTATAACTCGATATAATTCATGATTAGTTAAGCAATATTCAAAATTGATTCCTGATCCGATTAAACCCGTAACTTAACGTTGATTAGACGTCGTACAGACTTCTCTCGAAAATCGTATCGGAAGTTCAAGTTTTAATCGTTTGTGATACCCTCGGAAACATTCAAGTTTCTATAGTCTACGGTTTAGAATGCAAGTCTATAGTATCGGATATAGAGAGTCGGATATTTGCCTCAAGGTGATCTCGCAAAGTTCGCTAAATTAATAAGCAGTTTGAAATAATTGTAAGACCATTATCGATCATTTGGCAGTTCGATAAGTTCAAGTAAGTTGTTCGAAACTGATTTTTAACTGTTTTTCATTATCAAAAATAAAATTAACTAAAAAGAATTAACGTTCAGAGTGGCAATGGAATTTGAAACATTATAACTTATAATTGTCCAATTCAATTTTGAAAATTACTAAATACACTTTTCAAAACCCTTATATTCACGCAAGTACTTTGAAAGCAATTTCAAATCATTAAAATTATTCAAAAAAATAACGATAAATATCAAATAATTGTTGAACTCCAGTTTGCTAATTCCTTATTCCACTTTTCAAAACCCCCAATTGTTCAACTCCAATTTGAAAAATTACTTAATGCAACTTTAAAAAACCCTTACGTTGACGCAAGTACTTTGAAAGCAATTTCAAATCATTAAGATAATTCCAAAAATTAAAATTTTCACGATAAAAAAGAAATGGAATCATTGAACTCAAAATATATATTATTTTACAATTTTGATTTTCCAAAACAGTTTCAAAGTGTTAACAACACGGGATAAAAATTTCAGCAGTTCTGCGTTACCTTTAAGACAGCTAGCGCTGAACTGCTAAAATATTCAGAAGTTCAGCGTTAAATTTAACACAGGCTAAAAAATTTCAGCAGTTCAGCGCTAGCTAGCTTCCCTAACCCAGAATTTCGAAAAAGATATATTTTCGAGCAAAAGGTACTAGCATTTTTCAAGTCTCCGACTCCATGAGAGTCAAAATCGAAGCAACTTCTAAGTAAGAGGTTCCTTTAATAAGGTCTCCTAATAAGTTCTGGCGTTTGAACCTAGGCTTCGAGGGCGTACTGGCCTGGCCTTTGTCTGATTATGAAGTTAATAACTACAGTACCCCCTTATCCTGTTGATTCAATATAAAAGTCGAACGAAACCCTTTGAAGTTTAAACATATAGTAGAACCAATGCAGCGTGTAAAGCTATAGACTTAACTTCGTTTGTAGTTTCACAAAAGGAAGTAGAGCTACCTGCCTAGCTGCTAAAGGGTATTTCACTTTTGGTCCGTGCAGGAGGAGGAAATTCATTATGATCTCAGAATCAGAATCACCGCCGACTTAATTTCCCTTAGGGTTATAAAGGTTAAATTGCTTAATTAAACTTGATTACCTAAAAGTATATTATTAAGTTTTAACCTTATAGTTAGTTAATTCAGTTTTTAGAAACTCCGCCCATAAATGATCTAGATTTATACTATCATAAGTTCATGAGATACGTTGGTCATAAGTTTGTCACTGGTTACAAACTGGAGCTTGTCATGAAGTAAGGGAGGTAGGTCATAGATTTGAGGTAAAGCGACGCCTGGAGACTGGGGCGCTGTCAAAGGCTTAGTACAGTCTAATTAGGAAGATGGAAGTCCTGCAAAATTAACCAGCCGAGTGTAGGACTTCAATTCTCGCTCCCGTCGTTCTCCCTCGAACTAGCTCGAGCTGTAAGTCTCTAGCATTACGAAGTACAGGAAGTGTCATACTTATGAAACGTATTTTATAAACTAATGATAATTATTGACTATGCTCGGAGAAATAAATTTTTATTCGAAGAGGGTTATTAAATTAATATTGCTAAGTAATTAATTAAATTTGTTCATGAAGTTAGTTAAACTTATTATTTAAGGATAGAAATATTCCCATTACAGGCGCAAAATATTAACACGTTTTGAGTATTCAGAGAGCCGAGCCAAAAATATAAATTTTGTATAGGATTTGTAGGATTTTAAATGAGATAAAATATATGTTTCTATAGGAAAATATAGGGTTAAAAATTCTAATATTATATAATACTAATTTGGCTTAAACTACGTAGAAAAATAAAAAAATATCAAGGCTATAAAAGTTGAAAATCGCATCAATTCTTCATTACGAAAACACAGTAAGATTTGTAGAGAGGTAAGAAAATACCCTACAATGTATATACATTTCATTACTTAGATATTATATAAGTAAATGGGGATTCCAACCTCAATTCCGGCGTGCAATGCTCAAGAGAAGGCATAGGCATAATTTCGGTGAGGGCCACACTCGCACATAACGAAGAGCGAGAGAAAAACCTTACACAAACTCGTGCGTAACGTCATTCCAAATATAATTAATAGTGACTAATTTTAAGACTGAATGTTCTCCCGCGAGTCTCAAGAAAAAAAAGAACGAAATCCTCTCGAGAACGAACCATTAATGGAAAGAAGCTGTTTTCTCTATTTTTTTCAGAAAAGAAACGGTTTCTTAGCGTCAAACCCTCTTTCGGCATCGCGCGAGACTTTACTCTACCCAACTTTCGACATAGACCATTCCATCTCTAGCTTCAGCTACTAAAAGTTTGACCTTTCTAAGAAACTAGAATATTTAGAGTCTTAAGGTACAACGCGCTGTAGCGTAGGCTTTCATTAAAGAGGTCGGTCTAAAACTTTCGCGTATATTTTTTTACGCCTTTGGGACTTTGACCTAGAAATTTGGAGCTTCATTTCTATTTTTTTCCTAAATGGGTTTATCTCTCCGCTATTTATTTAATCTACTATTTTCTTATTAATTTAATTTTCTCGTGCTTTGAAGAGAGTAATGAGATTGCTTCCATACTAAATAACAAGGTTCTCTCAAAGAAAATAACATATTTAACGATGAAGCGATATCTAGTTTGCTAACTATTCGCGCGCCATAGTCCCAGTCCCCCTTTCAAAATACAAACAGAGAAAATGTCTGAACATTTCAAATAAAGGAACATTATCACGGGCAACACCATGTAGAAACCTTAACAAATAGTAAACAATTCAGAATATTTTCAATTTTCAAGGGCGCATGCCGGCCAACTCCCTCTAAAAAACTATACCTTCTCCGGCAGGGGGCTTCATCAAAAGAGAATTTCATTGCAACTCAAAACAGCATCAGGCCGGGAATAGAAAAAAAAAATGAAAAACTTGTAACCAAATGCTATATAGCACTTAATACATAATCATAAATTCATAACGCGGTGGCGTCGTCAGGCACCCCTCTCCATTTCAACAACAATATATTTCCACAATATTAACACTCTAAGAAATATATAACCCAAAATATATATACATCATAAGTTTATAAGTGATATATTCCCTAAGTATAACGCTACATATACTTCATAATGCTACAGACTTACAGCTCGAGATAACTAGTTCGAGAACGACAAGCGAGAATTGAATGACTACACTCGGTTAATTAATTCTGCAGGACTTCCATCTAGGTCCTATTAGTCTGTACTAAGCCTTTGACAGCGCCACACCAGGGGTCGCTTTACCTCAAATCTATGACCTACTTCACTCACTTCATGACAAGCTCCAGTTCTAAGTTACCAGTGACAAACTTATGGAACGTATCTTAACCTTTTACTGCTACCAGTACATTAAGATCAAACTTTCAACATTCGTAATATTACACTTGACAGTGGCTCACCAGGCGTCGATTACCTCGAATTTAGGACCTTACTCGCTTCATAACAAGCTCCAGTTTGTAACCAGTGACAAACTTATGGATGTGACATATCTCACGAACTTATGGCTATATATACATACATATCTAATAATAATAAAAGATCACCCATGCCTCTGAACCTTTCGGTATTTCAAACATGCATAAAAAAGTCGTTTTCACAACCGTACACCAACCCTATGAAAGGGTAGGACTCGGAGTAAGTATATCGTATATATTTTCTATTCAAAAAGATGGTAGGGGTGAAGTGTGGAAGCACAGCCAGATCCCGATGAAGGAGAGGAGAGAGAAAAAAAAAACACATTAAAGTTGAAAAAGAAATAAAGCTCACCCTGGATAACCCTTAAAAATTGGAGCAATAGCGTATAGGGAAAGGGAAGAGTATAGGATATCGTCGTATAGAAAACCATAAAGGCTGATATATGATATAACCCTAGGAGAAGCTCGGGCACACACACACACACACTGCCTGGGTCGAGGGATCGGATAATTACGAAAACATTTTTGCTTAGCATTTAGAATTATGAAGGAGAGACGTTTAGACTGGAAGAGTTTCATTGCCGCAACTCCACCTTTCCTCTATTCTCCTTGTTTTCATAAAATACTCTAAATCAATATATTCATCTTTAATTTAAAGTGAAAATTTTCACTAATTAAAAAATATTTTTTTCTTAAATTAAATAATAATCTAAGCCTTGTCTATGAAGCTATTTCCACTCTAAGCATGTGGCTTGTTTACAGGTAAGTCCCTTATTTAAAACGAGTTACAGCTAGGGTATTTCAATTTAATTTTATGAAACTTTGCTAACTTAAACTTTGGGTCAATTTTGTGCCAAATTTTAGGCAATTTCTAAAAACCTTTACTAAATTCATAAAGATTAAGTAAAAATTTAGTATCATAAACAAATTCATAATCGTGATAACATCCTCTAGCATAAATTAACTCTAGCTAGGCCTATAATCCCTAAAACTTCACAATACCAAAATAGCCCTAAAAGTAACGAAGAACCTCTAAACTAAAAAAAGAAAAAAAATTCTCAACTATCCGACCCTGAACGCGCTTACTGCCCAACCCATGCAGAAGGCAGGAGAGAGAAAAAACTGCAAAGAGAGACTGGGATAGTTTACGTTACACTCCAAATAGAGCATTTCTCAAAAACATCCATCTACCTTTGACAAGGCAATATTAATAAAATTCCACGCCTTCCAATAAAGGCCTAAAGAAGACTTACTAGGTTTCCAAATCGAAAGAGTCTATAAGATTACCATAGCAACGCACCCCTCCACTGCATGGCTATATAACTCCCTCGATCTCAATTCAAAGGCAAAAAAGCAATAGGGAGCGGGTTATTTCAAAAGAAAAATTTGCAAGTCCCGAGTCTAGCTTATTTCTATATATAGCCCTCTATGTAGATCTTTTTTTTTCTGGCCCATTCTCTTCGATATAGCCTCTATCAAGAGTTTAGACCCAAAACCAACTCAAGCTCGATTTATTTTTAGAGACAAAATCGTCCCGTTATCTAAAGTTCGTTTCAAACCGAGTGTTATGTATGGAATAGACTTAAAAGAAGGACTTAGTAATCCTGCGTAAAATAGGGTGGAACTCAGTTTTGAACCTTGTTGCATACTGAGACTAATACAAGCGAGCATCTGAAATCGTTATAGGTGAATGGCATCATCAATATTATTATAAAAGTAAGATGTAACATTAAGTATGACGATTTCTACCGATGGCCGTAATGCTAATGGTTTGTATCTACAAAGGTCCATTCAGACGATCCCGTCGGTAGTTAGTTTCGTTTCGGTCGCGTCGGTACATTCATTCCCCTGTTCAGAAGTGAGAGCAGACGACTTACTGTAGGGATGTTTGAATACTAAAATAGTCGAACGCAATATGACAAATGCAGAGCGCCAAGAAACCAAAACTTTTCATAAATCGTCTGTAAAAGCATAGGTTACTCGATCATGCGTCAGTAAGACGTGATCGTGAGGACTATGGATAACGAATAAGTGCTAACGAGGTGGTGCCATCTCGACACTGCCAGACAAAATTAAAAATTTTCGAAATAAACCCGGGAATCTTTAAGTAGTCGTCAACACGTGTCTATTTAAACGAGCAAAAACAATTTCACCGAAATGAACATAAAACATTAGTCTAATCTGAATGTGTCTTAAGTGGGCCTTGGTGTTTTGCCGCCTTATCAAGATTCAGTTCAACATAAGGCAATTTGTTAAATTCCATCTCGGTGGAAATATTTCACTAATTCAATATCCTTTCACCTTTAATTCCCTGATTATTAAATAGATTCCGTTTACGGTTGCACTTCTGTTTAGCATACTTTCGAAAAATATCCAACAACAAAAGAAGTTGTTAAGCCTTGGTCTTATACATTTTCTTTTCGCGTCCACTAAACATACGAGAAAGGGTCACGAGGGTGCAATAAGATCAAACAGAGTAGTGTGCTGTGGTACACTGGCAACAGACTACAACAGCAACTGGGTAGACTATAGCAACTTACTCCAAGCTATTAAGCCAAAAAAAGTAAAAACACCCTAGCAGCCTACCAAGCCAATAAAAAAGCAAGACCCCTTTTCTCGGTTATTTCGTGCTCTTACAGCCTTGGAGAGGAGACAAGTAGATGAAGAAAGTAAATAGTCTAGGGAGCCAAGAAATTCTTGCTCAACATTTAACCGTTTTGTCCAGCGCCGGAATGTCCAAGGCAACGTTTTGTTGGGTCGGACTGGCTCCGGTGCAATTTACAAATTAAAGGAGTCGCTTCAGACTGATGGGGGCAAAAGCTCCTTGGATATTAAATCTCCGAGCGTGAGGATACATTTTATTGTGTGCATGGCATTGAAACGTTGTTGAGGAGATCGGCCATGCTACAAGTTGCGTGTATACCCTGGGCTGTTGCAATATTTTGGGGCTTTTGGAGATGGTCGCTAAGAGAGCATCGCTTTAATACCGAAAATCAGGGATAGATTTAATTTTAGAAGTAGGATGATTGAACGGTTTGTATTTACTTCAGTTATACTCCGACTCATAGCCCAGTATAGAGCCCCTCCCTCCAACACGTAACGAAAAGTTTAAATTATCTCATTGGCTCAATTAAACTACGTTTTGATGACGTTGCTGACGGGACGCGCGAAAAATACGTAATTCCTTTTACCTCTGTCGCTATGACCAGCCTCTTCTTTCATACCCCCACCCGTCCCGTGGAAGGGGGTCCGGGACTTTGACGCGCGCCCAGATTACTCTGTTCTCCATTCCTACTTCTAAAATTAAATCTATCCCTGCAAAAATAATATTAAAAGAAAGCCAAAATTGTTTTACTTGAAATTTATAAGTAAACGTTCGATTAATTCTATAATATTTATGATTTTATATTAACTTCCCAGACAATTTTCCCGAAACCAACCCTATAGGGAATCAAACCTAATTTTCACATGTGAAGTAAAAAAAATTTCGGCTGAATAAACTTCTTTTTACTCAACTACATTGGAACGGTCGGTCAAGATGTCCGATCACGTTTTACCTAAAAGCAGAGGGGGGGGGGATCCCCGAGCTTTGTAGAAAACAATCACGTGACTACAGTACAGAAAACCGGTGGTTCCTTTTCTCTTCTTTTTTTTGGGAAGGGGGTAGGGGTAGAAACAGGGGCCAGAATTCATCTCTAGAGGCCGCTAAAACGAAATAGGGTATACAGAAAAGTACAACCCCTGAAAGCGTGGCACCCCCTTATCGCCTAAAAACCAAATAGAGAACCCTAGTGCAAAGAATAATAATCGTAAGGAAAACCTAGTTTCAATTTAAGAGCGTACCAGGGTGTAGCCTGGCAAAACAGGCAGAGAAAAATGCTACTAAATAAGTTAGCGCTTGGTATAGAATTAAGTTGAAAAAAAAAAAAATAATACAGTACGAAAGGCGAGGACGTGTGAACCGATTCGAACTTGAACCCAAATTTACGACCAGCGTGTGCCCAATAGTACAACAAGAAAAAAGAATACCCCAAATGTATATTAACTCAAAGTTCAAGACACTTCCACACTGAGCTCACGAAAGGGCAAGAAGTGATATCTAGGGAGAAGGTATAAGATGCTATTCCCACGCCATAGTCCCAGTCCCCCTTTCAAAATACAAGGGGGACGTAAAAGGAGGCCGGGCTATTTCGCCTCTCCTCAGTCGGAGAATATGTAATTTTCCTCATTCGCGTCGCGCTGACGTGAGTTTTCAAGAACCAATGAGATGCTGGTTTTAATTTAGAGGTGGGGTTTAACTCCGGGCCTACGTTTGGACTGGAGATAAAGCTGGAAATGTGGAGAATTATAACTTCTCCCTAATAAACTAGATATCACTTCTTGGAAAGGGGTAGTCTTGAAATAGGCGGGAAAATGAGCTACATGTTCTAATTGCACTGGATAACTTCGATTCAATTTACTTCCTTTTTCTAGAGGGTGGAAAACATAACGGATTTTGGTAGAGTAAGTTTTTTGCCTTTCTTTATCCAATCAACTAATGATTTTGGGGAAAATTTTCTACCAGAATATTTTACCAATTCTTGAAATTTTTGGGAGCTGTTTTTTTTATTATTATATTATTCTTTCATTCCGTTGAATTTAAAAAAAAATTGTTTGTCAAATTTACAGACAAAGGTAAAATAGCAATAAATAAATAAAAACTAAATAAAAAGTTTTATTTCACTTTTCTTCAATCTTGTTAAAACTAATGATTTGAATGTTCAATAAATTTCTCGAGAGAAAAAAAATCGGAGCGCCACCTCTAGAGAATTAAGCCAATAACCGATTTTACATTTTTTTTTTTTTATTTGCAATAAAGGGGTTGTTTTTATTCAATTTTGCAATAAAGTTTTACTATATCCAAAAGAAAAACTTATTTTTCCGCTTTCGATACAATAGTAAACATCTTTTTCGGTATTTAAAACTTAACTAAACTTTAAGAGATAGCCCGGGCTAGAATATTTGGTTTTCTTTTAATCAAAAGAACGTATAGATTAATGAATATTACTAATGGAACCATGTTTCTATCTACAATATTAAAGAAGTTACGAGCAGTTAAGTTTCCGTAATGGATGGCACTATGCGTTAGGTTTGCAAGCGAAGCACTGGGAAGTACCTCTCCCTTTGGTCATCTAGTACCACCTGACGAATTCGTCCAATAGGAGTACTCCCAGTACCTCACGTGAAATCCTAACGCGTAGTGTCCATTACGGAAACTTAATTGCTCATATTCTTTAATATTATAGATAGAAACATGGTTCCAATTGATATATTCGTTATTTTCAACGCTCTATTAACTAAAAAAGAAATAATTCTAGTTTGAAGTATCTCTTTAACCTCCAATAATAAGTACCCTAAAAAAATAAGCACCAATTTAAACACCCTTTTTATCTAGATGTATATTTCAAACTTTATATCTAAAAATAAGTTAACTTATAAAAAGGTGGGCATTTATTCACCTACGAAAAACCGTCTCGTATTTTATTATTGAAAATTCAACAACCTCCCCCAAGAAGAAATACTCATTTGATAAGAGAAAAAATAAATCTGCCTCAAAAACTGTCTATAATATTTAATAACTTGCAAAATCGAGCTGAATAGCGAGACTAGGATCTTCTTAATCCTATTAAAAACAGGGGGACAGAGCGAGGACAAAAAACTCCCCTTTACATCCTTAGCTAAAACTTTCACCCAGAACAAGCAAAAGGCGAATTTAAGAAAGAATAAAGTAAAAAAAAGAGAGGAGTGAGTGGAGACGGAAAAATAAGAATGGCTTCGGGGGAATACGTTAGGCGACAAAACTACGTATATATTTAGCTCCCCATCCCTTAACAGAAAAAAATGAACCTTACATTATACAGGGTGGAAAGCATCGCCATGTACCAATCTTATTTGATATTTACGCAGAAATACTTTAGAAGCTCTAAAAATGCCATAAATGTTCTTTTATCTTAGAAAAACGTTTGAAGCGTGTGTCAAGAAATAAATATAGTGTGATTTCATAAATAATTCCAATAATAACGCCCCAAATTAAGTTTAATCGAGCGACGAAGCAATTTTAGCGACCCCTAATTGCCATGGAAAATTCCGTTTTTCCTGAGAAATTTCGCTTTGAAAATTTGTCGCAAAATGGAGTTAGATAGACTAAGCAAGCTCAAAACTACAAAATTTTGGTTATAATTCCCCCAATGTTTAACGCATATTTTAACCCCCTTAATCAAATAAAAATAACTTGATTTTCTACTTCATTATCACTTTATCAAAATTTAAAGAAATCAGACTTAAAATTCCTTGGATGTTCCGCTATCTTGGTTTTAATAACTTGTAAATTACATATTTACGTGCGCGAATGCCAAATTAAAAAATCTCTAACCTACGATAAGTTTCATCGACAACTGGTTAAGGTCGAAAACTTTTCCCCGGTACACTGTCCTCTTCGATTCTTGCTGAGGTAGAATGAGGAGAAAAAAATCTAGGCTATGTCTACCCCCTGAAATCCAAACGGTGCGGCGAAAATCGTATATATAGGGATTGGAAAGAGGCGAGGAGAAAAGAGGAGAGAGAGAGAGAGCCGCCGGGAAGCTCAAGATGAAGATGATGTAGAAATGGGATGGGAGAGCAAACGGATTTCGGTTGACACATCACTTACTTTTCATAACCGAGGGAAAACTTTTCAACGCGCTTATGGCTTGAGGCGGTAAAAGGAGGGAGATAAAGACGTAATATTCGCACCTTGTCTATTAATGAAGAACAGAGCGGGGGGAATACTGATTTTTCATTACAAAAATACTGTAGAACCGATCTACGGCTACTTTCAATGGGTGACCACGAACAGATATCGCGTCTCTGTCTCCAGCCTCCCAATTTGTTAGGAAAAATATACCGTTCAAGATCCGTATCATCATGAAAAGAATTTTCTATCCCGAAGCCGTCCCTGACAAATATGCCAGTGCTTCAATAAAAATCAAGCGTTATACGGGAATTTTCTACAAGCCTTTACCCTATCCCTATATATATAGATTCGTTTTCGATGTCTGCCACCCATTTGTTTAACTGATGCGAGCAAAAAAGAGAGAATGTTGGAGGGTTTTAAGAAACGAACTTACAGCAAAAATATACGAAAAAAAAATTGAGTTACGGTTTTATTGGATTTGCGTAAAAATCTGTCAAAATGAGAGATTATTCCTTAATTTCGGGGAAATGGAGAAATTTAAGTTCATTATCGTTATAAGCAATATATTACGTAAAGAAAAATGATTGTGGTAGTTTAAAAACTGTAGTCGAATAGCCAAGTTTTGTCTTATCAGAGGATAGATTTAATTTTAGAAAATAGGAATGGAGAACAGAGTAATGTGGGCGCGCGTCAAAGTCCCGGACCCCCTTCCACGGGACGGAGGGCATGAAAGAAGAGGCGGGTCATAGCGACAGAGGTATAAAAAGGAATTACGTATTTTTCGCCGTCCCCTTCAGCAACGTCATCAAACGTAGTTTAAGTGAGCCAATAAGATAATTTAAACTTTTCGTTACGTGTTGGAGGGAGGGGCTCTATGGGCTATGAGTCGGACTGAAGTAAATACTAACCGTTCTCCATTCCTACTTCTAAAAATCTTCAAGTGAATAAATTAAACACATGTTAGCAAAACTAAACTAAAATGAACTCTTTTGAAGTGAGCGTTGGAAAACGTCAACAACAACAACATTACTCGAACAAAACATTGTATATATTTCTCAAATAGCTAAGGGTAAACTAAACGAACTTGTTCTATTGAAGAAAGCTTTATAAAACGTCAACAGGAAAATTTCTTGAACAAAACCATGTCCCTCTCTCAACGACTTAAGGTGGTAGACCAATTAGTAACCAAATACTTATTAAAGAATGTATAAGGCTTAAGACAAAACCTTATAAAAAAAACCTGACAATACAACATAGAAAAGAAAACGTTTTGTGGCATTATCCCGGTTAAATCCGACTTATCCTTGGCAAAGAAAACAAAAACAGTAGTTGAAAAACGTGCCAGGATTTACTCTGATTGCCAAAAAAGGCCTAGACGGTATAGGTTGTTAGATTTTTACATAAACAACTAACCAAGGCCTAAAGATTTCTTCACAGGAATGGCTGG
>JAEQBA010002626.1:85704-164604 GCA_019434445.1 Phalangium opilio
CTGTCCTCTTATTGGTTGAAATGAGGTGAACCGGATATTAGAAAGAAAATGTAAAAATAAACAAAACGGAAGGCGAGAACTTCCAAAATGTCTTCCTAAATCGGCTAGCTTCAACTCCAATTATTTATACCCTCTTTGCTAAACAACGGTATTGCAACGCGAAAGAAGAAACGTCTATACACAATTGTAGATATCCCATTTTCATAACAGAAAATTCACCCTAGGTATACATTAAATTTGTTTTTACCAAGATACTAGTGGAGTAACTTCATTGTAAACGCGACAAAGATAATCTAGTTAAGATGGAGTTCAGTTGATGCAGAATAGGCATTTCGTACCTACTTCATTTCAAGCCGTTTGTTGCTGGGATTTACCAATCTGCGCAAAAAGGCAATCCAGATCTCCCTCTATTCAAAATCTCAAATCGTCCATTCCAGACGTTGCAAAACGCTATATACGCAACTCGCGAAGACAAAACTTCAATTTCTACAGTTCTGCCTTGTTCTCAACTAGTTCTAAAGCTTTCCCAATAATAACTTTCCTATAAGATACTTAACAGTGTTGGATTCCAAAATATTTAGCGTCCCTTCTCCGCAAAATCTAAGTTGAAACGTAAGACTTCCGCCGCGCCTCTTATTGACTTAGACACTTTGTAGCTTTTAGACCAAATTGGCAGACAAGCTTAGAAATATTTCAATACAACCTAAAAGTCTGACAAGGCAAATACCGTAGTCTTCAGCACCTTCGACAATGCTGCCAAGTAAAATTGATATTTCCACCCAATCCCATCAATATACAGGAGAAAGTCTGTTTGTTCATACAGAAAGGTTGAGTCGAGTTTAAACTAGAGGAAGGAGATTCTCCCTTTAAGCCTTGGCATACGGAAACCCTTAGTCTATATTAAACATATTACGCAGTGTTTCGTGAACAGAATGATTAGAACTGGCTTGCTTTAAATGCCTAGCTAGCAGTAGTAAATCGATAACCGCAAAGACGCTAAAGAACATGTGGATCATTTTGTACTAATTTAATGGATAATTCCACCAAAATGAATGAGCCAATTGAAACTTTACTTCAATACATAAATCCATCATATATTGTAGCTAGTTTTGTCACCTATAGACTCCTACAACGAACTTTATCGTGACGCCACACCCTCCAATCTCTTACCCCTCATGGTTCTGGCGACCATATTGGAAGTCGTCAGCTCAGGCCATATAATTTAGACTACCAATATTGACGTCACGTCCCCGTAGCTCCTCCCCTCTCAGTAATACTCTATAGTACATTATCGTCTGCTAATGTAATTATTTCCCTTTCATAAATCTTTTGATATCAAGTGATACATCAATTGAATAAAAAACAATTAAAGACATCTTAGCTTAACTCCCATCACATGTGTTATTTAAACATGGTGGAAAGAAAATTAAGTTGAAACATTCACCATCGTAAAGTTTCAACTCGTCATTGAATTAACATTTTACAGTGTGAACAGTTTATAACTTCGAGGTGACCAAGTTCTGCTGCTAGACAGCCAGGGATCATTGCATTCCAGCCAGGGATCATTGCATTCCAGCCATTTCTACATAGTGAACCTAAGGCCTTTCTCGGCGTATGCAAAATCAATATATAAGGTATATATAGCAGAACCCATCAGTAGAGTAAACGACCAGGGGGTAGAATTGGAAACAATCAAAGTCTAAATTCACTCTCAGCGGAATAATCCACTCTCCCCTTTCACGCTCCCCCCCTTTAATAGAAAATTTCTCAATTTCTCTTCACTGCAGACTACAGTCGTTTAAAACACGTAGAGATTCAATAAGCTCAAAAACATTCAGGCAGCGCCTATGACCTATAAGTACTTGGCGAATTTTCCCAAAAGCAAACCCCCCATTTTTGTTCGGTATACATTCAGATTTCTCTCATCTATTGTTGTACGTTTTAACCAACCGCACCGCAGAGCAATTATTGAAATTTTCCTAATTTGCTAAAAGGAGGCCGAGTATACCAACTAAGAAATCCACGTACGAATAGATAGATTTAAAGGATGAAAAGTTTGAGCCTGCAAGTTTCAGAGAAAAACAACAATATTTACAAATTAGGTTTGCGTTTTAACATTCAAAGGAGGCAAAACGTGTAACAGTTTGTTCTTGTGGTTCGCATCAGAATAAGTTCGTAAGATATGTTTCATAAGTTTGCGTCATTGGTTACAAACTGGAGCTTGTCATGAAGTGATTGAGGTAGGTCATAGATTCGAGGTAAAGCGACTCCTGGCGAGACGCTGTCAAAAGGCTTAGTACAGACTAAATAGAAAACTAAATGGAAGTCCTGCAAAATTAACCACCGAGTGTAGGACTTCAATTCTCACTTGTCGTTCGGGAACTAGTTATCTCGAGCTGTAAGTCTCTAGCATTACGAACTTGTCTAGGTAGTGTGACACTCATGGAACATATCTTATAAACTTATCCTAACAAGTTACTGAACGCTCATAACTTAGGTAATAAAGTATTTCATAGTGGGTTCTCGTTACTTGTTGGTAACACAACACCTCTAAAATCTAAGCAAGTCTTAAACCTCAGTATACGTTCGACCAACTCTGAGCTAGAACAATCACCATAGCCCAAGTCCCTCTGGTACAATCAAAGTGCACCCAACACCCAATGAGAAAAAGAGGACTGATGCACAACCGAAATTCCAGTAAAACAATCTATACGTGGGCCAATCTATCAAGTCAAACTTAATATAAAACACAGCGTAGGAAGCGCCCACGTCTCTCGATCCCGCGGCTAAAATGAAGCAATAAATTTGCAACCATCGAATATGGGCGTCTGACTCATGAAAAAATATAGTACAGATGACAAACTCAAAAAGCATGCCGACACTTTAAACACCACCATACTATACGCGCTGCTCCGTGTGGTTCTCTTTTATGTATCTGCATGCCTAAGAGAGAAATACTTTAAATCCCTAATCCCAAAATTCTAAAAAGAATGACTGTATAACCTAAATCGCTACAGAGAATAAAATAGTGCATGCTGGTATGAATAAAGTCGAGGGAGCAAAGATCTATCCCAATGGACCGCGGCCTCACATCATTCGACTGCATTACTGCAGTAAGTTAAAGGTTGTTGGAGTTATTTGGCCTCTAGTAATATCAAGAAGTGATATCTAGTTTATTAGGGAGAAGGTATAAATTCGCCGTATTTAAAGCTTTATCTCTGCAGTCCAAAGGTAGGTCCGGTGTTAATCCCCGCCTCTAAATTACAACCAGCCAGCATCTCATTGGTTACTGAAAACTCACGTCAGTGCGACGCGAATGACGAAAATGACGTATTTTCCGACTGAGGAGAGGTGAAATAGCCCGGCCTCCTTTTACGTCCCCCCCCCCTTGTATTTTGAAAGGGGGACTGGGACTATGGCGCGCGAATACTTAGGCATCTTATACCTTCTCCCTAATAAACTATAGATATCACTTCTTGGTAATATCCTAGTAGCCAAAAATATTTCCATGCACGTTTTAAATTTTAAGGAAGACCTAAATTTAATTATCTAATCTTTAAACTAAGGGGCTTATGTAAACTTAAATAAAAAGAAAAATAGGTTAACTAATTATCTCAATTAAAGGAAACGGTCGGCAACATAAACCAATCCCGTAGGGGTAAATGGTTCTGGCTAGCAGACGCCTCTAAACGTGGTAGTAGTAGTCAGCGTTTATAAGACCTATTTATTTAAATAGTCTTTAAATTTAGCGGATTATGTAAACTTTAATAAAATTAAAATAAGTCGACTAATTTCTAAATTAATAAAAGCCTAAGAGGGGTTTAGTTAAAAATAAAAACGGCCAACACGCTTCTCTAAGGAAATTGACAAAATTCCAAAACACTTTGGATTTTTGATTTTTAATTAAATACGATCCGGGGTAATGTAGTTCATTAATTATTTTCTTTTCTAATTATTATTCATTACAGTACCAGTAGGCATATTAAAGGGAATTGTGTTATGTAACGGAGGGGCTTATATTAAACAGGGCACGCGCACTTTTCATAGCGATATCAGAGCATTTTTGAATGAGCATCGGCACGCTTATACAGTCACGTGGCATTGCCCAATCACTATTCCAGGAGATATTAACACTATCATACTTTAAAGTACAGATCTTGACAAACAAACCCCCTACAGAACGCAGTTTGTACACCCTTTTAACCGATATTTTGAAGATTGCCCCATTTTTAAATCTAAATTTCAATTTTTATAACTACATATTTTCTTACGAAATATTGCATAAAATTATAATATATTTAAAATTACTTGAAAAAAAAAAATATATGGATAAAGCCAAACCTATGCCTTTTAAATCATTTTTGCAATCAAATTCAAATATTTCCGATTCAAAATGCGGATACTCCAATCAAAAGCAATACTCCTACGAAATTTCGCGCTAATAACTTTTGTAAACGTTAAAGTTTAAAATATTTACATCGCCGTGGGGCTACCGAGTTTGAAATACAGTATTATATACGTCTATACATCCTTGGAATTTTATTTTTATTTATAAATGCTATTCATATCACCAGTACATATATATTTACTAAAAGTTAAAGGTACCAATTCACAGAAGGAGGAAATTAACTAAGGGGGTAAATCACTATAATGTGCAAAAGATTAAGTGATGTAACCAAAAAGTGATATCTAGTTTATTTGGTAGGAGGTATGGTTGTAATTTAGAGGCAGGAATTAACTCCGGACCTATACGTTTGGACTGGAGATAAAGCTGGAAATGCGACGAATTTAAATCTTCTCCCTAATAAAATAGATATCACTTCTTGATGTAACCTTAATACAAAATTGCAGAATGAAGTGAAGTATGACAAGGTCAAAAAATCGTTTTGCGAGACATCCTAACTTGTAAAAAAAATTAGTACAATCATAGAAAGAGTAAATGAACAATTACAGTAACAAAATTTCACAATTTCATTTGCCCAAAAAAATAAATTTTGATTAAAATTGATGGAAATTTGAGGGAATTAAGAATTTTCTTGGCATCTAACAATATTTTTGTAAGGGAAAATCTGGTAAAACACGGGACAAAGATTAGATTTAGTACAATTCACTTAAAATCAGTGTAAAATCTTCAAGTGTACTTAAACAAAATACGTTTAAATCTATCAGAATTTGGGAAACTATAGAAAAACATTTGAGATAATTTCACGTAATTTCTTAGCTGATAATGCAGGGACAAATATTTAATTTAGTACAAATCTTTCAAACTCAGTGTTAGATCTGGAAGTCTACTTTGACGAAACGTGTTTAATCATTTAAATCTATCGCAATTTGGGAAACTATAGAAAAACATTTGTGATAACTTCACGTAATTTCTTGGCAAATCACGATTGTTTAAATTAACCGCGCCAAAATGGCACGAAATCACGTGGCGATGCAGAGAAACCCCAAAAATTGTAAACCCATGCAGTATATTAAACGATTGTCAGTACAAATAGTGTCTTACCCCTCGATAAAAATATATTACGAAAACTCGAAACAAGTTCGAGATCTCTTTTCGAAAGTGAGTAAAATCTCCCGGGGCTAAATGATTTTGTTTAGTAATGAATTAATGAGACGGAAATTAGCGAACTGGAATTTTCTTTTCAAAAATTAAAACGGAGATAATTAAAAACAAGAACAGCTTGTACGTTAAATAATAATATTTCGCCTCAGTTAGCGGTAGTTTAAATTTTTGAATAATGAGCAAATATAAAAATATAAAGGATTTTTCCTTTCATTGTTATACTTTATAATAATTACAATCCGTTACAAAATTGTTTACTAATATTCTGTAATTACCTCAGGGATGTAAACACGACCAAGGACGCGTGCATTTACAGAAAGATAAATCAAAGTTCATATTTTCAAAGAAAATTATGTATTGTACAGTTAGAATTGGCGGGAAATTTCGCCACGTGGATAAAGGTACGACAATAAGTAAATACACCTTCCTATCAAATTTGCATAATTCTAACTTGAGCTTCAGTAACATTTCTTAAGGAAACCCAAGAATTAAACATCTGACAACAACACATTCCTATACAGAAAAATGAACACTAAAAAGCATCAAAACCAATAAAAATCTGTACTGACCCAATATTCCACACAATCCCTTTAAACAAATGATCAACTCGACCTCCTGCACAGGCTGCACTGTCTCTCTCCGGATGTCAAGGACAAATTTATGAGAACGACAACAATCAACCAGTTCAATTCAACTCAGTTCAGTTCAGTTCAGTTCAATTTAAAACTAATCTACAGCAGTAACCAACATTACTTTTACTTAAAATTGTCAGAAAGAGCACATTCATTCACTTTCGCGATGAATTTCGACGCGTCAAAACGATATCGTGTCAGCAACGCGAGCAAAAACGCAGAAAGATGAAGAAAAAGAAGAAGATCTCGTCTCCTCCAGAAGGAAGATGCTTCTCCGGAAAAACGTTAGAGAGAAAGAGAGAGAGAGATAGGGTTGGGTGTGTAACTATGAGAGAATATGTGATGTGTGTGCTGTGCGTGTGTCCCGATTTTCGGGAGTTTCCAACGCTCTCTTGGAGCTCGGCTCTTTTCCCAGCTTTCCTTGCTGCAACGGATCGGAGCCGACCTTCATTCGCGCGCTTTTAAGGACGTTCCAGGGCACATTTTCGCAGCGCGCCAAAAGTGGTCGAATCCATTTTGGGATGAAACGAGAGGGGGGAGACGCGGAGACGGCTTGCCACGATTTTTGGTGGTACAAAACTCTCTCTTCTCCAACCCCAGTCTCTTTCCCGCATGCTCTCTCCGTTGAGAGCAGATGAGATAGTTATAGTGTGTGAGAGGCTTGGAAAGGTACACCTAAAATTCCCTTATCAACTCCCAAGTTCATGAAGGAGCATACACGATGTTTCAGATTAGTTTGCCACAAAATTGACCGGCGTGGTCTTAGCAGAAGGACAAGGGGGGTCTACAGTATTTATTTACGAAGATATGGGCCCCCAAAATATTGATTGGCCTGATATTTAGTTTTGGAAGGTTGTCGTTTCGAAATATTTGAAAATCAGTTACTTATTTTAACAAATAATTAGAAATTGATCAACTGTTTTTTAAAATTAAATTTAAAAGTTGAAATGTAAATTTTAATGAAATTCCTAGCTTTTTTTTGAAAAATCACGGAGAAGCCAACATACAGGGTTTTGATTTGTATGTATTTTTCCATAGCGCCTGCAAAAAGGCTTTCTTACAAACCTAAAATGTTCAGGGAAAAGCTAACATTTAGGAGACTTAAGAGTTTTAAACACCATACTATGAGCAATTTTTCTTAAGTTTCAAAATTTGTAATGTACTAAAAACCAGGGTGTTTTTGATGATTTTAAATGATAAAATAATTTCTTTTTGAAGATAGTTTAAGATATTAATGGTTTCAATTTCAAAAAGTATTATTTCATGAAAGTTCTAAGAATTGTTTTACTAAGCAGCGACTTTTGAATGGCAATCTCTATACAGAAACCCCCAATAAAAACCCTGAAAAAACCCCCAATAAAAACCCCGAAAAAAACCCCAATAAAAACCCAGAAAAAAACCCCAATGAAAACCCAGAAAAAAACCCCAATGAAAACCCAGAAAAAAACCCCAATAAAAACCCTGAAAAAAACCCCAATAAAAACCCAGAAAAAAACCCCAATGAAAACCCAGAAAAAAACCCCAATAAAAACCCTGAAAAAAACCCCAATAAAAACCCAGAAAAAACCCCAATAAAAACCCAGAAAAAACCCCAATAAAAACCCAGAAAAAAACCCCAATAAAAACCCAGAAAAAACGCCAATAAAAACCCAGAAAAAAACCCCAATAAAAACCCAGAAAAAAACCCCAATAAAAACCCAGAAAAAAAAACCCAATAAAAACCCAGAAAAAAACCCAATAAAAACCCTGAAAAAAACCCCAATAAAAACCCAGAAAAAAACCCCAATAAAAACCCAGAAAAACCCCCAATAATATAGTGTTTTAATAAAAAACAAGTTTTTTAACCATGCAGTGAAAACAATATTTTTTTAACCTGTCAATTTCTATATGGACCAACAATCTAATCTATCTCACCACTCCACACACACACTCTTCTAGCTATAGAGAAGGGAGCATTGATCGGCCGTGATAACTTATAATGGATAGGGATTGTAGCAGGCAGGCAGGCAGGCAGGCAGGCAGGCAGCTTGCTGTTAGGAAGAGCCTCGGGTTTTAGTCCTATAGCCATGGCAATAGGTTTCGGGATAAAAGGGACGGGGGCCTTTCCGCCGGCCCATTCGCGCCCCAAACGCGTGAAACCAAAATTAGCTTTCGTGTTAATTAGTCTAATTTGGGTGGCCCGCGCGAGGTTGTAACTCATTTTACTCCCGGGTCCTCCCTTTTGGTTAATACACGGAGATATGCCAGCGAAGAGAGAGACCGTGAATGCACCTAATAGCAAAAGCGGATTATGCTTCACACATAAAGTACGTATCATGAACCTGGGGGAGCTACACGATAATTTCGAAGCGCCTCGTCTAGGACCTCCTCGCGCGCGGAGGCAAATAGTTCGGTCACACCATGGTAACGCGGCTCATTCCGCTGTTAACAAGGAACCGATTTACTAAGTACAAAAATTTCATTGGCTAAATTTTAAGTGCAGGGCTGGACATTTCTCGAAGGTAACTCGCTGAAATATATGTGTCGTCTGCTCTAGTTTCGTGAAAGGTTTTTTAAATTAGGCTTAAAATGTCCGAAGTCGCCGATGTCGGAGTAGGGTCTGTAAAATATTCATTACAAGGAATTATTTATAATTTTGAAGAGGATTTTTTTACAACTGACGCCTCAGGAATAAGGCGAAAAGTTGTACAGAAACTAAAAGATGATGGGAAGCTTGAAAATATAATTCTAACGATGGTTGAAAATTATTTTACCCTAAAAAAGTCTTCCAAGGCAGAGAAAGGTATTCGTGGCAATTTCCCCTGTGTTTGGAATACCTGGCTTGTTGAATATACCTTCGATACTACAAATTGTATTGCGATGGAATCTAGTGAAACTGAAAGGGCCCTCATCATTAGATGGATAGCTAATAAAGTAGAGAACGAGAGTGCAAGGTTTGAAAGAGCTTTGGACATAGCTAATGTATTAACTAAGCAAACCCATAAACAACAGATAAAATCCACATTCGAGAAAAAACCAGTACGTAATATTGAAACGGACAGGTTATATACATTGTGTAGGTTAGGTGGAGGATGCTTAGGGGAAATGTGGAAAATTAACAAGCAAAATATGCAAGTATATTCGAAGATTAAAATGGGCAAAAAACCACTCACACAGGATCAGCGAGACAAAGCTCATTTGCTTTATAAAATTAGCTTATCACTTCGTAATATGGATCAGTATCCGCGAGATCTCCCTCCGGCGTTAATACACATTAACAAAGGCGGTTTGCTTATTCCTCATGTAACGCTATTGGATTGTGTTGGAAAGTTAAGTGATCTTGTAGTTGAAAATTGGATCAAATGGACAACTGGAACAGATCAATCCAAAGAAGTGTTAAGTAAGCTTTGGTTTTACGTTATAACTAGAAAATCTTATTAATGATTTCTTTTCTTAGAACTAACTATGTTAGCTTTAGCTAATAATGAAGAAATTAAAGCCTCATTCCATAGAGCTGCATCCCAAATTGAAGAGGTGATAAATAGAGGATTCTCGTACGAAGACTTAGAAGAATTTCGTAAAGCCTGGCACAGAAAACTAGGTCACGCAAAATTAGGAGATCTATTTCGACAAGCAACTCAACAAAGAAACGACCGAAAGGGAAAACGAGGCATTGGGGGTCAAAATCTTAGGTGCTATCTCTATAGAAATACACTAAATAAGGGTGGGAAAAAACTGAAATGTACACAAACCACCTCTATCAAAGCCAAGAAACAAATTAAAGTTTCAACCAAAACTGAAGGAGAAAGTCTTGCGACAACTAAAGTTCCTAAGACAACTAGAAATGTTTCAACCAAAAATGAAAGTCCTACCAAGAAATCTAGTAAAGTTTATGCTAATAAAATTCCATGTCCTATCAAGAAAAACGCTTCTACGAAAAAGAAAGTTCCTATCAAAAAGACTAGTCAAGTTAACAAAAACAAAGCTACGGAAAAAAAAGATATCACAACCGAATCCAAAGGAAAAAGTCTAGTCGGTACAAAAACCAAAGGAAAAAATCTAGTCACTACTAAAGGCAAAGAAAATAGCAAGGTACAAGCTGCAAAAAACCTTAAAAGAGCTGGGACCACTAGTTGTACCGAAGGGAACAGTCCTGTTAGAAACAAACGTGGCAGAATTTTTGGCAAAACACTTATTAAATGAAACTTCAAATGTGATATTTTCTGTAAATCAAAATTCATGAATCCTCAAGTGTGATAAACTATTTGATGTATTTGGCTGTTAAACAAAATATGAATTTAGGATGTGATATTTCTCTTCAACTATTTGGCTGTTAAACAAACTGTATGGCATTTCAAATATGATAAATTTCAACAAGGCCTATTGTATGTAAACAAACTATATGAAACAGATTTTTTATTATTATTTGACTATTTTATGCAAACGAACTTCAAATTTAATAATCACGCACTTTTTTTTTATTTAAACAATTTGGTCAAAATAGGAAGAAATAAAACAATCTTTGTATTCTTATATAATTTTATTAATTTGATATGGAGAAGTTTTTGGGAAACTTGGAATATAACCAAACCTATTTTTCAGTATTTGCTTTCAACATTTTGAGAAGTTTCTCTACAGTTTTTTATAAGTATAGCCCGAACCCCAGGATCATAGTTCTTGCTTTTTAATTTACTACCAGAAATATATTTAAGCTGACTAAAAATGGTTTCAAAAGCGGAACCATTTATTCTTACCGGTTAAATATATTTTGACGGGTTACGCGTAATAAAATCTTCTACCAATCCTCAAAAACCAAAAACACAAACGCGCAGAAGTTCCCAAGTTTGCCACGCTAAGAATTTTTGGCCAGTCTTAATTTTCAAGTTTTCTTCGCTGAGAAGCCTTTCAGTGGGCCAGCATTCAAAAAATTCTAATCCTTTCTTTATCGACTTTATAGGCGCAGCATCCATGGAATTCACCTT
Organism: Phalangium opilio; assembly: GCA_019434445.1. Lineage (NCBI taxonomy): Eukaryota > Metazoa > Arthropoda > Arachnida > Opiliones > Phalangiidae > Phalangium > Phalangium opilio. The sequence goes on from JAEQBA010002626.1 coordinate 96,864, forward strand.
ATCGTGAGATAACAATCCATTTTCAAAAATAAGATGGCAAGCATATAAAAAGTCATGACATGCCATCGCAGAATCACGGTCATCAGGAGGCGATTCAGATTTCGGGTTAGCATAGTTATAAAGCTCTCCGAGGACTTTGAGATCTTGCATTATTTTGGCAGGTACAACATTTAGTTTTGTCCAACTATCCCTTTCAATGTATGACAGACATAAACCTTTTACTTGCGCTAGCTCGTGGGAAACTCGTCGACTTACTTCTCTATCATACATATTTATTATCTGTTCCCAGCCAAATTGAATATTTCCCAAAATTGTAAAGTCTTTGGAACCCCTAACTTGCGAATGATGCAGTCCATTAATCATGTTTTTAAGTTGATGGGTTGGTCAAACTATCCAGTTTATAAATCTGTCTTTCAGGAATGGGTGTTTAAATTTTGGCTCAATGGTAAAAATTAAATGACCCATCTTCGTTTTCGGAGTTACCAAAAGGTGTGTCTCTTCCTAACGTGTGTCATAGTGCGGTGACGTTGCAACTACTAACATCACATACTAGCGCACTAGTCTCCAAACCCACACTTTGGAAGGCCCAAAGGACTTTGAACAAGGTGTCAGTTATCACAGAGGCCGAGGCCGGCTTGGATAGCATGAAAAAGGGGCCTATGATATCAAAACTACCCGCAATGCACCTCCACAAAAATTGTAAGACATACTCCCTTTCTAGCGTTTCAGACAGTGTGTTTTCCTTGTACATGTCACCAATTGAAGGTAAGTCATTAGCATCAAGGGCACATCGAATAAACTCGTTGCTATTGGAGTTCTAAATTACTTTACGATTACTTTTACTTCATCAAATATAATTGCTCCTTCCGCAGGTGGTTTGTTGATCACTGGATAGTTAACTGCGTATTCTCGAAAATTGTCGGCTTCACACTTGAGATGCTGTAGATCAACTCCTTGCTTCATTTTAATTTCACAAACCTTACTGCGAAGTGTATGCACGCTAGGTAATTTGAGAACTTCGAAAGAAGCCAGCGCCGCGTAAGCAGCAGGTGATCTTGAAAACACACTAAGGGCAATGCGATATGTTAACGTAGACCAACGGTTCCCGCGAGATCCTTTTTTATTTCTCTTTTGGTCATTTTCAAATTCATTTCTCTCGGTGTCTAACTTCCACGCTCTCTTTAAGGCTATCCCGAGTAATTTGTTATTTTCGCCAGCTTCGTTAAAAATTTGTTCAAGTAGTTGTTTATCCTTGGAATTAATTGCGGCTATTACATCTTGCATTTTTTTATGTTGCTCCTCATTCAGATGCACACTGGCTTCTACAATCTTGGCTTCCAGTTGTTTTATCTTCTTGTTAAGTTTACCACGCAGACACCGATTGTTGTAAAATCGTTTCGATCTGGATTTCGGCGATAAAATGCTTATTTTACAATTTGATGAAGCTGAAACTCTCTTTAATTTGGTCCTGGGTGTAGTGTTGGTTTTCCTTCTCCTTTCTTTCAATATATAGCTACAATTAAACATATTAATTAACCTAATTGTTTGATTATTATTAAGATTAATTTTTCATAACATGTGAAATTAAACTTGAGGCAAAATATTCATATTTTAATGTTAATTTCTTTCAAATAATTGTTCTAAGAAACAAAATGAGCTTCCCAAAATTAAGGATCACCAGCTAAGAATTATTTTCTAATATATAATATTTAAATTTTAATAATTTAGAATTAAAATTTTGAGCCCTTATAAAAAGTATGTTTTCATATAAATAATTAATTCATTATTGCCTCAAATTGACTCCAAATGGTAAGATAATTGATGGTAATTTTGTACATTTACCTATTTAAAAGACGGCACTTCCCACATTTATAAACCCCACTTTGAATGTTATCTTTGGGTGAATTGGAAGGTGGTGTAAACCATACACTGCATTGTACAGATTGATGCCTTTCAAATGGATACTTGATGTTCTCTAGGTTCTTGGTGTTAAAATTTCTGCAGTCTTCCTGAGATTATAAACCAAAGCAAATTGAGTTAAATACGTAGACCAGCCATGTTAAAAGAATGATTTTTTAAGAAAACCATCCAATTTCGATCATGTTAACTTTGAAATGTTTAACAAATTACCGCAGATATCCCAGGGCAAAATACGTGGTCAGTATTTAATGATGGCAATGCTTTTTTGACTATCTCGAAATCCACCTTCTTATCTTCAGATGTGAAGGCTATATCTTGCGTCGCCTCTTTAAACAGAATCGCTTTTGTCATGAACCCGCTGATAGAAAAGAGAAGCTTTATGGGGGAATATAAATAATTGGACGAAGCTATCATCGTGTCGTCTCTAGTCACTTCTAATTGTGATAAGCATCTATCACGGTCCCTCGTAATAGAAATATTAAATCCAGCTACATGGAAAATTTAAATGTGATTAATCTATAGACTGTGGTTTATTACAATTTTAAAAAACTTACATAAAGTCTTAATATAGTCTTCAATTGCCTTTAACGCTGTAATTTCATCGCTTTCTCTAGCAATCTCAAAATTAATTATGCTGGTCGAGTCCGTTTCAATTAAACCACTAATTTCAGCAATAAACCTTTTGGGGGCTAAATTAGAGTCGTCCAAAAAAGTTTCATCACCTTTTCGTTTTAAAGTATTAAGGGGAATTTCATTTAACTTGTGGTCATTATGAAATAGCAATTCTGGCTCAATTTGAGTAAATCTTGAGCACATAGGTTTTATGAAAAAGTTGCATTGTGCTGCCACATGTTTCACGTAAATTGGCGGTGGTAAAGGTTCTTCATCGTTGTCAGAAAAACTTTGCGATTCAGTTTGAGACGAACGACTCTCAGTTTGAGACGTACGACCCTCAGTTTGAGACGCACAACTTTTAGTTTTAATCTTTTTTTTTATTTTAACAGTTTCTAATTTCGACTCTGACACTAAGGATAGATCAACTTGAGATCCTTTTGATAACTTTGGTTTGAGATAAAAATCACACTGAGTATATTTATGCTTGGGCTCTTTAAGAAGCTGGGCATCAGTTTTTTTGCGAGGCATTTTTGGGCCACTGGTCAGCCAAGGCTTACCGTCAATGTATGTAGTATAGCTTTAGATATGAAACGAATTTGCAGGGAATAGCGCGAACTTTCCGTTTAAATTTAATAAAATATATTCATAATAATAAGGCGACACGAAATTGTTAGAAACTTACGATATAACCGTTCAATATTTATAAAAGAATACCGAGCCAAGCCGCAAATTCGCCATTAGAAATTCGGAGTTTGGTCGACTAGACTTTTCTACGAAAGGAGGGAGGTCCGATTTAAAGAAAATAGTTTTCGAGCCGTCGTTCATTGGAAAACGTTTTTATAGGTTAAGGCTTTTGATTGGTTAAACGCTTTTTCGTTCGTCTGCTTAGTTTTTACTTCGGGAAAGTCATGAAATCCATGGCCAAAGCTATGGAAAAGTGGGACTTACGTACTTTATGTGTGAAGCATAATCCGCTTTTGCTAATAGTAGCTAGCAGCTAGCTAGGCCTATAGCTGGAAAACTGTTTAACTAAAAGGTCGCCAAATTTTGGTGAGCGCGGTTTTCAAATGGAAAATAGGTTTATTAAAATTTAGATTAGTTGGTGGTCCTGACTCCCGGAAGTATAGAAATTAGGTCTCAAGATGAAATGATTCAGTGTTATTTTTAGGTTATCACAGCGAATTTTAGGGTTAAAATCTGATTTTAAGTAAGTATAGTGGAACGAAAAACGTTTCGTATCAGGATGTTTCTAAAAGGTGTGTCAGAATTGCAAGTTATCATTGGGGTGTTTCATGGATGACCCCTTAAATTTCGCTAGCTTTGTCATTCAGATTCTTAATTAAATTTAAAGGGTCCTCCGTAAAACACTAAAAAAAATACAAGATAAACCAAACAAATTCTGTAAAAGTTTAAGAAAAATTATGAAACTGAACTAAGAATTATTCTTAAAAATACAACGTTGGAGAACTTGCTAAATTTATACATTATCCAACTTGACTTACTCACTATTGATTCTTTGCAAATTCCCAATAATTTAACATAAAATTAAACCCCAAAGCGTCTTTTAGGGCAATATATAAACCTAAAAAGATTCGAATTTTTGTCTGACGACGGTGTTATAAAATCACTAATGAAAAAATTTATAAAAAAAAATTATTGACACCACCTTATCAACGCACTAAATTCACCAAAATATTTCACTGTCAACTCTACCATAATTTTACATTGATTTTCCGGTTTGCATTGCAAATCTAAGCCAATTGGCACGTGTCTTTCGCGTTGTAGAAGAGCTGTTACTACTAGTTTAAAGGCAATGTCTCGTGCGTTGAAGGATTTCGGTAGAAGGGATTGGGTTAAAAGAGGCGCAAACTATTTTAAGCATCGCGATCATTATTAAGATTGCCGACCGGGCCATGCAGCCGGGCCGCACTACGTCATCATTTTAACTACAAAGAGCGTACCCCCCTTCTAATTCCTTTGTTCATCTTAATGAAGGCACTCCAAAACGCGGACGTGACGCTTCAAACGAAAGCTAAGTTGGTTGGATTGCTTGCTTTCTGCTAAGGATTTTTGGAAGACTTCTCTAGCGTATCAAGAACCTGTATAAGACTTGAGAACGTTGCTTCAGAGATAGAATTGGGCTGACTGACAATGACGTGTCATTTTATTGCCTCGAATAAATCGTACAGGGTCGCCATATTGGTGGTAGGACCGAAGTATATGACCCAGAATATTATTCCCTTGAGGGATTCCTCATACATCTCGTCGCCATGTTGGTGGTAGAATCTAAGTACAGTGGGTTCTATAGAAAATCAACTTTAGGACGAAAATGAAAACATTTTGATTTAATTGATCCCTAAAAGAGTTACGATTGGAATGTTTTACGGATGACCCCTATGTCCCCTAAGATTTAATTAAGAATCTGAAATACTATGCTCATTTAATTAAGGGATCATCCCTAAAACACTACAATCGTAACCCTTAGACCAATGTAATGCCATAGAAATTACATCATTTTCGATTCAAAAATGATTGATTTCCCATAGAACCCATTATACTCCACACCTACCACCATTTTTTGGAACGACCCTCATCTCGATAGTATGACTTCACGAAGGCCCAATTTGACTGGTTCGTACGTTCTCAAGTACTATAAGAGTTCTTACGAGTGTGTATATTTAGGGTATCCGGGTTAAAGGAACACCCATAAATGACCTGCTTTAGATTGGATTCGGTATAGAAAACGGGGCATGCAATGGTGAAAGTTTCGATCGTGCTGGTTTATGGTACGGGATGGATAAGGTCGGATCAAAGAGCTTTCAAAACTTCTTAGGATTGAAATCATACAAATGGGGCTGTTTATTCCATTGCAGGGGTCAAAATTTGTATGAAAAGTTCAAAATGGGAAAGTTTACAAACTATAGATAACTTACTCAGTATGACCTAAGTATTTGATATCCTTAGTGAAAGGATAATTTTATCCAACTCAATATCTAAGGGTTTAATCTTCTCATATAAATTATCAAAGTTCTAACGATCCTAATTTTGCAAATTTACCTTTTTAAAACCCTTACTATCTCGAGGTCTGGTTGATGCTTAAGTTCAAGTACTATATACCCCTTTGCCCCAAGCAATTCTAATTACAACAACATAAAACAATAATAATGAAAATGACCAAAACATTTCTGCGTATTTTTGAGTGGTCAAGTAACCAGATTGGAATGAACTTCGACCTTAAGATTTGCGGATAAGGGTAAAGGTCTAAAGGGCGCTGCGTTCTGACCTGAAATTTGGTTAAGGCACTAGAACAAACATAATTTGGTACTCACTCGTTATCTTTGGCATCCCGATGATCTCGAAGAAAACCGTCGAAACGCGCACAAAAGTTCATAGTTCAGGCAACCCGATTTAATAATACCGCGGAAAAACTACGCGTTCGGGAACCAATCCATCGTGACGTCATTTCAGTTGGTAAGAACGAGATTCGGTTCCCGCGACCCTCCGTGCAGCTAGTGTGCACTGGACCGCCAAAAATCTTGATCCCTCGATGATGGCCAAACGTGGCCCTTCGAAGATTTGTCCATCATGACGTCATTTAGGCAAATACTGACCTGAAATTTGAAAACAATTCCTGATTTAGCTAATTTAAATATTCATTAATCGTCATTGTCTTACACAAGGCTTAGCGTAGGGAGAAACCATCGGAGTTTAAGGGTAATCAAAGGTGTCGCCTGCTTCAGGCAGTTCAAAGTTCAAAACAGTTATAAATAAACATTTCCAAGGTCAAAAGGGTATTGAATAAACATATCCAAGGTCAAAAGGGTATTAAACAAACATATCCAAGGTCAAAAGGGTATTAAACAAACATTTCCAAGGTCAAAAGGGTATTAAACAAACATTTCCAAGGTCAAAAGGGTATTAAACAAACATTTCCAAGGTCAAAAGGGTATTAAACAAACATTTCCAAGGACAAAAGGGTATTAAACAAACATTTCCAAGGTAAAAAGGGTATTAAACAAACATTTACAAGGTCAAAAGGGTATTAAACAAACATTTACAAGGTCAAAAGGGTATTAAACAAACATTTACAAGGTCAAAAGGGTATTAAACAAACATTTACAAGGTCAAAAGGGTATTAAACAAACATTTCCAAGGTCAAAAGGGTATTAAACAAGCATTTCCAAGGTCAAAAGGGTATTAAATAAACATTTCCAAGGTCAAAAGGGTATTAAATAAACATTTCCTAGGTCAAAACCGTAACTAATAAGCAATCCCAAGGTCAAACCCATTCATAAATACAAGTTCAAACCCAATCATAGATAGGCCTAACCAACTTACAATTCAAACCACCAACCCTAAACCAAGAAATCATTAACGAAACAAACCATATGAATCTACACTTCTCAAAACAAAAATATGTCGATCGAAGCCCGTATTAAAGAAACCTAGTTCCTGACTCCAAAACAAACACGATCCCCATTGAACTGATAAGTCCCCATACCATCCCGAAAAACAAAATCACTACCCAAGTCAGATAAACAACCAATTATTTTCGACAAGCCAAGCCAAGGAGGCCCCCGCATTCTGTACCCTCCCAAAGGTCTTACATTTTATCCACTCTCAAAGACAAAAAAAATCATCAATAATATTTCCAACAAATATGTCATGGAAGAGCAGTCAAAGGGCCTCCATAATTTTTTATCAGGAAACAAGAAATTCATTTTTAGACTCCACCCTCATTCTATTTGTAACGCTTGCTTATCTCGAAACCCTGGGTCTAGCGGATATCGTAAGTTCAAAAGATATGTTCCATAAGTTTGTCACTGGTTACAAACTGGAGCTTTTCATGAAGTGATTGAAGTAGGTCATAGATTCGAGGTAAAGCGACGTCTGGTGAGGCGCTGTCAAAGGCGGCTTAGTACAGACTAAACAAGAAGATGAAGTCCTGCAAAATTAACCGAGTGTAAGACTTCAATTCTCGCTTGTCGTTCGGGAACTAGTTATCTCGAGCTGTAAGTCTCTAGCATAACGAAGTATAGATTGTGTCACACTTATGGAACATATCTTATAAACTTATGCGGATATGTCTAGATGCTTTGGGCCCAGAAGAAGCGCAAAAAGCTTTCGAATCTGATGGCGGAATATTTGAGAGAGAGAGAGAGAGAGAGAGAGAGAGAGAGAGAGAGAGAGAGAGAGAGAGAGAGAGAGAGAGAGAGAGAGAGAGAGAGAGAGAGAGAGAGAGAGAGAGAGAGAGAGAGAGAGAGAGAGGCGACGTTTTGTGTCCTGTTTACCGGAGCTGTCGTCATCTAGGTTTTTTTTTTCATTTTTTTTCACACATAAGCAAGCATCCGCAGTTTTTCCTAGGGAAACTTTATCTATTTAAGTGCTGTCGTTCGCGCTCTCTCTAGTTTTAGGGCGTGGTTATTCCAGAAACATTTTCATTCGTTTCGACACCTGACCCCAAGCCGAGTGTCCCAAGTTCCCAACTACAACTAAGCCTAAAAAGGTAGAGAAACCTTACGGTTCGAATCGAAATGTTAGATAATTTATTTTGAAGGCCTATTTAAGGATAATAGCTTCTAGTAGAATCATGAATTTCAATTACAATGACCGCAAAACTGACCCTATCAAAATTTTGTGTCTAGTCCGGTTAGGCTAGGTTTCGTTTAAAGTGGAGTGAGTGGTTTGATAAAAAGAGGGATAGATTTAATTTTAGAAGTAGGAACGGAGAACGGTTAGTATTTACTTCAGTCCGACTCATCACCCAGTATAGAGCCCCTCCCCCCAACACGAAACGATAAGTTTAAGTTTTCCCATTTTAGACATTGTTTTTTAGTATTTGTTTTTTGGTTACGCGTACTTCTATTTACAAATAGAGAAGAGAAAGGAAAAAATATGCTAATTGGAAGCAAGCAGAATCCCAGTCTCTTTATGTATATATTCTAATCTGTGTTTTGGACTTGAATCTCCTCTCATAGACAAACACCATATAAATAAAGGTATATGCTGTTGAAGTAATGGTTTCTGTATGTGTTGGAGACCCGAATATTTTTAATAACACTGCACGAATTTATATTTTGATTTTCGTCTTTATTCGTTAGTTGGTTTAATAAGGGCTAAGAGGATTTATTAATTTTATAAAAGAAAATTTCGAATAAATTATATTTTAACAGGGATAGATTTAATTTTAGAAGTAGGAATGGAGAACGGTTAGTATTTTTTTCAGTCCGACTCATGGCTCAGTATAGAGCTTCTCCCTCCAACACGTAACGAGAAGTTTAAATTATCTTATTGGCTCACTTAAACTACGTTTTGATGACGTTGCTGACGGGGACGGTTAAAAATACGTTAATTCCTTTTTACCTCTGTCGCTATGACCCGCCTCTTCTTTCAAACCCCCCTCCGTTCCGTGTAAGGGGTCCGGGACTTTGACGCGCGCCCAGATTACTCCGTTCTCCATTCCTACTTTTAAAATTAAATCTATCTATTAAATTTCATTGAACCTTTCTCTGATAATTATAGTTAATTTTCAGTGTTTCACGTGTTTACACGAACCTTGAATCACTAATTTACAAATCAAATCCAATTCAGAGATACAAACATCATCCCGAAATCTCCAAGCGAAATATTAGACACGTGGTAGGCCTAGTAAAATCATTCACGAATTCCAGCACGATTCTCTCGGTAATGTCTCACTCACTCGCCTCTCGTACCAAATTAAAAAAAATCAATTCAATAATCCAATCAAGTTATCCCTAAGGCAGAGTTAATTAAATTAAAACAAGTCTAGCTTATCAGATAAAAACCTACGCGCTCAAACCATCATGGTACTCTAATTTCCAATGAAGAAAAAAAGGAAAAAAGATAGCAAAATTTCAAATCCCATCAAAATAAAAGTAGAACTACGAAATGGAGAGTAAGAAGAAAAAAAAAAAGATTGGAAATCTTTTTGGCCCGGGCAGGTCCATGCAGCAGCCTTAATCGGGGCCATCTTAAAGACGCTCAAATTAAGTTTTATTACCCAGAACGCTCTTAATGGCGCGGTCTCGCGATCTTCCTGGATCCCGGGGCCACGTAATGGGCATTCGTCCCCACCCCACTCTCCCCCCCTCGGGCTTAAAGCGCGTTTTTTAGGATAGGGAGTTGACCAATTTGTCCCCAGACATAAAAGACCTCTTAGCGGATAAAAATAAACTCTCAGATTTTCTTTCTACCTCAACTAGACTATCCCTTCCGAAAGAAGGTAGTAGTTTAATGACACCTACAAATTTTTTTAGGGGGACCCTAAATTGTACCAGACTGCCCTGGACTAGACTTAGAAAAAAAAGAGACTCATTTTTTGTACCATAAGTAAATTACGGGGCAATGAGGGTAAAGGGAACGTCCGGAAGTAGTCTGGAAAGCTCAATTGTCAACACTATTTATTCAAGGAGCCTTAGTTCTCAACCGGAAGTAGTAAAAAATTACCATTCACAACACTAAGTATTAAAAGAATCAAAGTTCTCAACCGGAAGTAGTCACAATATCACAATTCTTAGTCTTACGTACTCAGTGAACCATAGTTCACAGGGCCCCCATTGGATAGACTTGGGGTCCACCCTTATCGGATACACTTGGGGGCCCCATATCGGATACGCTTAAGGGCCCCCTATCGGATAAGCTTGAGGGGCCCCCTATCGGATAAGCTTGAGGGGCCCCCTATCGGATAAGCTTGAGGGGCCCCCTATCGGATAAGCTTGAGGGGCCCCCTATCGGATAAGCTTGAGGGGCCCCCTATCGGATAAGCTTGAGGGGCCCCCTATCGGATAAGCTTGAGGGGCCCCCTATCGGATAAGCTTGAAGGGCCCCCTATCGGATAAGCTTGAAGGGCCCCCTATCGGATGAGCTTGAAGGGCCCCCTATCGGATGAGCTTGAAGGGCCCCCTATCGGATGAGCTTGAAGGGCCCCCTATCGGATGAGCTTGAAGGGCCCCCTATCGGATGAGCTTGAGGGGCCCCCTATCGGATGAGCTTGAGGGGCCCCCTATCGGATGAGCTTGAGGGGCCCCCTATCGGATGGGCTTGAGGGGGCCCCCTATCGGATGGGCTTGAGGGGGCCCTATCGGATGAGCTTGAGGGGGCCCCTATCGGAGGAGCTTGAGGGGGCCCCTATCGGAGGAGCTTGAGGGGGCCCCTATCGGAGGAGCTTGAGGGGCCCCCTATCGGAGGAGCTTGAGGGGCCCCTATCGGAGGAGCTTGAGGGGGTCCCCCCTATCGGAGGAGCTTGAGGGGGTCCCCCCTATCGGAGGAGCTTGAGGGGGTCCCCCCTATCGGAGGAGCTTGAGGGGGTCCCCCCTATCGGAGGAGCTTGAGGGGGTCCCCCCTATCGGAGGAGCTTGAGGGGGTCCCCCCTATCGGAGGAGCTTGAGGGGGTCCCCCCTATCGGAGGAGCTTGAGGAGGTCCCCCTATCGGATGAGCTTGAGGGGGTCCCCCCTATCGGATAAGCTTGAGGGGGCCCACCTATCGGATAAACTTGGGGGCCCACCTATCGGATAAACTTGGGGGGCCCACCTATCGGATAAACTTGGGGGGCCCACCTATCGTATAAACTTGGGGCCCACCTATCGGATAAACCTGGGGGCCCACCTATCGGATAAACTTGGGGGCCCACCTATCGGATAGACTTGGGGGCCCACCTATCGGATAAACTTGGGGGCCCACCTATCGGATAAACTTTGGGGCCCACCTATCGGATAAACTTTGGGGCCCACCTATCGGATAAACTTGGGGCCCACCTATCGGATAAACTTGTGGGCCCACCTATCGGATAAACTTGGGGGCCCACCTATCGGATAAACTTGTGGGCCCACCTATCGGATAAACTTGGGGGCCCACCTATCGGATAACTTGAGCCCAACCCCCTATAGGTTAACTTGAGCCCAACCCCCTATAGGTTAACTTGAGCCCAACCCCCTATTGGTTAACTTGAGCTCCCCCCCTTTATAGGTTAACTTGAGCCCCCTACCGGGTAATTTCGCCCCCAACCGGAAAACTTAACCCCCGCCGAGTAGTTAACCACCCATCGAACAATTAAGCAACCACCACCCTAAGAAATCATTAAAATCTCACCAGGGCAATCATCCGTGTCCTGTTGGTCTGATCGTGTCCAGGCGAAAAAATTGCCTTGCGTCCATCCATGGCTTCAAATGGCATCTTCAACATGGATTCGATTGCGGTACGGGTACACACATCTCGAATTAAATTCAATACGCAAATCCACGCGGCGAGGTTGATTTTAAACTGCCACAAAATATCTGTAACGATAATAAATTAACATATTTACAATTAAATGATTTTTCATTACTAATAACCTTAAAACTAACCCGAAATAAACCAGGGAACATTGGCCTAAAACAGAAATTCTCCCTTTCCTACGAAAATAACCGCTTTAAAATACGATAACTTACATATTCTTTCCAATTAACCGGTTCAAATCAAAGTAGGATAAAGATTTCTAATAATTAGCTATCAATAATTAATAGTCATTACTTAAAAGGAATAAAATAATTCCAGCTTATTCCCTCGTTATTCAATGGCGACCTCGCCGACGCACTTCGACACGTCTTTGCCTTCCCGAGCCGCACGTTGCAATCTGATTTCACGGGGTTCAATTAGTCAGTCCAAAGACAAATGTACGGGGTTCAATTAGTCAGTCCAAAGACAAATGTACGGGGTTTCATTAGTAAGGTGAAAGACAAATGTACGGGGTTTCATTAGTAAGGTCAAAGACAAATGTACGGGGTTTCATTAGTAAGGTCAAAGAAATATCTACGGGGTCTCATTAGCGTGCCCAAAACAGTGTGCGCGGAGCCACACGCAGGAAATTTAAATGGGGTAAATAAGTGTAAAGGAGAAATGGAATGGATTTTTCGATTTTAAAGAGAAATAGGCCTATTGATATTTTGAAAAGCTTTTCGATGGAATTTTGGAATAAATTAGGAATATATTTATTTATATTATAATATTTCTTCGGGTAATTTATTTCCTGCCAATAATTTCAGTTAAATTACCATAAAATATGGCAAATAAAGCATTTACCTAGATTTAAATTACTTAGGGTATTTTAATTAAGTCCCCCAAAGGTTAACTTGTGCCCCCCCAAAGGTTAACTTGTGCCCCCCACAAAGGTTAACTTGTGCCCCCCACAAAGGTTAACTTGTGCCCCCCACAAAGGTTAACTTGTGCCCCCCACAAAGGTTAACTTGTGCCCCCCACAAAGGTTAACTTGTGCCCCCCCACAAAGGTTAACTTGTGCCCCCCACAAAGGTTAACTTGTGCCCCCACAAAGGTTAACTTGTGCCCCCCACAAAGGTTAACTTGTGCCCCCCACAAAGGTTAACTTGTGCCCCCCACAAAGGTTAACTTGTGCCCCCCACAAAGGTTAACTTGTGCCCCCCACAAAGGTTAACTTGTCCCCCCACAAAGGTTAACTTGTGCCCCCCACAAAGGTTAACTTGTGCCCCCCACAAAGGTTAACTTGTGCCCCCCACAAAGGTTAACTTGAGTCCCCCCCAAAGGTTAACTTGAGTCCTCCCCCAAAGGTTAACTTGAGTCCTCCCCCCAAAGGTTAACTTGAGTCCCCCAAAGGTTAACTGGAGTCCCCCCAAAGGTTAACTTGAGTCCCCCCAAAGGTTAACTTGAGTCCCCCCCCAAAGGTTAACTTGAGTCCCCCCCCCAAAGGTTAACATGAGTCCCCCCCAATAGGTTAACATGAGTCCCCCCCAATAGGTTAACATGAGTCCCCCCCAATAGGTTAACATGAGTCCCCCCAATAGGTTAACATGAGTCCCCCCAATAGGTTAACATGAGTCCCCCCAATAGGTTAACATGAGTCCCCCCCAATAGGTTAACATGAGTCCCCCCAATAGGTTAACATGAGTCCCCCCAATAGGTTAACATGAGTCCCCCCCAATAGGTTAACATGAGTCCCCCCCAATAGGTTAACATGAGTCCCCCCCAATAGGTTAACATGAGTCCCCCCCAATAGGTTAACATGAGTCCCCCCCAATAGGTTAACATGAGTCCCCCCAATAGGTTAACATGAGTCCCCCCCAATAGGTTAACTTGGCCCCCCTACCGGGTAATTTAGCCCCCACCGAGTAGTTAACCACCCACCGAATATTTAAGCAACCACCACTCTAAAAAATCATTAACACTAATCTCACCAGGCTAATCGTCTGTGTCCTGTTGGTCTGATCGTGTCCAGGCGAAAAAAAATGCCTCGCGTCTATCCATGGCTTCCAATGGCTTCTTCAACATGGATTCGATTGCGGGTACACGCATCTCAAAAAAAATCAATACGCAAATCCACGCGGCGAGGTTGATTTTAAACTGTCACAAAATATCTGTAACGATAATAAATTAACATATTTACAATTAAATGATTTATCATAACTAATATAAACTTAAAACTAACGCGAAATAAACCAGGGAACATTGGCCTAAAACAGAAATTCTTCCTTTCCTACGAAAATAACCGCTTTAAAATATGATAACTTACATATTCTTTCCAATTAAACGGTTCAAATCAGAGAAGGATAAAGATTTCTAATAATTAGTTATCAATAATTAATAGTCATTACTTAAAAGCAATAAAATAATTCCAGATTATTCCCTCGTTGTTCAATGGCTACCTCGCCGATACATCTCGCCACGTCTTTGCCTTCCGAGCCGCACGTTGCAATCAGATTTCACGGGGTTCAATTAGTCAGTCCAAGGACAAATGTATGGGGATTCATTAGTAAGGTCAAGGAAAAATCTACGGGGTCTAATTAGCGTGCGCAAAACAGTTGCGCGGAGCGACACGCGGGAAATTTAATTGGGGTAAAAAAGTGTAAAGGAGAAATGGAATGGATTTTTCGATTTTGAAGGGAAATATTGATATTTTGGAAGAGTTTTTTTGGAATAAATTAAGATAATATTTATTTATATTATAATATTTCTTCGGGTAATTTATTTCCTGCCAATAATTTCCGTTAATTTGCCATAAAATTTGGCAAATAAAGTATTTACCTAGATTTAAACTACTTAAGGTAAGATAATTAAGGTATTTTAATTAAAGACAGTAATTACAGTTAAATTACCGTAATTATATCAGTAGAAACCTTTGAAATTTGTGCACAAAAAGTGTTTTAAGTAATATTTTGAGATTAAATTTGTATTAAACGATGTCAACAATATTTCTCGAGGTAATTTAACTAATGATGACAATTTAAACTAAATAATGGTAATTTAAGGTAAATTACCATTAAATACACCAAGAAAATCATTGAAATTTTCAAAAATTGTAAATATTAGTCGTATAATATGAATGTTCGGAAAGTTTTTGTCTAACTAATGATGATAATTTAAACTAAATGACGGCAATTTAAACTAAATGATGGTAATTTAAGCTAAATTACGATTAAATACACCAAAAAAATCATTGAAATTAACAGAAATTGTAAATATTAGTCGTAAATTTGAATATGAATGTTTGGAATGCTATTGTCTAAGTTTTAGTTCACTTAGGATAGTGCATACATGGCTAATTACCAATTTCTTGGTGTAATCATCACATTTTGAACTATAAGTACCGCAAAACCTTGAGACCCAGAATATTTCCCTGGCCCAAATGCAAAATGATACAATGTTTCTAAGTCACATAAGAGAACAAAACATTCAGTAAAAAAATTAAATGACACCAAAACAACCCATCAGTTGACACGACAGTAACTCCTTTTACGATGACATAAGACTCCTAAAGACTAAGGTTTATAAATAGAACTATTAGCTAATTTCATTTGACTAGCTAGGCCTAACCGCAGTCTCTATCCTGCACACATCTCAACAAGGCGTCTTGAATGACACAGGAGAAGCGCTGGTAATAGGCGGAGGAAACCGGAAACAAGTCGTTTGACATTGAAATGGGATGACAGGCCAATCTAGACAGGGAAAGCCACGGAAAGAAACAAGCTAACTAAAGACGTGAGGTCAAAGGTCTTTAGATGTCTTCTTTCCTCTTTACTTAGATGGACGCTAATTACGAGATATACCAACCCAAGAACCCAAGAATCTGGGGCAGACAGATGGTTGAAATGCTTTCAATACCGCCCTCTCATCTAGTTCTACTCTACCCAGTGCTGCGAAGACGGAGGCCTATAACCAACGATGTCTCACGTGACCTAGTCGTTCAAGCTTTCTTCAACGTCTTGCCTCATTTTGCCTCCGTTTAAATATTATCCTTCGAACTCCTCTTTGCTCAGATAGAAGAAAAAAATTGGTTTAATTCTTGATGCAAAGACATCCTAAAATGCAGATGGTCTAGTTTTTATTTTCAAGTCGATTATAAAGCGATTCAACAGAGTCAATTTTAAGTCTTAGGGGTTCATTATCTTTGATCGAGAAATATTTGAGCACACATCGATTGTTCAAACGTTAATTTCAAATTTTACTGTTGCAAAGAAACGTTTCTCTCTATGCAAATTAGAAAACTATGAAAGTCTGTAGACCTTCGAGCGTAAAAA
Source organism: Phalangium opilio (assembly GCA_019434445.1). Classification (NCBI taxonomy): domain Eukaryota; kingdom Metazoa; phylum Arthropoda; class Arachnida; order Opiliones; family Phalangiidae; genus Phalangium; species Phalangium opilio. Next base: position 112,944 of record JAEQBA010002626.1, read on the forward strand.
TTTTTAATTAACAATATACATTTGCAATTAAGGCAAAGTTCTTCGTCTATAGTTCAGAAAAGTATTTTCAAAGAAAACCCTTGTCTTAGAAACTTTGCAAAAAGCGGGTCTTACGTCTGGAAGTAAATTTAAAATGAACCATTTGCAAAATGAGTAAATAATTATTTCCAAGAACTCTGCTAATGGCTGATTCTTATTTGAAATAAGTGTTTTTCCAGGACCTTTTAAAAGATAGTTATTTGGACGACCCTAAACAAATATATCTGGCCTACAATTTTAAGCAACGATATCTGGCCTATAAATCTAAGCAGCAAAGATATCTGGCCTATAATATAAAGCAATAATATCTGGCCTATAATTCTAAGCAGCAAAGATACCTGGCCTATAAATCTAAGTAGCTAAGATATCTGACCTATATTTCTAAGCAGCAAAGATATCTGGCCCGCAAGTCATTGAAAAGATACATAATATACACATTTGACATTGACCTATCCCTTCAAACTAGCATTTATAAATAGCCTAAGCTAAACGGCTTCCAACAGACACAAAAACATTTTTCAAAATCTTTAGATACGTCCTTCTGGCGTCAGAACTAAAACCAGTCATCCATCATAGTCGGATTTACATAATTATTGGAAGCTTCTTTGATCTTTAAGAAAGTGATACATGGCCGCATCTGGACCGACAGCACCCCCGAAACCTCCAAAAATACCCTCAAAAACCTCCCTACCACCATGCATGGCCCCGTATTCTTAAAAGAAAGAAAATCGATGCAAATTCTACCGAACCTGCCTCCCTTCCCAGCATCCCATCTTTCTCTTTCTTTCTTACTCCTCTCACTCACTCTTTTTGAAGTTTAAGAAACGACGAGTGAGAGAGAGAGAGAGAGAGAGAGAGAGAGAGAGAGAGAGAGAGAGAGTTCAAGGCATAGAAAGGAATTTGAATTTATTATTTTTAATGATTTAAGTTTAAGCTTCGCGATTCTGCTTAAAGGAAGTGTATGCAAAACGTTTCTTCAACAGCGATGGGAAAAATGAGGGTGGGAACCCGATCAGTATTTAGTAAGCCGTCACTTTAAAGTTAAATATTGCCTTTTAAAGAAATGAAAGAGAAGAAAGAAAGAAAAATTTGCGGGGAAGTTGTCGGTCGGTTGAAGAGGTTTACATTTTTCAAAGGTTGTAAAGTACAAGTTTACAACTTATAGTTCAAGATTAAAAGGTTGTTGTTTCATCTTTTGGAAAAGAAAGAAATAGATGTCTCTGACCAATTAAAGACAACTTATTGACAATTAAAACGATTGGAGGATAATTTATCACAGACAACACATTTTAGACTTGTTTCCTAGTTTATCAAATATCAATTAAACGATGTAATTAATTGGTCATGAAGATTAAATAAAACGTTCAGAAAAGGAATGTTTCATAAAAATTAAAATGAATTTCGATGCCTTTTAACATAAACCTTTAAAATAAATTATCTTGAATCTAAATGAAGTTTAGCTCAAGAACTAGTAAAGATAAAGTACATCTTTTGAGTGAGATTCTCGTAGTCTCGACTGAGGACTTCTGTTTAACTAGGTCTATAGTACTTTTACGAGTGGAATCCAATGAATGAAGAAAAGGAAAATACCAACAGCAAGTAAGAACACTTGTCTAACTTTCAAAGTAGTCCGATGAAAGGTTTTTGGTTTTTCTTGAAAAAAGATCAATAAAACGAGACCCTTGATCAAATAGACAGAAACAAACGACCATAAACTAGTCAATAGTAAGCTCATTACTTCCAATTGGTTTGCTAAAAACCATGCGCTGGTATAGGCCTAACAGAAATAAAACAGAATTCACTCATTTCCCCACAACATCTGAAAACAGACCAAACTAAAAACAATAAAATAGGTGAAACCAGACAGGATTTACAACTAAGATTCTATCACTTAAGCAACAACAAACACGACAATAAATAACAAAGAGAAGAGGCTTTAGCTTTTAAGAACTGGCCTATCTGATTTATACAGTTAAAACAATTTAATATAGTTAAACAAATTCTACTTCATTAAGTTTTGAATAATTAAACAACGGTTAAATTGAACTCGTTAAACTTACTCAAAACTCTGGACGAAAAAGTAGCCTAGTAATTTTCACATAGCTCTGTCAAAGATACCCCAAATTCCATGTAAGCTTACAGTACATTGTAACGACTTAGGTCGTCCCAAAGTGGTGGGCTTTGTGTGTACATTTATTTAATTACGATCTCGGGTGGGCTCCCCTGAATTCTCCTTTGTCGAAGGCCGTCCATTATTTTAGCGTTGACTGGACGTTGGTGATTTATCAAAAGCTCGGACAATGGACCTATTTAGGCACGTGGGGATACCGGGACCACTATCCACCAGACCACCAACGTTCCAGGCGCTTCCTTTGTGTCCTCTTAACTATACGCTATACAATCTCCTTCGTTCCGGGTCCATTCTTTTCAACTATGACCCCTAAAACTATACCAATGACGTCACGGAAGTCGCGCGATTTCTTTCCGGAGTCCGGAGTGCATGGGCTTAAAAAAGTGATAGGAAACAGTCCTTTGCAAGTTGGGAGGTATATATTTGAGAGAATATGCCAATAAACCTAATTTACAACAGCGTGAACCATCAGCCTCGAAACACAGCGTAATATTTTTTGAGAATTTTAGGCATAGTAATGATTAGAGTACATTCCTCACGTCAGTCATTGCTTATCAAGGACAACGAATCGGGGACATTCTGATTTTCAATTTCCATGCTTATATCCATAAGTTTATAAGATATGTTCCATAAGTATGTCACTACCTATACTTCGTAATCCTAGAGACTTATAGCTCGAGCTAGTTCGAGAACGACAAGCGAGAATTGCAGACTACACACGCCGTTTTTCAGTCCATCTAGGTCCTATTTAGTCTGTACCAAATTAAGCCTTTGACAGCGCCTCACCTCGAATCTATAACCTACGTCGCTTCATGACAAGCTGCACTTTATAACCAGTGACAAACTTATGGAACATATCGTATGAACTTATGTTATGTCCAGTACAAAATTATCTACCCTCTGTCCCACTGTTTCGTCCCTCGTGATTCCGAATTAGGCCTATTGTCCATGTAAGTGCAAAGGCCTAAAAAACGCTGGGTCATTCCTTGTAGATTTTCCTGACACGCGTGCTGAAGACAAGGACAGATTGACTGAATACGTAATTCTTTTTCCCGTCTTTTTCGTTTACAGTACTTTGTTTGTAGGAGGGGAAAAGTTGAGGGTTATGAAAATGGATTTGAATAAAAAACAGAAAAAGGCCCGAAAAAGCGGAACGGAAAATTAAATTATATCTGGGATAGAATTCGGGGACGAGGCTTAGGGTATACAGAGCGGGAGAATAGCTTGTTATATCGTGTGTTTCTTTACAGGAAAGTACAGTTTTACATAACATTGAACTTAGGAGGAATGGACAGCTATAAGGTCATTTTGGGGTGGAAATATTTGAAGTTATCATTCGTGAATGGAGAGAAGATTTTACGATGTATTTACAATCTGAATGCTTTCTTTTTCTTTGCTATTTTACATATTTCTTTATGAAAAAATGAACCATCGTGGTATTTTACAGATCCTGTATCTACGGCGTGTTTTTGATAAGTCTGCCATATACTTATCAGATACTTCAATACACAATAACACACAAAAAACCACACCAAAACTTACAGTGGAAAATTAGTAAAATACGAACTAAAGATAGAAATGGCTAGAAAAAAGCTCATTTAATGGAACAAAAATGAATGTACTGGTATTAATTAAGGTACGCGGAAATAATTTGCTAAGCAAATTTTCCACGTGGGCCTATAGCTCCAGAAATAGGAGGTATAAAAAAATTATATTTCGAAATATTAATGGAAAAAATCCACATACACAATCCGCAAAAGTCGAGTTTTATTAGGGATTCCCTCCTCCCACTATTATAATAATGGGCAGAAGTTCATCAACTGAAAGAGTTATATGAAGGTTTCTTTTATGTTAAACCGGGAATAGATTTAATTTTAGAAGTAGGAATGGAGAACGGTTAGTATTTACATCAGTCCGACTCATAGACCACCCAGTATAGAGCCCCTCCCTCCAACACGTAACGAAAATTTTAAATAATCTTATTGGCTCACTTAAACTACGTTTTGATGACGATGCTGACGGGGACGGCGAAAAATATGTAATTCCTTTTTACCTCTGTCGCTATGACCCGCCTCTTCTTTCATTCCCCTCCGTCTCGCGGAAGGAGGTCCGGGACTTTGACGCGCGCCCAAATTACTCTGTTCTCCATTCCTACTTCTAAAATTATATCTATCCCTGGTGAAAGTAAACGTACCAGGTGTGTAACTATTACTTCAATTTGTATACTTCTGCCAGAAGGAAAGAGCCTTGACGTAGAAAGAAAAAAATGGTGGTTTTTCCGTAAGAAATTTGCATAGACGGAGGCGGGTTGGGTAAGAACTTAATCAGTAAGAGAAAAGAGGGAATAAGGAAGGGGAAGAGATTAATTTTGCAATCTCTTTCTCCATAAGGAAAGGCGGTACGAAAAAAGCGGGAAAAAATTGATGAGGAAAAGTAGAAGTACCAATCAAAGAGACAACCCCAATTACTTTCTTATTAATATAGCTCTTTAATATTCCGAATAACGGTGTCCCTCCCTCCATCTTTCACCTCTCTCTCTCTCTCTCTCTCTCTCTCTCTCTCTCTCTCTCTCTCTCTCTCTCAACCAACATGGATCATGGTGAGAATAGTGGTGGTGAACGATAGCGAGAAGCACTACTAATTTGCAATCAAGAAAAATCAGAACCGCAAACGAAAACCTATATCCAATCCATCCTGTCTTCTCTTCTCTTCCCCCACCTCATTCTTCAGTATTGATTTCAACATCATTATCATGATGATGGTGGTGGTGGTTCGAGAGTGAACTTGAGTAATGTTTAAGTTCCTTAAAGGGATATATATACTCCGGACTATATTTTTTTTATTTTTTTAATTGAAAGAGTGTATAAAATAATATGAGTATATCAATTAGAACCATGTTTCTATCTACATATTAGAGCTCCTACAAGCACCTACAAGTACCCAGAAGCACCTACAAGCACCCACAAGCACCTACAAGCACCCAGAAGTACCTACACTCACCCAGAAGTACCTACAAGCACCCAAAAGCACCTACAAGCACCCACAAGCACCTACAAGCACCCACAAGTACCTACAAGCACCCACAAGTACCTACAAGCACCCAAAAGCACCTACAAGCACCTACAAGCACCCACAAGCACCTACAAGCACCCACAAGCACCCACAAGCACCTACAAGCACCCACAAGCACCTACAAGCACCTACAAGCACCTACAAGCACCCACAAGTACCTACAAGCACCCACAAGCACCTACAAGCACCCACAAGTACCTACACTCACCCAGAAGTACCTACACTCACCCAGAAGTACCTACAAGCACCCACAAGCACCTACAAGCACCCACAAGTACCTACAAGCACCCACAAGTACCTACAAGCACCCAAAAGCACCTACAAGCACCCAAAAGCACCTACAAGCACCCACAAGTACCTAAAAGCACCTACAAGCACCCACAAGCACCTACAAGCACCCACAAGCACCTACAAGCACCCACAAGCACCTACAAGCACCCACAAGCACCTACAAGTACCCACAAGCACCCACAAGCACCTACAAGCACCCACAAGCACCTACAAGCACCTACAAGCACCCACAAGTACCTACAAGCACCCACAAGCACCTACAAGCACCTACAAGCACCCACAAGTACCTACAAGCACCCACAAGTACCTACAAGCACCGTTCTCCATTCCTACTTCTAAAATTAAATCTATCCCTGATTATATCAAAGTAAGCTTTTTTCAATCTAAATTTTTCAAAATTTACAAAACAATATTAGAAAAATATTAACAACTGAAAAAGTGCTTGCTTTAATTTTAATTTTTCATTACGATAATGGGAAAATATACCCAAAAAAACCTACAGCTCAAGTTCAACGTAATATATCAATATGTGATAATAAAAAAACCCAAAATTCAAAGAAAGCTATAGAGCTAAGTTCATAAAAATCATAGAATCAAGTCCCCTTACCAATATTCAAAGTATAAGAAGGAAAAAAGTCAATCAAAGAGTCTAGACGCATCCTTTCTTTCGTTACGACCCAAAGTAACCTAAAAGCCGTTAGCATTTAGTCCTTTCGGATCAATTCCTTTTTTTTTCTAGACATATTACAGAAAAATGCTAAGCCGGGAGCCTCCTCCTAGATTATGTCTCGTTATTAAGATGGGAATTATTTCCAAAGCTCGGCAATCGTTATTGGCCCGTGAAGACCTGCATGGCAATCTTATTAAGAAAGGCATAGGCGCAAGCCACAAAATCAACATCCCGTACAAAAATAAACCAACCACAAAAACCGGAGAAATAAAAATAAATTAGAAAAAAGGATAGCGACTAACAAGAATTCGAGAATGTACGTCTACAGTGGCTATATAATATTCCAATTAGACAATGCAATGTAGTTGAAATTACGTGTGATCAGAAGATCGTTAAGTAAAGAGGATGGTTTTTCGAAGCTATAAGTACAATGCTTTTACAAACGTTCCACTTTTTGTAAAATGCGCTTTGAAAGCCACACTTACAATTTATTAAGTGTTTCTAAAAACCGCAGTCTTCTATTGGAAAATATTGAGAAAATTTTGAGGTGAATTCTTATTTTGAATTAGGGCACTTTGACAAGAGATATGAAATTACAGTAATTTTTAGTACACTTGGTTATACATCAAGAGATTTGAACTCTGAGCATTAAAATTTCAAAAAATCATGTTTAATAATTTATATTACCACGGTAAATCATCATTTGTAAAAATATTTTAAGATAGAAATCGGTAAATTACTGTTAAGTTACGTATGGTAAATTACCGACTCTCATCTCCTAACTTTGATTGAAGAGAAACATTATATTATTAAACTAAATAAATAAACAAATAGTTAATTAAAAATAATATTAAATTCGAATTAAACCCTTTGATAAGTCATTAACATATCCTCAGAATTTCTCTTATATTTCTCAAGAAGAAACATTCTATTAATTTCAAATTTTTTTCAATTCGCCATCCATATTTTACTAATGATTATGAGCTTTTGAACTGATCCCTTTATACAAGCGTATGTTCGTGTTTGTTGAACTTTCAGGCTGAAACGGGATACACTCGCGCCATTGCAGAAATGCGGGTTTTGCAAAGGGGTAGAGAGGTGGAGGAAAAAAGTTAATTTGCAATCAATATATCCACTCGAATAAGGGATAATCTCCTCTCGCGCAATTAACTCCGCGCTGACCGCAAATGTTCTTCTACGGACTAGCTATATTCCGCATATAATCGTTCCCCAGTAGACCTTGCATCGTTGCGGTTTTCTACGTATATTAACAAACAACGAGGTTTATCGACCAGGCCAACCTTTACGAGACCATCACCCAAAATGACTCCCTCTTGAATATAATCTTAGACAGTGTAATGCTCAATACCGCTATAAGACTTGTGTTTTTTGGAATTTTATTGTCTTAGTCTTGGAGAGTTACTTCAATTAAGTTATATGTCTAATTTCAAGATGTTTTATAGAAATTGTATAGCTTTTCATCAAAACTTTCTAAAGTGCTTTTTTATCCAATGAACTTGAATTTACCAAAAATACGTATTCTCAAATACCTACATTATACCTTATCCAAAAATTTTTATTTACAAAACACTTCCGATTATTTAAGAAGTGATGACCGATAAGGTAAATTAGGCGATGTCGATTCCGACTCAAATACCGAACATTTACTATAACCAATACCGATTTTAACCGATAATTCGAACTCGGCGTGATAACCGATTATTTAACACTAAAGAAACCGATATTGACGGATTATTCACCTATTTTACCAATTTTTAACCGATTATTACCGATTACTAACCGATTAATTGGTATAAATCGGTAAGATTACCAATTATTTAACGCAATGAGACCGATATTAACCGATTAATCAGTAAAACCCGTTAAATTAACCTCTAACCGTGCCATATCGGTCACCGTCCCGATACCGATACCATCGATTCCTGCCCATCACTAGAAAATACACAAAATCGAGAGATAAATTGAAGTTTTGTCGAAATCTTGTTGACCGTGTATAAGAAATTCCCATTTAGCGCTCAACTAGTTTCTTTTTTTTTAGTGGAGAAAGAAGATCTCGAGTAAAGTAGTTCTGTATAACCCTTTTCCCCCAAATTGGCATCCCAGCCCGAGTTCAGTTCACATACAAAAAAGCCAAATTTCGCCCCTTTTCTTTCAACTCGATCGCGCCAAGTATCGCGATACGACAGGGTCCATCCAACGAGTACATTGTTCCTCAGCTACAGAAGGGATGGAAGGGTTACGAGAAACAAAAATGACTTTTCTAATGACCCCCCAAGAAATCGATGAACCGAGAATCAGAGTGTATAGAGTCTAGCTCCGCAACGGATCTTTAACTTCCGAAATTTCTTTTTTTACCCTTTCTTTGTGTTGTTCTATACCAGAAGTACATTAATTAGTGGAAGTAAAAACAATTAAAGAGTTAGTATTTGTTATACTAGAAATAGTGGGGTTAAGAACGCAAAAATACGTCGTGATAAAAGAGCAGCAAATGCTTAAGGTAAAGAAAAGCCAACTGAGAAAATATTTCTAAATTTCTAAAAATTTCAGGTTTTCAATAATTCTTTAAAAAAAATATCCTTGGGTTTCCTGACTCATGATTTAACGTGGTAAGACAATAAGAATCTTTTTGAATAAAAAGAAAAAGACAGATGAAAGTTTAAAGACCATATCAATCAAATTTTTGAAGGGAAAATTGTCCCCTTTATAAACGAGGTCATACACTTTCGTTTAAAGTCGGTAACGTTTGTGGAAAGAAAATCTACAAGAACTTTCACTGAATGAATCAACTTCAACTTAAAGAGACAAAGAAACATGTTGAAAACCAACCATTGTATGAATAACAAAAATTCAAACGCATCGTTTAAAATTGCAAATAATGAATAAAAAGCTTCAATTAAATAAATTTACTTAATGGTTTTCACGTTATTAGATCAACCCTGCAGGAATCCATAAGTTAAGAGTAATCATTGTGCCCCAATATCTTTCGTGTTAATCTCTATGCGGGGTTTGTGGGCGGGGCTTAGGTGCTCTCTGTCACTTCTCATAATTCTGACGTAATTCTACTGTGATTTCAATGATTGGTCGTCTGCACGAAGTTTAGCTAGCTCCTCCCTCAAAACCCACCTAGATACATTGAGAAAATTCCTAACAATGTTCCCTATTACCTTATGAATTCCTGTTCCAACCTCAAGCAAATAATCATTAATTATTAAATTAATTAGAAGCCATTTAACAGAAAACAAATAAATGTTCCTCTTCAAGTTAGGAACTTCTGCTCTGTTAAAGACCCCCTTCTCTTAGAGATATATATATATATATATATATACTTAGACTAGATTGAAAACAATAAGAAAGCGGAGGGTCTAGTAATTGAAGCCGAATTAGAAGACGAGTCATACCACCCGACTCTTTCCTTTTCTACAATGCCCAGAACTACTTCTTGATAGAGTTAGAGGCGCTGTTTTAGGGAAGGCTTGGTTACGCCCTTAGCCAATCAGTTTCCCAAAATGCTACCGGCTAGGGCCTCGGCACCAGCAGCAGAACCACCGCAATTTTATTTCTTTTAGACGTATACTATCTACGGTAGTTACTGACTGAGGAAAGTACTTTCTTTTTTTTTCTAGCTCCAAGCACATGAGTTTTTTTTTTCTTCCTTTCGTGGAGGTCTCAGATTCTAGATTGAGATAACTGGTTTTTGCGGGGTCATTTCGTACCTCTCTCTCATTCTCTCTCTCTCTCTCTCTCTCTCTCTCTCTCTCTCTCTCTCTCTCTCTCTCTCTCTCTCTCTCTCTCTCTCTTCTAGCTAGATTTTCTTCTAATTATCGAAGGCGTGGGCTGTAAATATATAGCAAGTGCAAGATAAAAGAAAAAGCAAGAATAAAAAGGGTGGATTTAATGTTTAAATGACGGTTGTAACACAACCGGTCTAACAAATTCGGACCATTGTCTATCTGTTTCTAATTTAAACATTAGGATATAAAGCGGAGTAACACTTATATTATTTGGTGTTGAAATTAAGTTTTTCTGTATTAATAACTAAAGAAAATCATTAATTTTAATAACAATTAGTTTATTGTATACTTATCAGAAACGTCCTTATATTAAAAGTTTCTAAATGGAAGTTTTGTAAGAGAGCATTTTTACAGGCGCTATGGAAAAATACATATAAACTAAAACCCTGTATGTTTGCTTCTCCCTGAACATACAAGTTTTGTACGAAGCCTTTTTACAGGCGCTATGGAAAAATACATACTGATCAAACCCCTGTATGTTGGCTTCTCCCTGAACTTACAAGTTTTGTAAACCTATAAACCTATGGAAAAATACATAAAACCATAACCCCGAATGTTGGCTTTTCCGTATTTATTTAAAAAGTCGATAAAATTAATTAAAATTTATTTTTCCTCCCTAAACTTTAATTTAAAACAACACTTCATAAATTTCTAATTATACATATATATAAAAATAAGTAACTCAATTAAAAATATTTCAAAACGACAACTTTCCAAACTAATATGAAAACCCATAAAATTAAAAAAAGCTCCAAACTTTCTCGTACATCAAAATACTCGTAAATCAAAAACAATGTAAGGAATTTACTAAAACAGCCGGCGCCGTCTTTCGGCGAGTTTTGAAAATAAAACTTTTCTCTGAAAGGGCAGTTGGTATAGTTTGGGAGAGGTATTTTAGATTAAGCGGGAATAAAAAAGGAAAGCCTGGTCGTATAATTATAAAGATCGATGGGCTGGACCAATTCTCCCCCGTCCGTTATCTCGACTAGGCCATTTCCTTATTTCATACCTTAATCAGAACTAGAAGAAGGAGGAGTTTAAAGGTGAGTGAGGTGGGAGGGAGGGAGGGGGAGACAGAGTAAGAGAAAACTACGACATCCGGACAATTACGGGCGTTTAGTCATCGAGATCACGCCATAAAGAAATACGCCATAAGAGGTAGATTCATGAAAAGTTATCAAGAAATTAGCTTTCAAATTAGGTACAATTTTGTTTTTAAGTCAATTTCGGCTAATTGCAGGTATGTTTAATTATCCTTGCTTTCTATTTTTGTGATAGCACCATATTTCCATTCGGTACTTAATCATCCTTCATTATACCTTTTATGACGGTATACTATAATATTTAACGTATATTGATGGTCGATATCGTAAATTAATTAACCGATGTCAATACCGATAACGACATCGAAGTTTTACAGGAATTGATACCGACTTTTACCGATTATTTCTCCCAATGAAACCGATATTGACCGATAATCAACCTATTTTACCGATAATCACTCGACATTTACTGATAATCACCCGATATATACCGATAATCACCCGATATTTACCGATAATCACCCGATATTTACCGATAATCACTCGATATTTACCGATAATCACTCGATATTTACCGATAATCACTCGATATTTACCGATAATCACTCGATATTTACCGATAATCACTCGATATTTACCGATAATCACTCGATATTTACCGATAATCACTTGATATTTACCGATAATCACTTGATATTTACCGGTAATCACTCGATATTTACCGATAATCTAGCGATATCGGTTAAAGTGCCATATAGGCCACCGATACCGATATTATATCGGTTTGTGCCCATCAATAATTAAAGAGTAGGCAGTTTGCTAGATACTCTAATTTCTAATCTTGATAAAAGTAACTTTCTTAATTAATCATTAACATTAAAAATTACTACTCTATTACTAACTTTACTAGTACTAAGATTTTGTAAGCTAAACACTGTAAGAATTAACGTTACTAACAGACGGACACATTAAATATGGTTTTTTTCTCTTCTCTATTAAGGCGATTCTGAAAACGGTCTTCGTAATTTACACTTTTAATTAATTCATTTCTGATCTAGTGCGAACTTTTTTATTTTTTATCATATCAATGGAGAGAGGAACAATGTTTCTTTTCTCTAGAGGAAAAGGGGGCGTTTGAAACGACTTCCTATATGCCTTAGTGACAACCATTATGGAGAATAATATGAATATCAGGAACTAATAACAATGAAAATGAAAACTAATATTATTACTTCCTACACTTGAGAGATATGAATATGGGATTTCTTTCCAAATGGCTTGCCTATATATTGTTAAATGCGGCTTCTAGTAGAATTGCACGAAAGCAATATGGTCAAAATGTTTCAAGTTAAAAGATATTGAATTGAATTAAATCAAGTTATTATTCGATGTTCATAATTAAGGCATTAATACAGAACATTAATTAATTAAATTGGTTGAATCTTGAGCTCACGAATTTAAAAAAAAAATACAAAAACTAGAATTTTAATTAGAATAATGAAACTATCCTAATCAGTTACACTGCTCAATTGATGCCATAATTTAGGAATTAATACACAACATCAAATAATTAAATTGGCTGTAACTTTAGCTCAGGAATTAAAAAAATTAAAAAACTAGAATTTTAATTAGAATACTTAAAACCTTCTCATAAGTTACACAGCTCAATTAACAATTAATAAAATTGATTAATATTGATGCCATAATTAAGGAATTAATACAGAACATCAAATAATTAAATTGGTTGAAACTTGAGATCACGTATTAATAAAATAAAAAATAAAATAAATAAAAAACACGAATTTTAATTAGAAAAATTAAAATCTACTAATCGGCTACACAGCTCAATTAAAAATTAATATTTATAATAACGATCAACTAATAACTATATACTCCGTATAATTATACTATATTATATCTTAAAACTTAATAATTATTGCAACTTTTCAGAAAAGGGTTAAATTAAAATCTCTCAATCTCAAACCAAACTGTATTTTAAATCTAGGGTAGAGTCGTCCTACCCCCCCTCGTCCCCTCCTATAGCTCCATCTCCGGAATATTTCAACATTAATTAACGATTCAATTCTAGAGCGATATATCAAACGAGTGCGCCGCAATAATACAAGGCCGGTGGTCCTACTGTATATATACAGCACCCCTCCCCCTCCCAGCATTGCGTCTAAACTATGAGAGCAATTATATCAGCAAATTGGCGCTTTCAAATAAGCGTTCTAGAGAAGCTTAATGACCTCGTATAGCTATACCAACGCTATGTTTCTCGGTCATACAGTATAAGGCGTAGCTTCAACTTAATGTAGAACGGAAGTGTGCCATAACGTGTTGGACTCAATATAACTTTAGTGAACAGATGTTGTAACTCTTCAAATCCATCAAAAAGATTTCAAAATAGTTATAGAGTTTAAATGAAACTAATTAGAAATCTTGTAAAGTATGTCAAACTTAAACCTTCTCAGTAACAAATTGAAATTCGTTCAGAAGACTAAACCACTTTGATCGGTTTCGTCTAAGTAAACGCACCAGAAAAGTCTAAAAGTTGAAGTTTTTTTACTTTGAAACTTTGGGAAGAAAATCATCCGAATTGTACGGAGAATTTGGATATGAAAATTGAAAATTACGTTTGATTTTTTTCTTTTGTCCTTTATTTGGAAATAGCTTACTTCTAGGGTGCAAGGCGTTTCAGTATGTGATTTTCGAACAACATTTTAAACTCTCTAATATTATGTGCAGGCGTCAGGAAATTAGCATAAATTCATTGGTATACATCAAAGATTGCTTAAATGCTAGTAATTTTTGTTTGTAATTTTATTTATAGCTAATTTTTTCACTTAAAATCGTGTTAAACTTCAAAAATTGATGTTACCTAATGTCTTTAATGTTAGGGTTCATGTGAGGTCATATCAAGGCTACCCAGGAAACGATTTACAACACGATAATGATTTAAAAATAAATAATAATTGTACAAAGATGAGCTGTACAGCTTTGGAATGAATCCATTGGCTTAGCAACATGCAAAACCACAAAACCCTTTGAACATAGACCTAACGTTTCTCGTAAATTTGAGTTACTTAGTTCAAGCGCTAACTCGTGTAAACAGGCGAGGACAATGGCGATAAGACTTTGAAAACCTCAAACAACGAACGGGGCACGAGGCTATCGGTTTAGGCGGTGGGTAGAACAAGGGCATTCTTGCACTGGCCTCTTCTGTATAATATACAACCCACCCATTGTTAGGCCCGATTCTTGATTCCAAATTTCAAGCTGAGCTTTAACTGCGCGAAACAAGAATTTACCCAGATATCCGTATTCCATAATAAACCCATCGACCAATTCTACACAAGGTTTGAGCTAATCTCTCGAGTCCATATTCCAATACGTTAATAATCCGAAAGACCAAAGCGCAGGAATTAAATTAGCAAGTCTCGTATCGAAATAGCCTATGGTTCTAGTTGTTTATTGGTGATGAGAAACGAACTAGCTTGATAATTGATGGGATTCGCGTGTTCAACGTGCTTTCAAATATCGAGAACGTACGTGTCTCGCGTAACATAAGCTTGTTGGGTCGGTCTCTACATGCAAAAGGCTATAGCCAGCCTGCAATTATTATTCTAATAAGAAAGGGCAATTCAGCTTTCAGCGTTTCACGCAATGATTTGATTGAATTGGCTAGCATGCCTTATTGCGAATATAGTTTGGGCAAGAAGTGATATCTAGTTTATTAGGGAGAAGGTATAAATTCACCACATTTCCAGCTTTAATTCCAGTCCAAACGCAGGTCCGGAGTTAATCTCCGCCTCTAAACTACAACCAGCATCTCATTGGTTCTTGAAAACTCACGTCAGTGCGACGCGAATGACGAAAATTACAGTCATATTTTCTGACTGAGGAGAGGCGAAATAGCCCGGCCTCCTTTTACGTCCCCCCTTGTATTTTGAAAGGGGGACTGGGACTATGGAGCGAATATGGAACGCCGTTTCGGCCAAAATTATGTACTTGCCAGGTTGTTATATAGTACGAGGCAAGTTGTTATATAGTACGAGGCAAGTTGTTATATAGTACGAGGCAAGTTGTTATATAGTACGAGGCAAGTTGTTATATAGTACGAGGCAAGTTGTTATATAGTACGAGGCAAGTTGTTATATAGTACGAGGCAAGTTGTTATATAGTACGAGGCAAGTTGTTATATAGTACGAGGGAAGTTGTTATATAGTACGAGGCAAGTTGTTATATAGTACGAGGCAAGTTGTTATATACGACGAGGCAAGTTGTTATATAGTACGAGGCAAGTTGTTATATACGACGAGGCAAGTTGTTATATACGACGAGGCAAGTTGTTATATACGACGAGGCAAGTTGTTATATACGACGAGGCAAGTTGTTATATACGACGAGGCAAGTTGTTATATACGACGAGGCAAGTTGTTATACGACGAGGCAAGTTGTTATATACGACGAGGCAAGTTGTTATATAGTACGAGGCAAGTTGTTATATACGTGGACTTAGATTTATTTTTTCGAATAATTGGGAGAGGTGAAGACAGTAATGGCATCACTATATATATGAAAATAGCTACGGTAAGGAAAGAAATGTCATTTCCCTCGTGAGGTTGGAGGGGGCGAAAAAGCCGGTTTTAGGGGACGAGAAGCAGCAGAATATATTGGTGAAATTTCAGGGGTATTGTAGCAATGTAACTCATTTCAGCCATGGAAATAACACAGGTTTACAGGTCCAAAACCACTTTATTAATTACTTAGACTAGTTTTTTTATTCAAAAACTGAGGGTCACGAGTCCTAGGGACTTGTTTATTAATTCTAATTTTTGATAAATATTGAAAGGGGACCAGTTTATTAATTCAAGGTTTTCGTCAAATTTCGACTCCTTTCTCATTGCAAGGAGTCTTAATCTTATTTCCTAATTATCTCTACTCCTAGTCGTAGTGTCAGCCTCAGGTTAGTAGTAATCAGTACAGCGTTGCCAGACGTACGATAATTATAGTACAATGCGATAATTTTAAGAGTTTTTTCGAAGCTTACGATAATTATGACGCTGTACTAGTACGCTAAATTCGGCTTCGGCGTACGATAATTGTACCATAATTTAGTGGGAAATCTAACTAATCTGGGCACAAAAGGCTCGCTAGAGGAAGAAAAATGTGAAATAGGATGAAATTATTCATGTTTTAAGTCCGAAGGCAGGATGAGAGAAACAGTTTGGAGACGTTATTTGTCCATCTCCTTCTGGAATCAGGACCCTTGTAAGTTGTACTGATTTTAGTATAAATACAAGGTCAATCAGAACACAGCTATGTTGGAGGCGCTCGGAGCGTACGATAATTTTGGTTGAAAATCGATAATCTTTTGGCTTGCGTACGATAATGTAGTCAAAGATGGCTAAATAAAATTGTTAAAAATGATTTAGGACCATGTAATTTTATATTTATAAATAATTTTAAAGTGGGACCAGTAGTAAAATAAATCGCACAGGGGTAAATGGTCTTAGGGACCAGTTTGAATATTGTTGATGTCGGGGTCACTGGTCCCGAGGACTAGTTGAAAAAAAACCTTATTTCCATGGTTGACTCATTTACACTCAAGTAAACAATTATCTGCAAAGAGAAACTTGCGTTCTGCAGTTTATCAGTTTTTGTAAAAATTCCAGACCACTAAAACTTACTGTCGCCGCTCGCGTTGTACAGTTTTTCTAATTATGTGCAAATGTCCGACCCCTTGAATATAGCGTGGGTATTATCAAAAACCTCGACTTACTCAAAGTTATTTACTCCTGAAGGGAAACAAAACTTTCTCAAAGTTTTTTACTCCTGAAAGGAAACTAAACTCAAAATAATTTTTTCCTGAAGAGAAATTAAACCTACTCAAGTTATTTCCCCATAAACGTATATGTTGTTCAGGACATGTACAAAATATATTTTAAAAAAAAAATAGCGAAGTTAAAGCATTTGGTCTTAGGAATAAGCAAGTTCCAGCAACGAAAGAGATAGCCCGCGTATATTTTTTTTTATTTGGTGTACTCCATCAGCTAGTAAATTTTATTTACTGTCAGGCCCATATAAAATCATAGTAAAAGCGAGGGGGGAAGGGTTGTAGGCCTACTAAATTGACTGAATTCCGAGAAACTATGAAACAGCGTTCGCTTGGTTTGGTTCATTTGAATTTTGAAGGGAGGAACGGCGAAGTAGTCTAGATATTTTGGGCATTAGTTGCAAAATACATAAAGTTATGACTAATAATTTTCTATTAAAACAATTTGAAGTTCAATGATTCATAGCTAACTTTGACTTTTTGTTTTTGCCGATTTTCGGAAAATTGACCGGAAAATTTCCACGTTTAATTTTTCCGGAAAATTAACAACCCTAAAGCACACCAACTTACATATTTTCACGCTTATAATATTAGTAGGATTGAAGGTAAACCACTTCCACAAATCCAAAAATATATACATACAACATGCAGGTAAAGAAATCGTTGTTATTTTGACCTTTAATGGAATTTTATGAATAAATATCGAGACGTGGTTCAGTGGTATCGTTTTGAGATCTGCATGTCCGTGGTTTGATTCCCTAAACTCCAAAAAAAAATTTGGGGTTTTTCAAATTATATATATGTAGCGTGTTTGAGGGTAATGATAATGTGAAAAAAATAATTGTATTTATTTATATTTATTGGTATATTGAAGGAAAACCTTTTGCTCAAGTCAAAGGTAATATATAAGGAGTAAAAAGTCTTTATAAATGATCACATTTAATACAAAAAAGAAAATTAATAATTGGACGTCGCCTCTTGGTGTAGCCTTACAATTGCGAGCCATAGGTGCCGGGTTTGATTACCTGTAACTTACATTTTTTTGTATAATTATAAACATGCTTAAGTGGGGACAAAACGATAAACCGACTAGCAATAATTTGTTGGTTTCCAGTTTCTAATAGGCAAGGTTAGCTTAGGTTAATTATAAACAAGTATTTACCGATGTGGAACAGTTTCCAATGTCGGAGAGGTAATATTTTAGTTTTCCGAACTTTTTGCATGGCTATCAAGATTTTCTATCATGACAAGTGACCCAAGGGTGGGGCCAAATAGTACCCACATCGTGTACAGTACTTAATTACGCCCTCCCCTCGACGGGCTCCTTTAACTGTCCTAGTGTGATTACCCGTAACCCACAATATCGGTTAACTCTGACTACATTCCAATGCACCTAGCCATTTCTTCGTTTAACTCTGAAATAATCATTTCTTCGCTTAACTCTGACCACATTCCAAGTCTCGAAAAAAATTTAACACGGCACCTCCAACCCCCAGGCCAACCCCCACCCCTTGCATCCCAAGTCCAACTAAGACCGTCATCGTATACTACGATGTGGCTAATAAAAAATGTAGGCGGTCGTGCCTTATTGTGTTCTTTAAAACTTCCGTGGCGTGTGTAACCAGAGAGAATTAAGACAGGGAGTGGAAGGCTGTGCTATCGAGATTTTAGCTACTCTTAAAGCAAGTAGGCGTAACAGGCCAGGCTAGTTTCCGGTCTAGAGCTAGCTTCCAGTAACACTAATAGCGATTTCCACTGACTGCTCGCGGAGCGCTCCCATGGAGCCATATAAATGGGAGAAGTAGCTCTCGGCTTCGTTAAAGACTGTTTTTGCTAAATCAGGGTCTCCTATATTTATTGCTCCATGGGAGCGCTCCGAGAGCAGTCAGTGGAATTCGCTATAAACCGAAAACCGCCCTGGCCTGATCACGTGGTTTTTATAGCGACATTTCTGGCTCTAGCTTCCACTCCCTGTTTCAATTCTCTCTGGTGTCACGTGTATCAATATTCTTCGAACCCTCGAAGCCCCTTCAAAAAACGTTTTCCCGTGAACTATCGGAAAATCACCTCCTTTGGTTCCAGCGTTCGGAAGAAACGGTCTACTGTAGGAAACGTGTAAAATCATTAGGTTTACACACAGACCCCTTTGCCTCTCAGGTTAACCGAAAAGTATTGTGCCGTGTATATCCTCGGTATGAGTGGTACGCCTAGCGCAGCGAGAGACGCTATTCAAAATCTTATTATTAATCCACAATTCATGAATCTTTTGTCTTCAATCGTAAGCCCGGATAATAATACTAACGTAACAAGCGAGATTAGGGATCAAGGTCGTAGCTTTGGAACATTGGATAGGGAAGTTAGTAGTATGTTTCGGTCCCGAACGCTAAGAAATGTCCCGCGAATTGCTTCAAATTTGGATCAATCTCCTACAAGAAACACTCAGTTTAATTTTACGGGTGGTTCCAGCATCAGACGTCGTCGATCAAGATCAAGAAGCCAAAGGTAAGATTGATTTTTATGTAACAAAGTGCCATTTACGTAGTGTCTATAGAGTGATATCAGAAGTAAGGGCCCAAGGGGTCTTCCCGGCTGATCGCGTTTTTGTAAAGGGGAGTACTATTTAGCACCAGTAGGGATGAAGCTGAGCTAAAAGATAGAAGGGACGTTGTGGAACGTGTTACCGAAATTACTCTATTTCTGCCCGAAAAACAGGCGAAAATAGACCTATCCATATATTCCGTAGGTTAAACCGCATTGAAGGCATGAAATATTGTAAACGGGTTTTAATAGATGGCCCTATAGGCCCAGACTCTTACCTTTCAAGGAAAAGTGATTTGAACTTCATCTAGAGACCCTACCTATCGGCAGTTATAATTTCCCTTAATGGACGGCACGTCCCTACGCGTCATGTTACTCTTTATGGAAATTCTGAATCAGTCTATAGCAGTAACGTCACTGACGACATACCGAAAAACTGGTCTTCGTACAAATCGGGTGGTCTAACTGGTACGGTCTATTTTGACAAGACAAATTTCAAGGCCAAAAAAAACCGGCCTACTTAAAGGGATAGTGAAGCAGGCAAACAAGTTATTTTTAATCGATTAAGGCTGTTAAAATATCCCTAAAAACATTATAACCCACGAAATCGTTTTCGTTAATTTATAATTAATTATCGAAGTTGTTATTTGAGCTCGCGGTTTTTAAACAAAATTTCGATATGAAGAATTGAAATGTCCGTGACCAATCGGGGAAAAGGATTGCACGTGAAAACAGATTGGACGCTCTATAGTGTTACAGTTACTGTATGGAGGATCCCCTTAAGATAGTAGCTCGAGGGGCCATTGTCAAGAGAGTTCAAAAACCCAGCGAGAAGTTCGCCCTGTACACCTGTTTCTCTCCGTATCCGAATAATACGGTGTTTACTTGAAAATGGACGGTGTGGAAAAATACCAGGGGACGAGAGGGGTTTTTGTTATGAAAAACAGGGGAGGACGAAAGGCGTGGGAGAGGGTAGATTTGAGTTTGGGGACAAGAGAGAGGTCAGAGTTTTTGCGCGCGAGGTTAGCGAGAGTTGAGATAAATTGTGTGCGTTTTACCTGGATTTATTTGTTTATTTGTTTTGGACAACCTTTAATTCTCAAAAAGTGTAATTATTCCTATAAACGCCTATCCCTCTAACAATTGTGAGTGGAATTTTGTCAGGGAGGGAAAGAACATCAAACGTCATTTTATACCTCTACTGGGGGGAGCGTTTGCAGGCGAGATACTGAAATTCCCGCGTTAGGGGGGGTGACACCGAAGTAAGAGATATGAGCCTATGACGTTGGAAGGACAGGTTCTTCCACTCCCTATGGAGTAATTTCAGTACCCTGCTTTTGACTGTATTAGGCCTATGGAAAGATAACATGGGATACTGCTATATAGGATAGGCCAAAACAAAGTTTTAAAAGATTCAATTCACGCGCTAAACAAAAAATAATAATTGTTTAGCGCGTGATTTGAACCTTTTCAAACTTCTTTTGCTGACATTTCAATTCTTCATATCGAAATTTTGTTTAAAAACCGCGAGCTCAAATAACAACTTTGATAATTAATTATAAATTAACGAAAACGATTTGGTGAGTTATGTTAATGGTTTTATGGATATTTTAACAGCCTTAATCGATTAAAAATAACTTGTTGGCCTGCTTCACTATCCCTTTAAGGCTAACAGGGACTTGGCAATGATCCCTAAACTTCCCTAAAATATTTAATGCCTTAAAACATCAAGAACCAACTGTAAAAATACGTATGGCGGAGCAATTTTTCGAGCATTTTTATTTTTACATCAATTTTTCATTTCGTATGTAATTCGGTTAAAAGAATAGTAGCAGTTCAATTCTTAATTAAATAATGGATTGAAACCATTATTTTCGGAAAAAGTATTAAAAAACTAGAGCTATGTTTTGAAAAATATTTATTTAAAAATTGACTGTTTAAAAAATTAGTTGGACAAAAACTTATACTTATGACGTCACAATAATATTGTTGTGGTTCAGGAGATCACGTTTGTCTTTGAATTTTAGCGTTCAGAACTCTGACACAGTCATTCCCCCTATGCTAATAATCACTTTCGCTAAGCCTAATACACGCTCTGGAGGAGCCTCGCGAGCTTCGAATGAATTGAAATGCGCGCCAAATAAGACAGAACCTTTATGACATTCCATCCATCGTGCCAGTCACAACGCGGGATTTTTAAGTTTTTTATTTTTGTTTTGAAATATTTACGATTTTCAAACAAAAATGATTTACTAGGCTGAGTAAGGTGATTTTAAACTATTAATATCTATCAAAATCTTGTATTATTCGAAATTAACTGCTACTTATCCTTTAAGGATTAGGTGTAATATTTAAAACCCCAACAATGCGAAAATGATTACCCAATTTGTAATCGACGTACAGATAATCTGAGAGTGATTAGTCCCTCGGTGTAAAGGGAGAATGACGGTGTTTCCAACGATGTTTTGCACTCTTTTTCATGCCCCTACTGAGACCAGTACACTACTAGTGCGGTAGAAAGTATTTATGGTTTATTTCTTATATTAATAACAGGTCCAAATCTGCACCAGAATCGTATCCCACTTTCACCATGAATGTGACATTAATACCGAAAAGAAAATGCAACACCGTTCCAAGGGGTGGATTTAAAACCAATTTGTATAAGCGCGGTTGTGTTGTATCCGCCGTCGAATTCCGTAAAGACTGGGATTCAGAAAGGCTTCACGAGGAAGTGATCAAACTATTCCCCGGAAAATTAGAATCAAAAGACGAGTAAGTAAATTCACTTACGGTTTAGTATTTATAATTCATAAACCATTTAAGGCCCCATAGCTTTGAGTCCATATGTATAATGGACACTTTGGTAAATTATAACTTCTCATTGCAGAATTGAATTACTTCGGCCTTCAGCATCTTCGTTAGTTAAACCTAACATTTCCCCGGGATCAACTCTGAATGGCGACATGGTACATAGATGCTGGGGAAAATCAACTTTGTATGTTCGTCCTAAAATCAGCATTAAGTTGTTAGAAAGCGATGGAAGTGATTCATTTTCCGAGAATAATGGAAATTCAGACGATGAATTACCAGAGATACCATTATTAGGTAAGAATAAAAGCGGAAATTTCAATTCAAAGGGGGATTTTGGAGGGTTGTTTACCCATTGCATACCCTCCCCGCTGACCAATCAGCCTTTTTTACCAAATCACATAGAAACGACGTGGTACTAGTTTGACCAAGCGCTGTTGTTGTATTTTTCCTTCGCCTCGTTTTTAATCGTGGGGTCGGACATTTGAGCGAACCGGAAATTATTAGAGCGGTCGGACATTTATGTTTTTAAAGAAACCGTAATTTCTTGCTGCTCTCGTCTGAAGAGACCATAATTCTGTAACCATATGCGTACGATGTTGTTTATTGTGGGCGTACCCATCTGTTTTTCAAAAATCTGCCTTAGAATTGCTTAAGTTAACGACGGTAATAGTTAGTGTAGGACGCTGTCGATTAGCATAAGGGCTAGCCACTGCTGTATTGTAAAAAGGCCCACATGTAAACAAGCCAAAGGCTTAGTGTGGATATCCCTTCCTTAGATAAAGCTTAGATATTACTTGAGCAATAGTCATAGGATGATATTATTAATAAAGATGAATTTTTTCGTATCCTAAACCTAGGTGTTAGTGAAACTGTTGCTACAAGGGACTTAACGACGCCCGTTTCAAGCGACTTAACGACGCCCATTTCAAGCGACTTAACGACGCCCGTTTCAAGCGACTTAACGACGCCCGTTTCAAGCGACTTAACGACGCCCGTTTCAAGCGACTTAACGACGCCCGTTTCAAGCGATTTAACGACGCCCGTTTCAAGCGACTTAACGACGCCCGTTTCAAGCGATTTAACGACGCCCGTTTCAAGCGATTTAACGACGCCCGTTTCAAGCGACTTAACGACGAATTTCACAAGTACTGGATCATTTGACAAAAATGAGGCTTTTGAAGACTCGCCGATAGCGTTAAGAGATATTCTTTCGGGTTTAAATTCAAAGATATCACATTTAAAAATCAATGATATCAATGTAAATAGAACCAATGTTCTTGATGGAGCTCTTAGAGCATTTCAAAGGAAGTCATTTGATCCATCTGGTCGGATTAACGTAGTTTTCACTGATACTAGTGGCCTAGGAGAGGGTGCGGCCGACATTGGCGGACCTTCGCGAGAATTTTTCAGATTATTAATGAACGAAGTTATGACGTCGTACGTGTTTGAAGGTCCTCCAAAATTTAAGACTTTGAATATGCATGCTGGGGCAGTCTCGAACAACATGTACTACTTCGCTGGATTTGCGATCGCTCTATCAATTGTTCATGGTGGACCAGGTCCTCAATGTCTGGCACCTTGGATTTTTGAGAGTTTGTTCAATGAGCCGGCTACTGTAAATGTCGAACCATGTAACATTGTAGACGAAAGTCTAAGAGAAAGGGTCCTTGCTATAAAAAATGCAGAAAGCGTGGATGATCTTTTACAAGTTTTAGAAGGGTTAAGTGATATCAGATTTCTGACTGGGTGCGAGAGACCTATACTTAACATGACGGAGCAGGATGCGCAACTGAAAGACATAACTCACTATCTAGTTCTCGGTCGCCACGTAGGGAATCTAAACAAATTTAAAGAAGGGTTATCTACATTAGGAGTTTTGGAGGCCCTTAAAAATTTCCCCGAGTCCTTTAGATGTATCATGACACATGATGAAACTGTCGAAATAACTAGAGCAAAGTTAAACTCAATGTTTAAAATTCAGTTTTCTGAATGTGGGGGTAATCGTTTTGCTTTAGAAAATAAAGCCGTTGGATATTGGCGTGATTATCTGATTGACGTAGAAGACGGGGAGGCTGGTGTATCACTGGCAGATATATTAATTTTCACTACCGGGGCGGAGAGCGAGCCTCCACTTGGTTTTCCCACAGAACCAACTTTGGAGTTTTTACACGAAATTATCGAAAGTGTCGGTACTGCAAGCAAGTTCCCTATGGCTAATACATGTGCAACGATAATGAAATTGCCTATAGTACACCAAAACTATTTAGATTTCAAAACTGCTATGGATGAGGGTATTCTTTGTAGCCCCGTGTTTGGCTTGGTTTAGATTATTAACAAATCTTTGTGGTTGTTTATGAAGGAAAAGGGGTGGTGGATTATTTAGGTCGAAAATCATCGTCAGTAGGCATGGCTAAAGATTTAAATTTTTGGTTTTCAATTTTGAGTACTTTGGTAAAGGGAAAGAAAAAATTTACTTTTAAAACAATGAACATATTTCAAGATTAATACCTCATTGCCATCAAAAATTG
The DNA here is from genome assembly GCA_019434445.1 of Phalangium opilio. NCBI lineage: Eukaryota > Metazoa > Arthropoda > Arachnida > Opiliones > Phalangiidae > Phalangium > Phalangium opilio. The sequence continues at coordinate 137,718 of JAEQBA010002626.1, forward strand.
TTCTTAAAATTTTGTATTTTTTGTGTAACGGTTCGGGGAGTCTCTTTTTGGTATAAAATTTGCATTAAGGAATTGTAATGATCATTCATTTTTTAATAAAATTAGATTTGGATAAATTATACCACAATTAACATAATCCCATATAAGTATGCCTATTTTTTAGCCACATCGTAGTATACAATGAGGCTCTGTTGGGATGGAAGTGGGGGTGGTGCTTGCCGTGGGCACGTTTCTTCGAATATAGGAATATGGTCAGAGTTAAGCGAAGAAATGGTTATTTCAGAGTAAAACGAAGAAATGGTTATTTCAAAGTTAAATGAAGAAATGGTTAGGTGCATTGGAATGAAGTCAGAGTTAACCGATCTTGTGGGCTACGGGTAATCAAATTAGCACTCTTAAGGGTAGCGTGTCAAGAGGACGGCGTATTTAAGTACTGTGTACGATGTGGCTACTATTTGGCCCCGCCCTTGGGCCACTTGTTAATGCTAATCTGTTTTGGATGCCTATTTTCACCATGAACTAAAGATAATTGCTCTGGTTTGACAGGCAACGGAAACTGTAATCCTTGTTTATTTCGTCGTCACGTCTAAGCCTTGGAAAAAAATGAAATTTTCATGTAGTTCCAGTGACGTGCTCGACCGGAACATCCGGAAGTCACAGACATCACTGAGGGGCTCTGCACGGGTTCATGAAACCCTTGTACCAAATATATCTTTTTAGTTTCACATGGAATATGTATTCGGTGAAACATTTATATTAACTAGTACGATGAATGGTGTGTGATCCCCTAAACATGAGATTAATATGACGTTTAACAATATCCCTCTAACTTAGTCTCAATTGCTAGTCTCAATACACCCTTTTGACGAAAATAAAGGGGAAAAGCAGGGGTAAAATCCCAAATTCCACTTTGCTTTTTCGTGCATGCGCTGTGGTAATTTGGAGCTGCGCTTGCGCATTGACGACTTTGGAGCATCACCCTTTTTTCTCGTCGAAAGGGTCTATTGCTTGTCTCGCCAAGGGGCCAATCACTCAGCGTAATCGGTGTACACGCTTGTACTTTTGACTGTACTAAAGAGAATACGCATGATCTTTAAAGGTTCTGCCTTTGGCAGTGCTAAAATGGTTACGCGTATTCCGTGATTAGCTCCTCGAGTCTTGCGTGGACTTAAACTGCATTTCAGACGTCATTCTAAAATTCTATCTTGCTGCGCTATTCTTCTCTGTCTGTCCGATAGCCTCGAGTGCCCATGTAACCCGTTTACGCTCCATAAGTCCGTTCAGTCGGGAACGGGAAAACTGTGGAGGCGTACCGTACCGGTACACAGTGTTAAATCAGGAATTTATTTAAAAATCAAGAAGAAATAGATGTCTAGCACGCGTCATATTTTTATTTTCCAGAAAATAACAACCCAATTTTTGGAATGATGATATATGGCGTTAACTATTTAATATATTTATAAGGTTCAAGTAATGGTTTATCCCATGGTTGCCGTCTTCAGAAAGGGGATCTATTTCCAAGAACAAAGCCTCAAATTCAGGATTAGGTCTATATCTGTTCTCGGGTACAACAACGTTGTTATTTGTATTTATTGGTGGATGAGTAGAAGGCTCGTCAACGCCATACAAATTCGGGTTTGAGATGTATTCTATGTGCTCTTCTTCCCTGCGTATTTCATCTAAACGATTTAAGGACCATAATTGCAATGGTGAATATCCATGCTCCGTTCGAAGAGAATGATTATTCCATTCGTTTTGAAATTGATCACAGGATCTTCTTATCCTCGGCAAAAAAACAAAGTGGAGGCAGAAAATGTGCATTTCATTCGTTTGATGAAGAACCCCTATGTCTTCCATGAATTTAAACAAAGCCCGAAAATATGAAGAAACCACTCTATTGACTTCAGCCCAGAGTCTTTCAATTCGTGTATTATGGACACTTAGTCCAGTTATAAAACTTCCTCTATTTAAGCCTCTTTCTGCAACCATGTATCTCGCAACGTCGACGTTTTCGACCCCCATATCTCCACGTACACGAGACGGTAGGCCATAGTTTCTGCACCCACGAATAAAAAGATCGTATACTGTCGAGGCTCTGTTATTAGTTGCACAATGTACATGAATGACCATCCTACTGAAGCCGTCTATCAATCCATGGAAGACAAATCGCCACGAAATGAGTTTATGATTGCTGTCCATGTGCCTGTATAAGAATAGCATATTCAATTCTCCTATCTCACGCTAGTTAAGGGAGGGCGAAATGTAAAATGAAGAGTATTTTATTTGAATCTACCGCTGAATGAATTCCATTTTACTTATTAAAAAAATCAAAGGAAGTCCTGATTTCTAATGTCACAGAAACTTGACGTAATACGACATAAAACCAATGCACGGCTCGTTATCTCGCGGGTGAAAAGAAAAAATTCCAAATTTAGGCTTAATTGCAATTATGATAAAATTCACACTTCCATGAATCATGCGCATTTTTCCGATGTCTTCCTTCGCTCGAGAGAAGACGCGTCGTGATTGGTTTCACATCGATCGTTGAATTTTTACGTATATTTTTGTGACGTCATTGAAACAACCGCCATTTTTGGTTCGAAAATGGCGTTATTTCCGTTTCACCGTCCCTATAATGATGTCTAAATTTTTTGAAGCAAAATATAACAATAAAAACAGACTAACTCGGTCTAAAGCCGTGTTAGCTACTCAAAAATTCCAGGCATAGCAAAAATGACTTGGAGCAACCTTTAATAGGTGAATATATAAATTGTTTAGAGGTCTTGATCGGCTTGTTCGAAACTAACCTCAGCGTCTCTGCATTCCTCACGTGCAGACTCAGTCATGACTCGCGACAAAGGTTTTCTAAAGACGGATGCAATCTGAGTACTTTTTCACGCGTTTAATGCGCGTGCGCCAATTTCACGTGCGAAAAATGCGTGAAAGGTCGTCAGGGGTGCGTCTAGTTTCTCAGAAATGACTCAGAATTCTGACTCCGAAATTCCTTCTGAGAAACTAGACGTTCGTTCTGAACGGAAGTAGAACCCGACGATTTCTGAGCTTCTGAGGCGAACAGTCAGAATAGAATCGAGGTTACTTGCCAAGAGAAGTGGCGGCCTTCACGCCGAATTTGATTTAACACGGTATTATGATCAGAAACAGATAAAAGTTATGTTTTAAGAATATAGCAGTGACAATATGAAAGAATATTGAATGGAAAGTAGTAAACTTTCATCATTTGTCACTTATCTATAAAATCTCAACATTAGTTCCTAGTCATGAGTTTCGCTTTTGAGCATTGGCCTAACTACTATTAATTTTCCACGTCATCATTGACGTAGGTTTGAAATTGTACTTAGTGAAAGAAATGCGTCTGTTTGCACTTTTCGAGTTTTTTTGGCTCAGATATTTTCTGGCTCAGATAATTTCTGTCAGTCAGAACTCATTCTGAGAAACTAGACGCACCTCAGTTTACATCCGCCTTATCTCTCTCGTGATGCAAAACATCACGGATGACGCACAGGTACATTATCTCTAGAACCTCCTTCTATTTTATACAATCATCTATTAAAACTTTGTATTTAACTATTTATGTTTTCACTCCGCTCTAACCAACTGAACTACTAAAGTCTTAAGTTACGGTAATCTTCTGGACACGGAGAGGTTATATTTTCGTTTTCGAACTATTTAGGTTTTACGAATATGTATGCGTTTTGTTTACTTAAAAATTATCTGTCGGGTAGCCGTATGTTAATAGAAACAAGATCAAAATTGTATTACTAACCATAAAGCATTTGCACCTTTAACTTTGTATCTTCTTCTGGTTATAGGCGTTCTTCCTCTAAGGGCTCTTCCAACCGGATCCAAAATATTTAGACGCTGCCTAACTCTCCATCGAGGAACGTGACGACAAACACCTTCGCTTCTCAATCCACCAATAACGTATGTTTCACCGACATTATGCGTGTTCCTTAAAATTCGCACAATGCTCTGATCGAGAACTTCATTTGAAATTACTGTAGTGGGTTCAATACCCATATATCTTCTACGCCGAAATAAGGTTCTAATGCTGATTCCTAATACTTCGGAAGTCCTTTGCCATGAAAAATTTAATGTATCTCGGCACCACTCAATTTGTTGTCTCGTAACATCGAAATATGGTCTACCAATTGCTCCAGAACGAACTATCGGACATATGTAAGGGTCCGATACCAGATCTACATTTGAACTCAAAATACCTTGCAAATCTTCCAGCATTTCACATAAACTATTATAGAGTATATTCAGAAGTCCATTTAAAGCGCAACTTAAAGCAGTCTCTTCGTTATTTAGATTTGCAATTATGTAGCTTCTTATAATACAACAGTGACCTTCTAATCGTCTATGATAAAGTTCCAAAGCGTTTAAATCTAGATTGTATCGGCACCTTAGAAGAGACTCACAAAATCCATCAAGCTCACTCAAATATTCCAAAACATCATTACAGTGACAAACGTGAAATAATAGTATTAAGACTATTAACAGAAAAGTCAAAATGCCACTTGCATTCATTTTTCAATAGATACAGTATGAATAAATGTATCGTCGAGGCTGTTATTATCACAAAAACATTTAACATACAATTCCATAAACCAGTGGCCCTTTGAAGTTATAGGGAAAAATGAAAACATCTGCATACCCCCTGACTCCATACATCCTTGGTTTTCCCTAACTTTAAAAAGAGAGACCATCTAGTTAGTCAACAGAAAATGTCAGCACCACGGTCACATAGAATAGAGTAATGTCAGTTCTACGTATGCAAACGTCATACCCTTCTATCTCTTAGCTCAGTATCATCCCCCTACCAGGCGCGTACAGTATCCACTCTTACAAAAGCGCGCCTAGAGGGAGAGATACACTGTCTACTCCCCTCTCTACCGACACTACTCTATAAGTACACCCTTTCGAACTGGGGTAGTTTCCAACCCCTCGAACACACTTCAATCAAAAATAAAACTGGTTCTTATACCCATGCGGTACAAAGTGGCTAAAAGAGGAGTATACATAGCTTTGACATTTCATTCATTATCGTAGCGCTTTTTATTATGAAGCTGCCATTACTTTCTTAACTTTTCACAAATTTTCCACGAAATAAACTCTTAAAGGAAAAAAGGTTTTACATGGAGTGGTAAAGAGGAAGGCTATACGCAGCAGTATAAATTACCCATCATGCTTTAATTTAAGTACTATAAACCCCAAGGAGTGGCAGGTCCCCCGCTCTACAAGCGCAAATAATGATGTTGCTCCAAAATTGGTACATGAGAGCTTCCGGCCCGTTTAATTTTGCTTAGCGGAAGTCGCCCTGTACCAGGAAAAAAGGGGCAACAAGTTGAGGCATTCCTTCCACTCCTTGGGGTTTATAGTCTCTATGGTAAAACTAAGTTCAACAGAAAACCAGTCAATGGAAGGGGGCGGTACAATAGAGAGTTTAAGCATCCCCTAAACGCGTACGTGTAGCTACCTTCCACAGTGCATTAGACCAATGCATTGTCAAAGGTGGCTACACGTACGCGTATAGGGGATGCTTAAACTCTCTAATACCCCTGAAATTTCACCAATATATACTGCTGCTTCTCGTCCCCTCGTTTTTCGCCCCCTCCCAGCTCACGAGGGAAATGACATTTCTTTCCTTACCGTAGCTATTTTCATATATATAGTGATGCCATTACTGTCTTCACCTCTCCCAATTATTCGAAAAAATAAATCTAAGTCCACGTATATAACAACTTGCCTCGTACTATATAACAATTTGCCTCGTACTATATAACAACTTGCCTCGTACTATATAACAACTTGCCTCGTCGTATATAACAACTTGCCTCGTACTATATAACAACTTGCCTCGTACTATATAACAACTTGCCTCGTACTATATAACAACTTGCCTCGTACTATATAACAACTTGCCTCGTACTATATAACAACTTGCCTCGTACTATATAACAACTTGCCTCGTACTATATAACAACTTGCCTCGTACTATATAACAACTTGCCTCGTACTATATAACAACTTGCCTCGTACTATATAACAACTTGCCTCGTACTATATAACAACTTGCCTCGTCCGTATACTATATAACAACTTGCCTCGTACTATATAACAACTTGCCTCGTACTATATAACAACTTGCCTCGTACTATATAACAACCTGGCAAGTACATAATTTTGGCCGAAACGGCGTTCCATAAGCGAATACTTAGGCACCTTATAGCTTCTCCCTAGTAAACTAGATATCACTTCTTGGTTTGGGTTATGACGCTGAAAGTTATTAAATTGATTAATTCGGACTACAGGGGGGAATGTAATAAACAACATCTGTTTATAGTCATAGTGTCAATATGATAAATTAAATTATGCTTATTTTGATTTTACTTTTAAACCATCAATATCTTGTCATTGCAATTGCTGAAAAATTCAGTATTTTAACGCATCATATCTTGCGACAATTTCCAAATCGTATATAGTACACTCTAGTAAATTTGTAATGTAATCTGAACTAGTTGTTATATCCCCTTCTAAATTTCAAACTAGTGCTGACATTTTGAGCCTCCAAGATCTAAATTCTGAAGATTACAAGCTTATTGTCATCAAAATTCGATGTCACAAACATTTAAGTATGTTATATGCTATCCGAAGTAAGGTTTGAATGCAAGCAGAAACTTGGTAATTTGAAAAAATACAGTTTCAATGTAGCATGCATTCTAGGAAACGAAAAAGATTTTACGTTATATTAGCATGGAAATTCAATGATTCTGTATGGGAATAGGATGACTTCTAAGACTGCAGCAACGATAAGTTTCAAAGGAAAGGAGATATGGTAATATTCTCAAACCAAGTATGCAATTACAAAAGTGCCAGTAATTTCTCTGACATCTCATAGACTTAAACTATGGTTACTTTTAAATTCCGCTGCATTTCGTTTATGAAACGACCAGGGGTTCATTTCAAAAGTAATTTGCAGGATTGGGAAACATGTTGCGGAACTTTAAACTGTACAGAGATGAAAGTAGTCTGGAAATTTCTCTTCAACCGAAAAGTGTATAGAAGTAGGCCAACGGCGTAGTAATTACGATTGGGGACAAGGGGTGAACCACTCGTGAAATCAAATGTACTTTCAAAGTCACAAATGAATTTTTAAGAAATCCTGGACCCTTAATCATCTGTCTAAGTATAATGAAATCCCTTAAAAATGTCTTGACGAACCTTTGAAATCCCGAAGAAGTCCCTTTGAAATCCCCAAGAAGTTCCTTTAAAATCCCCATGAAGTTCCTTTGAAATCTTTATAAATCTGAAATCTAGTGTAGAAATATTAATCCATGTGGTTTTCCCCTCGATTGGTGACTACATATAGATGTAAATTCAGGCGGGAAAATAGAACTCAAAACTGCACTGGATGGAACGCACCCAAGTGCCCTGGAGCAGACGAGAGTAAAGACTCTTATAGGGAAGAGTTCGTGCCATAATTACCCATCGTGGATTATATACGGGCAACCTAATCTGACTTTAATTGACAAATATTCGAAAAGCCACCACGCGCACAGACTGCAGCTTTTACGGGCAGGGAGTCGAGGATCTAGCTTTGGAAAGAGCTGGTTCACGACGAATTAAGTTCACATCAGTAATGTATATACTCAATCCTAGCTGTTCGCGTCGATAAGATTCACCGAATATTAAATGGAAAAATAGGAAAGGTTTCAGTGGGTCATGGAACCTGAACTGGGTGCCAAAATGACGTAACTTCCGGGTCTACTCTTAGAGGATGGTTTTTCTTTAAATGAATGCTAAAAGAATGAGTGGAACATTCCACAGGTGGAATGTTTTGGTCTATTCCGTTCGATTTGAGTATACAAATCTCAAGGAACTTACAAAACAAAATTTAAACTTTCACAACATTGTCTTGAGTTCAAGGGTCAACACTGTTGCATAATTTTAACACTATGTATTGCATTTCAGAGGTTTGTTTACCTTCAAAAGTCCTTTGAAAAGACCTTTTTCGAAAGTATTCGTTGATGCAAAGAGATGCCTTCAAAAGCTATGAAAACATATCACGATAAAAATAATTTTCATAAATTCTTCCTAAGAAAGGACGATTTTCATAAAATTTAAAAGAATTTAGCCCACTTATCTATTCAATTAAAATGCGTAATTACACATTTAAAAACATTATGAAAGTAAATTAACATAACGGAACATTACGCAATGCACATTCGACCTTTTAGCTCTTAGACACTGAGAAAGTTCCAACCACTAGCGACTTAAGTTGGTTTAGACGAAATTGAACGTGGCATGGATGCGGTCGCTTATCTGATCCAAAAGCTCAGTTGCTTCACTCCCTCTTTTACCTCTCCATCCCGACGGTTCTCCCTTGCAGATTATCTAGAAAAGTGTCGCGGGCGAGGAACGAAAGTTGGTGTGGTGTCGCCATAAGTTCATAAGATATGTTCCTTCCATAAGTTTGTCACTGGTTACAAACTGGAGCTTGTCATGAAGTGAGGGAGGTAGGTCATAGATTCGAAGTAAAGCGACGCCTGGTGAGGCGCTGTCAAAGGCTAAGTAATGCAGACTAAATAGGAGAAGATGGAAGTCCTGCAAAATTAACCACCGAGTGTAGGACTTCAATTCTCGCTTGTCGTTCTCGGACATGTTCCATAAGTTGGTCACTGGTTACAAACTGGAGCTTGTCATGAAGTGAGGGAGGTAAGCGATACACGCCTGGTGAGACGCTGTCAAAGACAAGCTTAGTACAGACTAAATAGGACCTAGATTGAAGTCCTCCAAACTTATCCACCGAGTGTAGCCAATCAATTCTCGCTTTCGTCGTTCTCGAACTAGTTATCTCGAGCTGTAAGTCTCTACACGAAGTATAGGTTGTTTAATACTTATGGAGCATATCTTATAAACTTATGGTGTCACCGAGCAAGCGGGACCTAGATTTTAAACTGGTCGGACGATTCCCAATGATAGGGCTATTACCAGTTAAAAGAGATTCCTTTTCCAGGAATATTATACTAACGAGGTAAATCTCGCTAGCTCGATTGCAATTGGGTTGGAACGGAGTCGATTTCGGATTTCCCCCACAAACTATAGTATCACCGCAGGCACGGACGGACTTGGGGTTCTAGAGTCGTGTGTTGGAGATAGGAAATATGAATCGAAAATTTTGCTAATTTTCACATACTTTCTAGGGTTTTAGGAGCCTACTAGAGGAATTTTGCTAAAGTTAATTCTACATATGATGCTGGGTAAATGGTGTCTGCATTGAGGATTACGGTTTTTTTTCTCTAAACTGGGGGAATTAAGTGGGTAATTGTGACGGTAAATTTATTGCTTGATCAATGTTTGCCGCGCAGACAGTTTTTATTTTTATTACGACGCAGGATAAAGTTAGGAAGATTTAATTAAAGTTGTGATGAAAAAAGTATTAATTTATTTTAATAAATTTGCTTTAAAATCTTAGCTATATATTGACAAATTCTAATTTATGAAAAACCACTATTTCCCAGGCTTAAGTAGGCCCGGAGCCTCCGAGATATCTAGGCCCATGCATGTCGATTTTTACGTGGGGAAATATCCAGTTTCATATTGTGTACGAGGTGGCGCTTTAATGACCGTTGCGACCGGGGTCTTCCATAAATTATCGATGACATTTTAGGGGCCATTTATAAAACTTTTATGAAAGAGAAAGGTTTCACCTTTAAATTAACGTAATTTTTTAGGGGCTATTCACTTTTTATTGAATCTATAGGTTAGATTGTATGGACAAAAAAGTAATTATGAGATTTTAACATCGTTGTTTTTTAGTAAAACAAATCTTCTTGAAGTTCCTAATTCACAGTTTTCATATACCATTAGAGGATTTTTTACCCCTTCAAAACCTTTAATTTTTTTAACCTTAACATTTTTATCCTTTACTTCTTTGGAATGATTGTTTAATAAAGGTCTTCGGAAATTTTCAAAAACATTTTTTAACTATCCGCGACCTCGGCTTCACCGCTCTACGTCTATACCTTGCCCTAATATTGTAGCAGTCGACGGGGTCATGAGGCTGAACTTGTTTATTTTACGGTGCTGAAAGCGCAACCAAGCGGGAAAACACGGCGAACTAAATTAGTCAAAAAAATATTCTCGCTTCGCTAGATGCATGGGCCTAGATATCTCGGAGGCTCCGGTAGGCCACTTATTTAATGCCGACTTTAGTTCAGTTCAGAACTTGAAGTTTTTATTAATATTTTATTAAAGTTATGATTAAAAAAGTATTAATTTATATTAATAAATTTGTTTTAATATCTTAGCTACGTATCGACAAATTCTAATTTATGAAAAACTGCTATTTCCCAGGCTCGAGTAAGCGACTTATTTAATAACGACTGTAGTTCAGTTCAGTTCAGAACTTAAAACTTCCTTACTAATAAAATTAAACTAAAATCTGCCAATGACCCTTTTCCCGAAATTGAACCTAAGCTATAATTCAAAGATTTTGAATCATTCTCGAAAAACACGATTAAAAAATAGCAAAAATTCTAAAATAAAATTACACCACTTAAAATTAAAATACCCAATAAAAAAGCATGAATTTTTTACTCATTCATAGTTTCAAATAAAAAAAAAATATTGCAGCTGGTGCTATATTATTTTAACATCTCAATATAATAGTGGTCCGAGTGAATAGATTCAAATTCATTGCTTTATTCCCGTAGAACTATTCATGAATAATAACAAGCACCCTTATATCGTATACCTCCTTTATCTTTAGCCCTTCGTTTTGATAACTTTATATACACTTTCCCGTATCGCTTAAACTATAAAGCTCAAAAAAAGGGCCGCTTAACAAATTTTAGGAATACAGCTAGGGCTTTATAATAAAACCCGTGTACCTTCTGTCTATACCCTATTAGACCTTGTTGTTCCTGAAAGTTTTTATATGCAAATAAGGAGTCTGATAAAAATTTTACTTCGGCCCAGATTAAAAAAAGTATATATAGGTACAAACATCTGGCGATCCTGAATTCAAAATCTAAAGAGGATTTATCCTCAACCTGGAGTGGAAGGTGGTTTTGCAAAGAACAAATATACTGAAAAAAGGAAATCCAATGATAAACCCTCATTGTTTTGATTCCTTCACTAGTATTACTACAAGCTTGTTTATTGATGTAAGACAGCAGGTTGTTTTTGTATTATTTTTTTTCTTTTAAAGTAAAAACATTCTTATCTTATTGAGGATGTTCTTCAGAAAGGTATAATCTCTGAAATGTAAACCCAATTTTCTTCTTTTTTTAGTAACGATTTAGGATTCAAATAAAAACCTTTAAACCTTGGGAAAAACCTCTTTTCTATTTGTTTGGATTTCGTCTGATTTAGTTGGAATTTTAAGACAACTGTTTTTCCTTAAATTGTTTATAACTACAGTCATAACCGTAAACTAAAAAACTATTGGTCTGCCGTCTTCGTTCAAATGTTTCAATTCCAAACAGAAATTGAAACATGCATGGTCTATTCTATTTTTCATACGATGGTCGAGTTGGGTTATGGGTAGAGAAAGAAATCACAGTAGGTCATGTTTCCTGTTTTGGGCAATTGCAGAAAATACATATCCAACTCACTGGGGCACCAAGAACCAGCTCCAGTTGGACCCCAAGGGTAACCAACTCGCACTGCCTCTAGCGGTGCTTCTTGGCAAGAGGGAGAATACCCAAAATGGTGGCCTGGCTCCTGTGTTTTGGGTTCTCTGAATGTTATTTCCGAAATGGTCTATCGGCCACCACGAGATGTCCCTCTTCCCGTTTATAAAGGATGTGGTCGTAAAATAACCAATCGACGCATATTTAAGAAGAATATACACTTATGCTAGGCCTACATTTAATGTACTTTCATCTTTTTCTTTTTCACCTTGAACGCTACTATTTTATCTAGAAAAATATATGTAAGAATGGATGACAAGTATCTATCGGGATAGGTGAGGAAATAGTTCATGCTTGGTTTGTCGAGGAATTCCGTCGACAAGCGGAACTAATCGCGGCAGACTCGACCGTGGCACCGTTGCCCACCAATTTATCACTGAGGGAACCTTTTAAGGAACTACTATAGAGGGTCCAAGCACGCTCCTTCGGGTATCTTCCCTTTTTCTCGCATTCTTTTTCCTCTGAACATGTCACGCGATGAAAGTCCGTCCGTGGACAGGGTGTTAGACCACCTGTCCGAACACTTCCTCTTAATAAATGACCTAGACGACAATGACCGCTGACTATCAGTGGTCAAGCTTCACCACCAGAACGCGCTAGGTTCAGCTTGTCTAGTTTTGAAGAATGTAAGATTTATTGTATAGTATGTACGAAAAGGGATGTGGATGAGCTAGCTCGAGAAAGACGCGAGAATTGACTACACTCGCTTTTGCGGTCCACCTTCCTATTTAGTCTGTACTAAGCCTTTGGTGCAGCGCCTCACCAGGCGTCACTTTACCAGAAGCTATGTCCTACTTCAATCACTTCATGACAAGCTCCAGTTTGTAACCAATGACAAACATATGAAACCGTATCCACGGTTCGTTTCAACTACATCAGTTGAATTCCGGAATTATCGTCGTAGTTCTTTAACATTGGGTTAAAAAAATGGATGCTAACCCAGCACCAAAAGCCATGAAAATTATCTACTGACTAGTCAACCAGTGTACAGTGGAGGAAACGGCGGAGGTAAACGTTCCAAATTACTCTTAATATTAGAGACAGTATCGTTTTGCACATGCGCGGTTTTATTTCTTTTCATTTTTGCAATTAAGGAAAATGAGTTTCGCTTCATCGTTTATTATCTACACTAACAAAGTAAGGAATGCCTATCCCTCGTCCCCTCACTCTCATCCACGTGAAGCGCAAACAGGAGGGTGGGCGTTCGCCAACCCTAAAATAGAGGGTGATTGAGTTGCTGGGCAGGAGGCTATCGGCGCGCTTAAGCCTTAGGGATGGCCGGGTGAAGAAATCCCAAGCGCCGTTATTCAATATCATTAATGGATCTGCTCTGGCGCCTCTGCCTACGGTTATCCATTTCATATCGCTAAAGTTTATGCGCGGACGCGAATCCCTCATCAACTCACTCGCTTTTTCCCCTCAAAAAGAGAGAGAGAGTTTTCAACGTAGAAAGAAAGGTTGATTGGCTATAGACCTAATTTTTCCAGGAACTCGCGGGATCTCGACTGCAGCCACATAATAGGGCAATTTGGTATGGCAACGCTCCGAAAATTATTTTTCATAATTATGTCACTACAGAATATACTATCGCGGTTCATTACTTAAAGTAAAATACTAGAAAGGTACGCATACCTGGTTTATGTTTGTCCAGTTTTAACTTGGAATTTGCAAAGGAAAGCGGCACGTAATATTCACGATTAAAATTTAGTTTTATGACATTTATTTATTGTGTATTTTGTATAAGTATAAGTTAATAAGGTATGTTTCACAAGTATGACAGTACCTACATACTTCGTAATGCTAGAGACTTACAGCTCGAGCTAGTCCGAGAACAACAAGCGAGAATTGAAAGTCCTACAATCGGTGTTAATTTCGCAGTCCATCTTACTATTTAGTCTGTATTGAGAATTTGACAGCGCCTCACCAGGCGTCGCTTTACCTCAAACCTATGACCTACGTCACTTCATGACAAGCTCTCACTAACCAGTGACAATCTCATGGAACATATCTTATGAACTTATGGCATAAGGGATATTTACTTCAGAAATTACTTGAACCAAACAACAGTCGCAAGTTACAAATCATTTCAGCCAGAAGACGACACAGTTACGACACCATTAACTATAGGTCAAAGGTTACGAGTACCTTTCCATTTTTGAAATATTTTCAATATTCAAATAACAAACCTAACTTATTAGCCCCATATTTCACATTTTCAGGAATTTAAAACTATCAAATCGAAATTAAACAGTATATGCTCTTTCTTTAATTAAACATTTAGGATATCCCTATAAAATTAGACTTTTAAAACATCCAGCAGTTTGAAAGGCATACCTTTTTAAAATTCAGTGTTTTTAAACGTATGTCCTCAGTTAGCTAGGCCTTGTCAGTATTAAATATTAATCAATATTTGATATTCATGAAGAGCAAGGCGAAGGTTACAAAGTTTCGAAGGTACGTGGGTGGTCAGGGTAAACCTTCTTTCTTTTAAGGCTCATTAACAAATTATCTTTCGAGTAGAAAATTTAAAACAGCGTGATGTGATGCGATGATCGTAACGAAGAAGAAGTGTACATACATACGCTGCATGCAGTCTAGATATTAAATGACTTTATTAAGGCTGCGCTTCGGAAAATCCATAAACAGCTCCCCAGGGTTCAGTTATTTTACTATATTAATTTATTTAATGAACCGGTACTTTGTAAATTAAAGTTCTTGTTCCATAATGAAATTTACGTCAACTAATGAAATTGTTTCAAATTAGTCAAAAAGGGTTTTGGAAATGATATACAATCCGAATCCAGGTCTGATAAAGCCTTGACAAGGGTGAGGAAACTAGGGCTATAGCAAACTCAACAGTATTTCACTGTATCGCTCCTAAAACCGAAGTTTTAACAATGAAAATTGGAGGTGTCAATCTGAAAGGAGTTCTGAAAACATGTTGCATATTTGAAACCCATTCTGAAAATACTTTGCGTATTTGAAACCCATTCTGAAAAACATGTTACATATTTGAAACCCATTCTTAGAACATGTTACATATTTGATACCCTATCTTAAAACATCTTGCATATTTGAAACCCATTATGAGAACATCTTCCATATTTGAAACCCATTCTTAAAACATGTTACATATTTGATACCCATTCTTAAAAACATGTTACACATTTGAAACCCTTTATGAAAACATCTTGTATATTTGAAACCCATTATGAAAACATGTTACATATTTGAAACCCATTCTTAAAAACATGTTACATATTTAAAACTCCTTAAAACATGTTACATTTTTGCATGTTGCATATTTGAAACCCATCCTTAAAAACATGTTACATATTTGAAACCCATCCTTAAAAACATGTTACATATTTGAAACCCATCCTTAAAAACATGTTACATATTTGAAACCCATCCTTAAAAAACATGATACATATTTGATACCCCATCTTAAAACATGTTACATACAAGAAACCCATTCTTAAACTGGCTATCAGACGCTCTAAAACACAATCCTTACCATGTCGCTAATCCAAAAATATGGGTTTTCTCCTATAGTGAATCATACTAACCGAAGGAAAGGTATTTCTAAACTAAGGGCAAACTGTATCGTTCAATAACGGAACGGCTATAGAAAAGGCTGCAGTGTGTAAGCACAATGTAAAGCTTCGCAGTTTTACAGGTGATCGATTAACGTTTAGCTCACGTGTCTACGGCGACCGCAAGCTAGAGGACGAGACACAATTTTCCACTTACCCAATGTCACTCAGGAAGGTCCTTCCTTGCCTCAGGTTGGTTGGGGCTGGGTCCAACTCATGGCCCCGCGAGCGACAGTCCAAAGAGTCCAAGGCAGTAAGAAATAACACACAAAGTCGATATTTCTCTCCGAGACATTCAAAAGACACAGTGTATATTGCAAGCGTCGTGGCTTTTCTCTCTCTCTTGTTTCTTCACATGCTTGAAACCTGGATGAGAGAAAAATTCAAGAAAAATCAGGCTTCTTTCTATAGTTTGGTCTCATTTCTTTGCATTTAAACTCTTTTAACTCTAGAAGGGGAGGTATTTAATGGAAAATACGTGTTAGTCCATGGTCCCTCAAGCCTTTCACCAAGCTCCAAAACTAATCCGAATTCTTTTTAGAGTGAGTTTATTTAATTATCAGTTGAATGTTGAACAAGGACTGAAATAAAACATCTCACAGATTGGAATTTGATTTGGTATAGGCAAGAAGCCATATCTAGTTTACCACTGAGAAGGTATAAGATGCCTAAGTATTCGCGCGCCATAGTCCCAGTCCCCCTTTCAAAATACAAGGGGGGGGGGGCGTAAAAGGAGGCCGGGCTATTTCGCCTCTCCTCAGTCGGAAAATACGTAATTTTCGTCATTGGTGTCGCGCTGACGTGAGTTTTCAAGAACCAATGAGATACTGGTTGTAATTTGGAGGCGGGGATTAACTCCGGACCTACGTTTGGACTGGAGATAAAACTGGAAATATGGCAAATTTACACCTGCTCCCTAGTAAACTAGATATCGCTACTTGGTATAGCTAAATTTTTACAATTTTGAACGAATTTTGTGATTATTATATTTCAAAATATTTTCATCATGTTGCGGCTAGAAAGAGTCAACTTGACCCCCTTTGAACCTTACCTAACCCACCTAAACGAATCTAATACGCCATGAATAACATGGGGGACATATTGCAGTCCTATCTCAACGACAATAATACCTGTATCTCCCATTTTAGCTGCTATTGAACGCATCTTACTGTTTTAAACACACCTGCACCGTCTCGAGCAATATTACCTGGCAAATGAAATAAATTCCTGAACTGTACTATTAGTATCAAGTCTTTTCAACCGTTTATACTGTTATTTCAAAATCGCTGGGGTAAAAGTAATATACTATGCAAATAGTAACTGCAACATTTGCACCTTTCAAAAGACGGGTAGAGCCTAAAGGGGTCGTCTAGCCTTCAAAGGGGGCTCTCTCTGACACTATGATCCTTTTAAAATGTATAAGTTAAGTAGTTTGAATCCGAAGGGACGTATATTTGGATGAACACGCTTGGATTGTTTTTTACATTTGACTGAATAGTTACTGGAATGAGACATTCGGAGAAAATACCTTATAATAGCTATATCCTCGTAGAATGTGTACTCTTCTAATGTTTATCAGGGTTCGTACAATTTTTGGAAAACCGATTTCCCTGAGATTTCCAGGCTTTCTCCCATATATTTCCCTGAGTTCTACAGGTTTTCTCCCATATATTTCCCTGAGTTTTGCAGGTTTTCTCCCATATATTTCCCTGGGTTTTCCAGGTTTTCTCCCATGCATTTCCCTGAGATTTCCAGGCTTTTTCCTATACGTGGAGTAATAACAACGGGAGTGCTCAGAAATATCTCTCATTTCCCTGAATTTTACTAAGAAATATTAAATGTTTTTGCTTAACTATTTATTTCAATGACATATCCAGGATTTCCCTGTTTTCCAGGTTTTATGAACATTAATTTGTTTATATATTACAACATCAAAATGCTACTTCATAATAGCTAATATATTTAATGATCATGAAATTTCCACTTCTGTCGAAAAACTGTATGATTTTCTAAAACAATATTTTTCTAGGAAATTTCTCGATTCTAATATTTCAAAGTTTTTCGGGGTTTATTGCCGAACTCAAAAACGTCAGGAATATAACTAAAATATTTTGGAGATTTGAAGTGCCTTTAGGCCTACTATTTTAAATTGACCTAAAATTAAGTTTCAGACCAAATATAGTATATTTTAAAAGTCTAGTCTAAACTTTGATTTTCTAAAGTTTTTAGCCTTTTAGACCGAAAAATTCGCATTTTCCAATACTTTGAAAGAAAATTCGAAACGTCTTAAGTAACATTAAAGGTGGGCAATGAACGTCACTTAATAGTACTGGGAAAAAATAAACAAAACAAAACCTCAACAGTTAATGTGAGTTTCACCAGTCAACAAACAAATCTTGATCTAAAATTAAACTTTACCTTTCCCTCTTTTCAAAATAAACAAACATTCGTGTATATATTGTTTGATGACAAACGAAAAATACAAACAAAACTCAAGGTTATGGTTATCCAAAGCCAAAATAAATAAATAAATAAATAGATAAAAATAAAAGTAAGTCAATTATATTTCTCCTTTTTATTTTTAGTAAAACTTTATAAACTTTCTCGGAAAAGAGAGTTTCGATTAAATGGTTCGGTTGCTTTTATTTGATTGGACCTTGGAGGAGGTTAAAGTTTCATTCTGGAGTAGCTAACTCTATAGCGCTAAAACTAGAGGCTGTTCCGTATGCAAGGCTGTAAAATTTACCCATAGTACCCTGGTTTTAGGTTGCGAACGTAAGCTTAAGGGGACACCTGGTTATAGCAACAAGAACTTCTATTTACACGCAAATAATCTACTATAATATTTAATGCCAAGAGGTACCCAACCTTGAAAAACATTCTGGGATTTTCAGCAGTACGGATAGCTACAAAGATAGAACTACTACAGAAACTATAGCTTAGGATATTGGTTTCGTAACCAGACTTCAATGCATTCTGAGAGTGAGTGAACGCTAGAAGTTTCTGTGCTCTGTATCGTCTATTAGTTGAAGCAGCGGCCGTTAGGAGGCGAAAACGAATAGGGTAAAGATAAAGGCCGGTCGGGGCTAGAGCCTCTCTTTACCCTAATTTCATCACGTGCCCCATTTGGTGCCTAACCTAATTCCCCTTTTATCGAAAGCGACTTCAAAAAGAAGGGCCCATTTTTCACCAGCCCCTAACCCCTGAGTTTCCTTTCGCTTCCAACACCCCTACTAAAAAAGATAGGCCTAGATCCTACTACCCAACCGAACCATCTTTCAGAATAAGCCTATTTTCTTCTGTAGAATGTTATAGCCTACGCCAAGAAAAAGTAAGTATTAGGTGTTGCGTTTAAAAATAACTCTTTTGACAGAAAACAAAATAGAAATGTTTGTTGTTTCTAAATATGTGCAACTAGATAGCTGACCTACCCTGCGTTGCCATGACAAACCCCCCCCTCGGGTGTTTTAAGGGTTAAGGGTCAGGAAACAGGGAACACAAAACCAATTAGTATTCAAATTAATTATGTTAATGTTTTTTTTAGGAAATTTATTTTTTACATTTTTAAAATTGGATCAAACGAAGCTCATATGGGTGGGTCGGTTGTAAATTTGAAGGTTTTTTTAAGAACAATTTATATCCGCGTTTAAATTACGCTTTCATTTGAATCTTTATGGGTATTTCCCTGAGCTAGGTTTGTTCGTAAAGTTAAAAATGTTAGGGGTCTAGAATATGACGTTTTAAACAGGTTTAAGAGTCTGGGGATTCGATTCATTTGCAACCTTGACAATATCTCAGAAAAAACACTTCTAAAATCCTCAATTAGGGTTACTAATTATCAACTGCGAAGTTTGGTGAATTTGGAAATTGTGACTGTACAGAAAGAATAAACATATAAAAAAACCTTTTGAAATATAAATAAAATTATAGATATTTTGCTGGTAATAAATAAAGTTAATGAACTTTAGGTTATGATTTAAATTTTGCCTTAAATAAATAACCAAAAAAATCGTACATTTATTATTTAGGGCCACTAAACCCTATTTTCTAATCAACTTATCATTAACTACTAATTAAATTTCGTCATAGTTCGGAGAAAACTTAATTAAATCTCGGAAAATATAATTAATACCCCGACAAAAAGCATTCTTACACCAATATTTTAGCAACCTAAAGAGGAAAAAAATTGCGGAATTAACAAGGTAACAGGATCATAGCCCGCGTCTGTCCCAAAAAAAGAAGCTCCTAAAAACCAAAGGTAGGGATGAACAAAATTGAATAAAAGCAGGTAAAAACGGGAACTTTTTTAGTGCTGAACTATCACAATATGAAAGTAAAGTACGTAGGTGGTTCTCGGTCGTAGGCTAAATTCGATTAGTACTCACAGAGAGCTTTCCTAACTGCATTAAGGCAAATTTAAAAGCTCTTTCGACATATTGCCACGCCAAGTTTTTTGAGGATCTTGGCTCTTCATAGTTCCTTTCAATCCACCAATGAAAATATGATTTTCAGGTACGGAGAAGGGGAGGGGTGAAAGACACTAATAGCATTTAGAGTTCCAAAAAGTTCGTTATAATGTACTCAAGAGACTGAACGAGAAAATTAAAATTACAGGAACTTTCTATTAGTAATTAGTGCAGTGCTGATGAATATAAAATTAAAACCTAAGTGTTAACTAATTCTAATAACTTATGGGAATTAAGGGTTACGTAATAAAGTAACTTTAAACCAAAAGTTCATAAGTTTGTTACCACCATAAGTTTGTCACTGGTTACAAACTGGAGCTTGTCATGAAATGAGTGAGGTAGGTCATAGATTCGAGGTAAAGCGACGCCTGGTGAGGCGCTGTCAAAGGCTTAGTACAGACTAAGTAGGAAGATGAAGTGCTAAATTAACCACCGAGTGAAGGACTTCAATTCTCTCTTGTGGTTCTCGAACTAGCTCGAGCTGTAAGTCTCTAGCATTACGAAGTATAGGAATTGAATTACTTAAGGAACATAACTTATGAACTTATTCTTGAACATTTTCTTTCGAAAAAATTCTATAAACACATATGAAAATGGATTCTTTTCTTCTCCTTCTGCAAATGCAGCTGAGTCGGAAGAAGCGGGAAAGCTTCATTAAAAATCAGGGTGGTGGGGTTTTTGTTCCAGGGTCTTTTTAAGGGGTTCAAATATATCGGTTTTCTCCCAAGCTCATATGGGTGGGTCGGTTGTAAATTTCAAGGTTTTTTTAAGAACAATTTATATCCGCGTTTAAATTACGCTTTCATTTGAATCTTTATGGGTATTTCCCTGATCTAGCTCATATAATTCTCTAACCCAATTAAAAATGGCGGCTATGGAATACCAAACATTAAACATATCATATTTCTTTCAGAGATATTTGTTTAATATCTAAAATATTCATAGATGTCAAATCTTGTTGGAAGGAACTAAGTTGGTCTCTAGAGTAGCATAATCCATAGCCCTATAACACTAGAGGGTATTTTCCTATGCGTGAACGTAAAATTTACCCATAATACCCTAGTTTTTAATTGGGTATAATTATGCTTTAGGTGCCACCTGGGTATAACAACAAGAACTACAACACGTGCCTTCATTACTAAATATTCCCACCGAAAGGTGGCTGCACTTAATGATGCCTGCAACCAGGAAAAGCATGCGGGGATTTTTAAACAACGATAATGCCCCTCAACTATGCCACTTCAGACTCAAACGTTCCTCATCCAAGGTCAAATGACGTTTTCAGAAGTCACAATCATGAGGTGTTTGTGTAATACCAATTGCACCAGTGTGCGTTGGGCCTTAAGAAAGTACACAAGCTGGTAGCAAATATCATGTACACCAATACTTGTGGAAAGTATCATTTTCATATGTTTATACCCATTGCTTATTCCATTCGCTCAATAGATCGAAGACGGTTCGAAGACAACACCATGTACCAATGACAAGAAATCGCCAAAAGCGATTTACAGGGCCTCACTACACTACTAAATTGGTACCCAAGTGGACCCCGCCGGCATGCCATACATGTTAGACCATAGGCGGGTATGCATTATGGGCCCGGTTTTAGGGTCTAACGGACCGTGCAAAACAGTTCAATGGTAGGTTCGAGTTGTTCAGGGTCTAAAAGGGAGAGAACCCTACAAGGTTCAAGATCTATGGCCATGAACCACCAGGGAGATTTAATATTCATAACAGCCTCTTGGCCGTTCCTTGATTGCATTAGAGTCAAAGCTGGTTGGTACAAGCACTCTCTCTTCCCCGTCGAGTAAACTAGAGTCAGGTCATCGGACAAATAGAAACGAGATGGTCGAAACCCTAATAAAGGAATTGCTACTCGGGATACATTTTATGTAACATCTTTATTGGAGATATACCCTCTATGTTTGCACGAGACATTTCAACCATGGCCATGGTTTATAATGTAACTGGTACTGTATCATAAGCTGAGTTTGACTTCAGCCTAAGTTAAGAGAACCATCAAATTTCGTCTTGACTGAAGTAACCTTATAATCTGATGAACTATAAAGTCTGTACGTTGCTGTACGTTGCTGCACATCAGTAATAACCATAACGAAATATTAAATTGTTTTTATTTACGCCGAAAGAAGATGACGAAAAGTACCTATAGACTTGTTTTATATTGTAATTTATAAATATCCCATCGTCAAACGACTAAGATATTGCACTTCAAACGTTGTAAACAAAGGTAATAAGTAGTATTGTCTAAATATTTGCCCCAGGATGTGTTAGCAGTATCTTATCTGCCCGCCATTTTCACAAACGTAACCTGTTATTGCGTGATAACATCGGTTTAGATCAATCTCATAACTTTCCCATAGTTGATCCATCTAAAACGCTAAACTTGAAAAGAAAACGAAAAACCATGGATAGTAACCGAACACCCCTAGGATCCCCACCCCAAGTTGCCACCATACCACTGGCCGACCAAATTGAGGAGAACCTTTTTCCAAAATTCAACACTCCTCTCATCTTCGCCTTTCACAATCCTAAAAACCTAACTACGTCTATATCTCAGCTCCGTGTTTGGGGAGACCCCAAGCTTTTTCCAAACGGGAGTCGAATGACGCGGAACGCTTTTAGACATTTATCTTTGGTATTATCACGGATCTAGGCCTAACACCTTAACCCCTCCCCGAGTTAAATCCAAGAATTAATTCAATTCTATCAATAATATTGAACAGTTTCAATTTCTGAACATTGCTACTCAAGCGTAGCTCACTCGATCATGCGTCAGTAAGGCATGATCGAGCGAGCTGTGGCAAAAAAGGCGCTAACTAGGTGGTGCCATCTCGACACTGCCAGACCAAATTTTCGAATTAGCCCCGCGAATTAATCTTTTATGTACTCGTTGACACGTGTAAACAGTCTAATTAAGCGAGCAAATGCGACGTCGTCGACGTGAAGGTAAGATTTGAGTCCAGTCTCAATGGGCCTTAAGTATGATGACACGTCGCCTAAAGTGTCTCGGAGTGATCATAAGTTTATAAGTGATTTTAAAAAATTTGACAAAAATGGCAGAAAAATACGACTTAATTTTCATTGAATGATTGAAAAAATTCATGTTGAAACTCGTAAAAGTGGTGAGCAAAACCGCTAGGGGCTGATATATCCCTTCCCATGAACCTTTCCGTTTAAGTCGCGTACGAAGTTGTAACTGCCTATTGTAAAACTAAATACTATCACAAATGAAAACGCTACCAACAACTGAATCGAAATAGTCTATGATCCACCCCAACGCTACAGCATGATGGAAGACAATGCTATAGCCAAAGTAATCGAAACAATTTTAAAATTATCAAAGGTGGCATCAAAGTCGCACGTGCATTCAACGGATAATGCCTATCCCTTTTCTTTTAGAACGTAGCTAGAGTGTTAAACAATTCCACCGGGATTTGGTATTATTTCAAGAGATATCATGGTGAGGGTCTGTAGTATACATGCCTAGTTTAAGGGGTTTTGGGGTTATAGAGGCCAATATAAAGGGTACGGTACCCCAGGTGGGGTCGAAAGTTGTAAATATGATACCCTTGTTCGGGTTTTTATATCCTATTTTTTTGTGTGTGATATATAGATTTACTTTTGATGTCCAATATAGATGTTATAATGGATTTTTACTATTCCATTCTCGTACCGTTTTTAGAGAGGGTTTTTTTACAGTGGTTTTTATTTCAAGGAGCGTATGGTTATGGTTTTTTATATTTCTCCTGGTTTATTGGGTGAACTGGTCTCTTGGGTGACTATTTCAAGTATTGTAGGGGTGGTTTTTCATGATCTAATTTCAAGCGGAAAATTATTGAAATTATGACAAATTATTAACTGAATTGAGTTATTATTTTTTTTTCGAAATTGTATTCCTTCAATTTTAAACCGATTAATTTTGATAAATAGTTAAATAAAATTTAATTATTGACATAAATTGTTATTGTTTTCAAGATCAATATGGAAAAGTTCAAGCCTTATCACGTTTTGAGCACACAAACTATTTGTGAATTTGTCTATTAGTAAAATTCAATTTGTTAAAAGATTAATCATTTTCTTTATTACGAATTGTATTTCATCAATATTAAACGATTAATTTTGAAAAAGAAAATTGATCTATTGATATGAATTGTATTATTTTCAACACCAAGATGAAAAAGATACCTTGTCACGATGAACACACACTATTTGTGAAATTGACAATGGAGTATAATTCAATTTGTCAAAAGATTAATTATATTCTTAATTACGACCTTAATAATAATGTATTTATCATATACAGTAAATTAACTTACTTTTCGGATAACTAATGAAGCAAATCTCAATTTTAATCCGGTATTGAAATAATGATAAAATAGTTCTTATACCATGTTGTTTACATCGCGAATGCAACTTGTTTACATAAAAATGGATAAACAGCAAGCTTGGACACCATTTTTCAAACCCATACGCAACACAATTAACACTTCAAATCGCCTTAATGTGTAGCAAGCTTTACCATCCCAGAGCCACGACACTCCAGTTAGCGAGCCATTCATATAGAAATTACCCCAAAAAAACAAATAAATTCATTCCAACCTCCCTGATGATCCCTTTACCAAAAACGTATACAAAAACACGTGACGTGCAACGTCGCGTGAACAACCAACCATGTTGTATTCTGCAATAGAAACCCCATCCCATCCATATACATATAATATACGCAAAATTAAACTATATCCTCTCTTACACTAACCATAATCCTGTACGTCGATATCGCGAACCTAAACTGTAACTGTTGCTTCACGGTTATAGCATGGTGTTAAATAAATCTTTAATAGGAAAAAAACGAACGAACCCTTCACGCGTGACCCTACTAGGGTCCTAACGGGACAGGAGGGGTAAGACTAATATTTCATACAACGATATGGCACCGTTGCTAAAATTCTATTGAATTTCAACGGAGTTAGACTAAGGGCTGCTATGACTCGAGCATTCAACTTTTGCCTTACAACATTAACAAAACGCGTGAAGAATAATACAATGCAGACTGATTAGTAAATCGGCCGACGAACGAGACCCGGGACGCAGATGCGTCGTCTGAATTATTCGCCCACGATATTGTTCGGACTAGCTTTCCATAGACTGTGAAAGTAGGGCCCGGGGTCAGACTTGGGACCGATTTCTAGCTATAGCCACCATTGTGCTGTTAGGTCTAGCTAGTCTACCAGAACTTGGAGGAAATAACTAGGAGGTCATAATAACAATTTAAATGACCTTTGCTTCGTAGTTTTATCAAAACTGAATATTTTTTTAAAGAATTGTATATATCCTGATTTTTTTTTAGCATTAAGAACGCAGTATTAAATTTCCTGGTGATTATCGCATAAATTAACGAATTATCTACCCTTTCACTGGATAATATTTTCTAGTAAGATTAAAACTGACAATGAGCAAAAGATGAAAAATTATCATGATTAAAAGCTCGTTATTTTTCTCAAATAAAGACAGTGCAGATAAATCTGGTCTCTAATTGCTTAACAACATACCTTTCAACATTGTGAGATATTTCCTATATGTTTCTGAAAGCCATTCAAAAGTTCTGACATATTTCCTCTATGTTTCTAAAAACCACTCAAATCTTCTGAGATATTTTTCCTACATGTTTTTGAAAGACATTCAAATGTTCTGAACTATTTCCTATATGCTCTGAAAACCATTCAAATGTTCTGAGATATACTATATTTCTGAAAGCCATTCAAATGTTCTGAACTATTTCCTATATGCTACTGAAAACCATTCAAATGTTCTGAACTATTTCCTATATGCTACTGAAAACCATTCAAATGTTCTGAGATAAATGTTCCTACATTTAATAAACAATCCCAATTAAGGTGCATCACCTCCTTCAATTATTTCTCCATGTCAATCTGAGTACTACAATGTCGGACATACGAGAACAGGAGAGGAGTTCTGCTTTTCCGTCAATTCCGTGATTCTACAGAACGCGCCGAGCGTGTCTAATTTAGACTGGGCGCTTTAACGAATGGGCTGCCCCAGAGCATACCCCCATTTTACTCTACACTATACCCTTCCTAGACGCAAACCGTGGTGAGATTTAATAATAAGAGAGAGAGGGAGAGAGAGGTTAGAGAAAAGGGAACATTAGCGCGAGATGAAGTACATAATACCACTTCTCTTCGAGAGAAGTGTACAATCCACAAAGCGATCGGGGTAATTGCAACATGATTCTTCCTACCCAACATCCCTTAACAATACATTTATTATAGCAAGGTTATTAAATCGAATCATGCCATACGCGATAAATAGTTCCCTCATCATTACTTTATTAGGGCTTAACTATTTTTTGTCCCACGTCAAGACGCAGTTTGTGGGTTGATTGCTGAGGATTTTGTAATAAACAGTTTTAGAATTCACCCTAGCACGATGCGATGCCCATCTTAATTAAGTTTGATGAGCGGGAGAGCAAACAAAAAGGGTGCATGAGCCTTTGGAGAATCATGTTACATAACTAAAGTAATCGGAGGATACAGATTGTCACCCTTCTTCTATTATCCCCTTCTGGCACGCGAGGCCTAAATGTTGGGAGCATGGCTAACCTGTCTTCCAATTTGCATGACAGAAATACTGGAGACTTCTCCTCATCGTTTTTTGTTGCGTTGCCCTTGTTAAGGTCGATGACTCGCTCATTTTCGGATACGCTTTAATCTCTATGCTGAGTTTACGTTGGTCAGTTTTGAGGCCACGCGCGTTGTCGTTGCAAATTGACGAGATTAGTCGCGCGCCTTGAATACGTTACTTCGGTAACGCGATAAATTGAAGTTGCATTGCCTGCATTTAGTCATCATCAAATTGAAAGGACAACGGAGTTTTAATAATGACTATATATCATTCATTATCGATGCTATTTATATATATATATGGAAGTTGAAATTGCGTTTTAATTATATCGAATGGCTATTTGTTATGTCAACTATTTTTGCTAATTAATGAAATTAATTAATCGTACTTTATAGAAAATAAGGATAATAAAGAAGTTTTAGAGGTGACACTGAGAATGCTT